>JAQPZY010001450.1:487500-930000 GCA_029931535.1 Margaritifera margaritifera | reverse complement strand
AATACAGGTATAATAGATACGAGTAGTTGTTACAATACAGGTATAATAGATACGAGTAGTTGTTACAATACAGGTATAATAGATACGAGTAGTTGCTACAATACAGGTATAATATATACGAATAGTTGTTACAAATACAGGTAAAATAGATACGTGTAGTTGTTACAATAGACTCCATAGCTTGAACACGTAAGACGTTGTCTGGGACAAGAAAGACTTTAGCAAAACATTGATCAACCTACTTACTGTATTTGTTCCAATTTCTATGACATTTTTCAGATTCAAAATCATTAAAAATTTCAAAATATTTGGTCTAATTTAAAAACAATGTCAGGTAAAGCTTTCGCTGTAGGTTAATATAAAAATCGCATTAAAACAAGTAGTTAAATTCATCACCAAAAACGCCATTTCTAGATCAAATACATTTAATTTCATCCCTCTCTAATATCTCTTGCAACGTCTTTTTTTTCTTCAAAAATCTGTGCTTGTTAGCTCTAAATTTCCAAATAACTTTAAAAAGAAATTTCAAAATTTATCGCGTCTTTTTCAAACCATATATCATCTTTAAGTAAACGATATCTTTGTCCTTTTGCTGAGGCGGTAATATCAGTTATACAAGTTTGTTTGAAATGATCTATTATAATATGTATGCCTTGTTCAGCTCAACATTTAGAAGTTGGAAAGAAGTGACCTAACCAGATGTAACTGCGTCCTAGATTTTCAAAAAGTACCTTTTATATTTATAAATCCCTTTTTTCATACGTACCTATTATAAGTTTTCTACATGCATAATACATAAATTTAATTACGTACCTGATACAAATTTCATACGTGCCTGATACAAATTTCATACGTACCTAATACACAACTTTCACGCGTACCTGATACAAATTTAATACTTACATGATACAAGTTGTTTAGTTAAAGAAAAATGTTTATATGCTGCTAGAAATCTTCCAGTCTTTCCTACAGCTAATCGTCCATGTTTGTATATAAATAGATCAGGGATATCGTCCCAATTATCCGTAAATCATATATTTTGGTCTACGCATTGTGGTAACTAAACTGCAAAATGTATTCACTCAAAACCAAAGTTTCAAAACTCAACCGTAGGAAAGAATAGGTACTATATTTTGATCAAATATTTTCAGTTGATAATCAACAGATAAGTTCAAATTATAAATGGGTTTGCGTAACCTAATTTTACAAATTTGGTTTCCATATTTACTAGATTATTTTTAGGTGAAGTAAAATTATCATTATTGGAAAAAAAATAAGACCTGAATATTTATGGTCTTTCACCACCTCAATATTTTTGTCATCACATTTGGAGGTATATATCTTTCTCTTACCCTTAACTAAAAACACCAACGTTTCATTTTATCAACATTAAATGTAAGGTGCTATGTGATACAGTGATCTATCCTGGAAATTACAGTAATTATAATACAGTATTACAGTAATCTAACCTGGAAATTACAGTAATTATAATATAGTATTACAGCAATCTAACCTGGAAATTACATTAATTATAATACAGTATTACAGTAATCTAACCTGTAAATTACAGTAATTATAAGACAGTATTACAGCAATCTAAACTGGAAATTACAGTATTTATAAGACAGTATTACAGCAATCTAAACTGGAAATTACAGTAATTATAATACAGTATTACAGTAATCTAAACTGGAAATTACAGTAATTATAATACAGTATTACAGTAATCTAAACTGGAAATCATAAAACAACTGAGCTTGAGTTTGAGCATGAGACTCTGTTTCAACCAATCACAAATGAAGTTACTGTATAACGATCGTTTCTGATTGACTAATAGTGAAAACTCAATATCAGTTTAAAACTCAGAGTTTTATGATCTCCAAAGAATTGATAATTTTTTTGTCATATCCGTTTAATCATTAGCAATAAGTATAGTATAACTGGCATAAGGTAACAAAACAACATTGAAAAAATTATACATTGTATACAGTTTATGTAATTCATAACATCTGCATCCATTACTTTTCATATCAGATTACAAATCATTCAGAAAAATTAAAAAGAATAACGACAGATTCTCTCCTTGTCAAACACTAATATCACATGAAATAAGCCCAAATAGTAACCATTAGCAAATACATAGATTTCATGTTTTTAATAGAACCTACATTTGTATATATAGCTTGTAAACATTTCCCAGATTCCCCGGTAGATAATAATGTAGCCCTCCATCTCTGCAAACATCATAAAACCTTATCAAAGACAGTGGCAATGGCAATCGTTTATTGCTAATATAAGGCATCCGAATTAAAATTTATTCAAAACAAATTATGGCAAAAACGGTAAATCCCTAAAATACCAAGTCTTTCTTTGTATGTAAAATTACTTTCTCAATGTGAACATCATCACAGGAAGCAGTCTAGGTCAAAAAGGTTGTCTCCGTTAGTCGCCTCTTGCGACATGCAGGAAGTCGCATCCAGTCTACTCTGCATCACCAAGCCCGCAGATGATAATGCAGCGTGTGAATCATGTTACTTAAAAAATGTATTAAAAGAACAAAATTAATTGAAAGAATGTATACATCTAACACAGATAAATGTAAACGTTTGAAAAGTCCACCTCTCTTCTTCCTTCCTTCATTCAGATTCAAATGTATCTTTTATATAATGAAAGTTGAAAACAAAACTTTTGAACCTGTCGGTTTCAGATGTGGATTTATTACAATGAAATGTGAGTTCATTCTTTTTTCTTTCCCGCCCCATCCTTTACCCAGGCTTAGAAAAGATCAAATGCTCCTACAAATTAAATTGTGCATTTTATTTGTTTTTTATTTGCTTACCCCCCCCCCCCCCCTTCGCTTGCTTGTACCCCTCACCCCTACCGATTTTAAAAACGAAAACCATCAAGGATATACAAAAAATGCACAAAACGTAGTCATTTCATTCATCAATTTATAATTTCTAACCTGATTGTCGCCAGGAGGTCATGTCATCTGTGCGTTTCAAACCAAGCGGGAGTTTCTTTACTAACACGGCGCCATATTTGCGTGGGAGAGTGTTTTTTTTCTTTCTTTCTTCAGGCAACAGATGTGATGTAGTTCGCCATCTTCGATAAGCTCTGAATACTTCCTTACATTTCTGAAGCTTTGGGGCTTACATCCCTTAGAACACATGTATGTAAGAGTTACACTTTTTATTTTGTTCAATTCTTTTAGAGATATTAAAACTATGTATTGCAAATATTGGATGCAGGCGATAGTTTTTCCAGAAAATATACTGTTCTAGAAACCGGAAAAGGGTGAACAATCTGTCTGGTTGTTTGGTTTGAAACACGAACAAGATGACAATGTTAGGGGTCACCTGGCAACAATCAGGTTGGAAATTATAAATTGATAAATGACTACGTTTTGAGCATGTTTGATTAAGCGGAAGCACAATTGGGGAGGATTATTGCTAGCCTACCGGCAAGAACACGTGTCTTCCTCTTGCGCCTTGAAATGCGGTTTGATCTTATTGAAATTTTGTGATAAAAGGATTTAATTAATCAAGTAACGAGACCCAAGGACTGGTATGACATCGACACTCAAATTGGTCGTGGTGGTGGGTGGGTGGGTCTCTGTTGATTCTATTGTATACGTCTCGTCATGCTTGAACCAAATTTATTATAGATGTTATTTGAAATACAAATTAAATTTCACATTATCCTCGCAGATTTGCACGCAATATATTTCCAATGAAAAGGTCTAAAATCCAAATTAAGCACAATTTTATACGTGACTCGAATTAATATTTTTGCCATGCATTTTTCATGTTTTTTCAAATCACATATTATAAAATTTTAACGTGAAATATATTTTCTGTGGACTGTAAAATCTCATTATAAATTTACGGGCAGAATCACGTGTCTAAATACACTATAGGCTTTCTTTGAAATAACTTGAACTGTTTATGCGTCCCAACTGTCAGCTATATATCAATTAGTCTATTTTAAGCATTTCTTGATGTGTTATTAAATCAAGTCACACAAAATAGCAGCTTAAAGCTAAATGAACTGTCGGTTGACTACACAATATTTTAGAAAGCTAATTTGCATTTGCAGGGCTGTATCCATTGTCTAAGCATAGACATAGCATTTTATCATAGACATAGCATTTTATCATAGACATAGCATTTTATCATAGACATAGCTTGAACAGCTTTTATGTTGCAACTGCCAAATACGCACCAATTGCTCTGTTTTTATGCATTTCTTCATGTCTTATTTATTAAAAATGAAAAATAAAAAAACAACAACAAAAAAATACATATTTTCTATCACTGAAAAGGTAATAATAATGTCGCTAGACTTGATAAATTTTGAGTAAGTCTAAATTAAATTTGTGAGCAATGTCAAGGGTCCACACATAAGCATAAACTTGTATCGTAGAAATAACTTGTACCGCAGCAGCACCACCACAACCAGAATGACAACAACATGGATAGTATATACTTTACTACTGTGACCTATAAAACAACAACAATACGGATAGAGAACACCATCCCCTAATAATAATAATAATAATAATAAAAATAATAATAATAATAATAATTAAAGCTGTAAGCAGGAGTGTACTGGGTAAGCAACTCGGCCCTGGACTTATCTGCCGGGATAGGTCCGGGGTTTTGCTCACACCAGTAAAACACCGGTAAAAACGGATTTTTTGGACGGCCCACCGGCCCACCGATGCGGCGGTCTGCTCACACCAGTAAAACACCGGTAAAAACGGATTTTTTTGCGGCGGCCCACCGGGATTTGTCCCGGTATCCCCAATGGTCAGTAGACCACTGGCTGTAAGTACTACAATATCAGCGGCAGCATTATCGACGTAGTTATCATCTTCATCTTTATCACCTTTATCATTATCGTCGTCATAATCGTCATCATAATAATAATCGTCGTCGTCATCATCGTCATCATCATCGTCAATAATCATGCGTGTACGTTTGATCCAAACTAATATTTTTTTTTAAAAATAGTAACAACAATGCCATGATACTAAGGTCCTGCAACAAAGTTTTTGAAAGTCCAGGGCTTTACAAATTTTATAAATGTCAAGGCAAACTGAGTCAAGAATTGAACTTGCCCTTGGGGGATTTGAACTTGCCCCAAAATATGACAACAAAATATCACAACTAAAGTGAGAAAAACATATGCTACAATAAAATATATGATGTTTTTAAAGGAAATCGTATTATATTTATTTTACAAATAGAGAACTTTTGTTTTCATTTTATCTTTGTTTGCACCTTAAAACCATATGTTGATAATTAAAGTTATCAAAAAAGATACATCTAAATACTACATGTAGACGAGGAAAAGAAAGGAAGGGTTAGAATGCACATATAGTCAGAAGAGCAAAGACTGACATATTCATGTATACAGATAGACAGATAAATGGATAGACAGATAGATAGATAAGGGTTTTGTAAATGGTAAGATTTTTGAGAGAGAGAGAGAGAGAGAGAGAGAGAGAGAGAGAGAGAGAGACGTTGAGGTAAAAAGACATTAAACTGAAAAATGAAACAGTCAAGAACAGAACTGGATTAACTTAATTTTAATCACAAATATATCATAACATTTTTCTTTATCAACGTTTCCACTTTAAGATCAATTGATCCTGCGGCTTTAAGTATCCGTCCAGTAAGAAAACAAGATAAAACTGAGTCCCTCACTGAAATATTCCAATATAAATGAATTCACTCTTTGCTTTTTTCTGAGGAGTGTTATGTCCACTCACACATCTGTTTCTGCTTGCATGTCATCCAATTTTCACCTTCAAATCGGCGACATGCATCTAAACAATCTTCGACAAACCAACTTTTGTGAATTATTTGAGAACACTTATTTTTGATCCTTTTAATTATTTACCTAACAGTAAATATATATCGGTCTCGTGTAATAATCATGTAAACAATAGATGATAAACACTGCTTGTAAGTGCTAGAATTCCAGATGGCTAAGTGTCAGAGACGAATACCTTGTATTTCCAAACAAACCTGTCAAAGAAATCTCACGAGTTATATCAATAACAATTATCGCCGAGTCACCTTCAAATTGGCGACAGGCATCAAAGCAATCTTGGACAATTGTTTAGAGTCGGCCATTTTGCCGATTCGTGTTACATTCAGAACTCACACACTGCCCGTAACTAGGTTAGGATTTAAAAGCGGGTAAATCCCGTATACGTACAAATATTACGATTAACATATAACTGATAAGTAAAAATATCAATATCAGTTTCCTTTTTGTCAAAATATGCATTAAATAGCAAATATTCACATTATCATGTCTGCGTGAGAAAATGCTAGACTGACCTTGACATTGACTACAAGGTAGAAAAGACAGCCTTTGACAGTATATCGTGTGAAATATAGGATGAAAGAAACTGCGGGTAGTTATGTAATTAAACAATGCGGTACATATAAACGCGAAATAAAGGTGATGATATATGTACTGTGGCGAGATTGCGGAGTATACAACTTGTAGAACATAAAGCATTACTATAACTCTCTCTCTCTCTCTCTCTCTCTCTCTCTCTCTCTCTCTCTCTCTCTCTCTCTCTCTCTCTCTCAATTATTGGACTTACCTGCGGGCAAGTTCCTTGCAACCTTGAGCTTGCCCGAGCTGTCGGGCAAGTGGATTTGAAAAGCCTGAAGTCGCACATCTTCTACGTCAGTTGCCGTATTAAATTAAAACTTTGAGATAGCAATATTATATACCTAAACTTTGTACCCTAATATGCTAGGAGTTCATGTTTATGGCATCATCTTCAACAATGTTAAGGTGCTGTGTGAGAGTTTCTGAAAAACACATATCTTCTGCAACAGTTGCTGTACCACTAAATTTCTAATATCTAAAGTTTGTAGCTAGTCCTGTCACCAGTGCGTTGTATTAGCTCTAAAATGTTGTATTTTAACTGATATTTACTGTTACAGCTAATACTAATAAATATATAAGATGGGTCCAAACTCTACAATTCCAAAACAACATGGATCCTTAAAAAAAAAAAAAAACAAGACTAGTGTACACCTGCCGTCTCATGCTCTCCGAGTTTTGTTTTTTTTACATTGGAGAATTTAAACTTCTCATGTTTCATAAATCTTCCTATGAAATGGTATCAATTACCGTTTATGTCATTAACGTACCGTATATACTCGCGTCAAACCGATACCAACTGCAAACTGCATAGACCTAGATCTGCCGTCGCATAATGCGCCGGCAGATCTGGGTCTATGCAGTTTGTAACAGCTAATCAGTAGAACAAATAGCATAGACCCTGATCTGCCGGAGCATTACGCGACGGCAGATCAGGGTCTGTCTTGTTTGCATTTGGACTCGGTTTATACGCGAGTATACACGGTATTTACTCTTCATGAAGAAAAGCTTTCACGAAAAATAATTTTTAGTAGCAAAAATTTTTTTTTAAAATTAGCTTCTTTACGAAGATTTGTTGAGCTAATACTGTCATGATCCTCATGAAACAAATGATTATGTTTTTCACGTACATAGTGTGTACCCTGGCCGAATATGTCCAAAAAATAATGTACTCATAAAGAAATTTGTTCTGATTAGTCTGGAACTGTAATTCTACTCATAAAGATTGTTACTATGTTCGTGAAACGAATCATATCTTTGATAAAGATTATACTTTGTTTTCATGAAAAACCACTTTTATCGGGAAATGTATGCATGAAAAGGTAAGGGCACATTTTACGTTGCAAAAATTACATTCTTCATAAAAACTACACTCTTTTCACGCAAAAATGTAACATTTTATGAAAGGAGTAACATTTTTTATGAAAGGTTAACATCGGATGTAAAGGCATTTTTTTCGTAAAGAAAGTTACATTTTCCATGATCATTTCGTAAAGAAAGCGATATTATCCATGATCATTACACATTTTTCACGGAAAAAAGTTACTTTTTCCTGTATAATTGACAAATTATCTAACCCCAGCCCTGCTGATACTGTTGCTATGTAACCAGAAACTATCTGCATATGTTGTACCAGATTAGTCGCGTCCAACCAGACTCTAGCATAACTCCAAGAGATCTGTGCTGACCGAGAGTCTGGTACAGATCTGTACAACTGATTCTTACCAAAATGTGCCTCTCTTTTATTTATTTTATTTTATTTTATTTTATTTTATTTATGGTACAAGTACACCATCTGTACCATAATGTCCATAGCACTATATGTATATAAGCTATGTTAACATATTTTTAATGAACTTTGGAGGTGGTAGAATGTATCTTATATACTCAATGAGTTAATGTTACAGTCTAATGATTTGCAAGAGTTTCGTGCAGAAGCGAAAACCTGTACTGTCTACGCATATGTTAAGAAGTCGCTCCTAAACATTAACAAAAAATATGAAATAAGTGCATGAATGTGATCTAAGTTTTAATTAAGACCAATGACTAAATCTGTCAGCCAATCAGCTACTTTACCTGATTTATAGTAAACCTTCTTTTCAGAGTTGTAATTGTTTGTTTACACCTTTACAAGACTCTCGGTCGGTGTATATCTCTCCGAGTTACGCCAGAGTCTAATTGTACTAGACTAGTACCAGGAGCAAATCAATATCATAGGCCGATAACAAGTAAAATCTGTGTCTCCAATACGTCATTCTCACAACAATGACGTCATCTCCATAACGGCTAGTTTGAAAACTTCCCCCTGAACTGCGGTGATTGGATCATGGGAACAAAGTACAGAGATCCCGTACTCTAACAAAGACGAAAGTATATAGCTCTCTGCGGTCTCGGTGTGACCCAGTTGCCAGCGAACAAGTCCCAGGTCTTTCCTTTCCTACCTAATCCAGTTTGCCGATTTTGGTGGCTCGCTCGCGTGTTTATGTGTACTTTATGAAGACAGCCAATAAATGTCAACGAACATCAATAACACAGGCACTTGCTGACGGAATAATAAACTTATTTATATTGAATTTGCAGAAGTTGTTTCCCTTTACCGTTCTTATGTACTGAATTCAGTTAAAGTAAATCCATAGCAATTACTGCATCATAAGTAAATTGGTCGTGCTCAATCCTCTGGTACTGACCCACTCAAGGCATTCGCACCGGTAAACACGTCCAAAAGCATATATATATATAACAAACGCCGTCAGTCAGCGGCAGTTATTATCTTTCGTGGCGAGTTTTCCCTAAACTGTATGATGATGTATCAGCCGACACAACTAGGATTTTTGAGGGAATGACGTTTACTTTTTTAAAAAATGACCATATGTTTTAAGGATTTTTTATTTGTTACCTTTATCTTTAATTTTATATACAATTTACAGAATTTTACATCGATTTGGAAGGGTTTGTCTTCCTACATTTTAATGGAATCTATTTTTAACTTTTCAAGCTTTACCTTTAGTTGGAACCATATAGCCACTATTGTGCTGAGGTGCCGTTAACTCTATTACACACATTTCCCGAAAACTGCACAACGCAAACGAACATATGAACCATGTAGGTGTAAATAAACGTTTCTTCCGTTAGCCCATAATAGTTACAAATGAAGTGCAGTTATTGTGAGTGTACTGTTTGAGCGAAACATAAGTACCCCTCTCGGGGGCATGAAAGCGGAGTTCAAAAGGTCACGCAATCCATGCGATCTTATTCCTTATACATGTATATTCGATGCATAAATAACGCATTACTTTCAAAACTAACTCATTAGAAATTAGTATAGCTTTTTAGCCAAAAGTAACCTGTTACATGTTTAATGTATTTTTTTTTTTTTAAACAGGCAAAGGAAACGCGTTACTTTCGGTAAAAAATAACGCATCACTTTCAGTAAAAGTAACGCATTTCTTTTTTAAATTATTACGTTTCGACCAATGAAATTTGGAGATTTCAAATCATTTGATTGGTATACTCCAGCACATATATTTCATACCCAATATATCGAAAATAAATGTTGCACAAGATAATAGAGTTAAGTTGTGGCAATAAAGTACTATGTTTATTCTTATAAAAAGGTGTACAAAAATTTTAAAATAAAGCCAATAGTTTATTGTATAAAATTTATATATGATCCAGGAGAATGTTGAGCTTTATTCAGCATTTAAAAAAAAAAAGGATCTTAAACTGGGAAACAGAAAGAAAGTCACAGGAAAAGAGTAACGGAAAAGAGTAACGGAATAAAAAGTCACACTTTTACCTGTGAAAAAAAGTCGAAGGACAAAGTGTAACAAGAAAAAAATCACAATCAGGTTTGGTTGAGATAAAATTATACGGTGTAGGACCTAATATATAAAGGATCGAAAAATGAATTAAACTGCGGGCATTTATGTAACAGAAGCATGCAGTACGCATAAAAGCTAAATATGTACTGTCTCGAGATTGAACAGTATTAAAACTTTCAGATAATATAGCGTTGTGGATTTGTCCAGCCTTAAACACATTTTGTTTTATTTTGTTTTCATTATAATTTATCATATAAATTTAAGCATGGTGATTAATGACAAAGCAAGTTTTTCAATTTGTTTAGAATTTCCAAGACAACTTTCATAATAATGCTATTAAATTATAAAAACAAATTCATTTTAACTTATATTAAATAAAAAATAGTATAATTGTAAACTTAATAACTATGAATTTTTGCTGTTACTTTCTTCCGTGACCTTTTTTCTTGTGACTTTTATTTCCTGTGACTTTTTTTCAGTGACTTTATTTCTGTCTTTTTTTCCCCTGTGACTTATTTCATGTACCTGTTAAATTGTATCAACCAATTCAGAAATCCTGTTTGTGTATGACAGAAAGATCAGTTGATTGCTTGACCAATGGCTATATTGCGTAATGTGTTCAAGAACAAAGTTTTATTTTCCCTTGTGGCGCTCAAGTTTTAATACTTTTTTTCTGTAATGTTGCATAAAGTGTGACAACATTTGGTATGCTTTTGTTTCTTTTATGCTAAATGTCTAAGCCGTAGGCATCCCTCCTAGACAGAATGGAGCTACTAAACCTTTCCGAAATCTGCTCTAAGTCCCGTTCACTCTCATTTACATAAGAAAATCTTTTCTAATGAATAAAACATTATCAAATTTCATAAACTGAAAGTAAGATAACTCTCAAATTTGAAAAATTCCGAAATATAGTTTTTGAGTTATTCCTGCTTAAAGTTACTTTACATTTTCTATATTTTACTCCTCTCTGTGGGAAACTGAGATACCTCCCTCTGGCTTTCGGTAACGCTAAGTAAGGTTGATTGACGTGTCGGAAATGTATATTAATGTTGCGTCATCTAAGTAGGCGGTAATCGTTGCCTTCGGGATTTAACGAAAAACTTGTTTGTATAAGGCTGAATAATGTCCCCATTTTACCCTGCCAGAAATACCATTACTGCTTGAGAACAAAGATATTAATTCCAAAGTTATGCAGTTTATCGAGTGCTATAGTTCCTCTATTGTTCACCTATGTTTTTATGTTAGGTGTCAAAGCGGATTACGTTCTACTTAGGCTCAATAGAGCTAATTATGTAGCGTTAGCAAGGTAGACTTAAAAGGTTTCTTGTGGATTTAATTAAATAACTTATATAATCGTTATTTTATACAAGTCAAAACAATGTGCCATTTTCCCATTGAGAATGAATTAAAACTATTTGTTGAGAACAAAGATATTATTTCCAAAGTTATGCAGTTTATTGTATGGTTCTAGTAATTATCTACAAATAGATTCTTATTTCTCTAAAAAAGTAAAAACTGGTTTACTTTTGTGAGACAATTTACCTTTTTGATGGTACATGTTAAAACTGTACTTTCTTTAAACTCTCGTCTTTGCTGATTTATTTTGTTGTAGTAAGAAAGAAAATATGGAAAAATGTAAAAAAAAAAAAAAAAAAAACCAATTGTAAAAAGAGTGGAAGCATTCAAAATAAACAAACTTTTTCATTGTCACTAAAACTTGAGATTTATTAGACGTAGTTTTGCTATATATTCAGTACTTTTGTTTTATATGCCGCCAAAATTTGTATTTGAATTTCGGTCTAATTGCAATGAGCTGTATTGGACAGGCAATAGAATACATGCAACATGCAACATCTGAGAATTTTTTAAGTTTACTAAGATCAACGCAGTTACATCACTGAGATGTTACATGTTAGATCTGCATTATATGTGGAAGTAAATCTACTCGTGTCCCCCCCCCCTCTCTCTCTCTCTCTCCCTCTCTCTCTCTCTCTCTCTCTCTCTCTCTCTCTCTCTCTCTCTCTCTCTCTCTCTCTCTCTCTCTCTCTCTCTCTCTCTCTCTCTCTCTCTCTCTCTCTCAAGCATAAAGTTCTAGCAGTAATAACTACTTAGACAAGACGTAGATGAAGAGGCAACTGATACATAAGGACATCTGTTATCAATTAGTGTAAAACAGTAAAATGATATACTTAAAAGCATATTTACAGTAAGCAAAGTTACTGTTCCTAATGGTTGTTAGATGAGGTACCACTTTATATATATATATATATATATATATATATATATATATATATATATATATATATATATATATATATATATATATATATATATAAGGACATTCATATCAGTGTCAGATTTTTCAGACCATATCTTGGCACAAGAGACCATGAAATTGTATTGTTTTCCAATAAGTTGTTGTTACATCGTGTGGTATCTTTCAATAGTTGTCTTCTTTGTGGTAAAATTTGTAAATGATACTAATATTTTATCATATTCAGGTCTAAGTCACTGAACACTGGCAAGCGCCCCAGATCGCTTTTGCAAATGATATTTATGATATTTCTACGAACTTGAAGGTTATAAGTTTACAAAGTTTAATATGAATGTTTCAAATATTTCATTTTCTGTTGTGTCATAAAGTTTAGAGACATCATGCTTTTGCTGTTATCCCAATGATTCCGTTCTCCATATTTATGAGTTATATAAAATGATTATGGTTCAATAATGGTGTCAAAGATTTTGGTAAAGATTTTTGTACATCGCCGATTGTCACAATTGTGCATGCCTGTTTGTTACAATTGTACATGCCTGTTTGTCACAATTGTACATGCCTGTTTGTCATAACCAGGCCCACTGACAGAAATTCCAGACTCTTGCCGGGCAGAACAGTAATGAGCCCCAAAACTAGTTTAATTTTTGTATATAAAAACCTGTGTACAGTTTGCATAAAAAATCTGTAGTAATCTACCGTAACTTAGACTCTTGCAAGGAACAAATTTTAATGTTTACTGCAAAGATTGTTTTATTTTTTATAACTGAGTTAACGGCGGGCCCCTAGAAATTTTAGACCCTCAGCAGTTTCGGAAATAGGTAACAAGTCATATGCCCATAACATAGCTGGTAAAAAATCATATGACCATAACATTGATAAAAAGTCAAGTGCCGATAACATAGCTGGTAAAAAGTTATATGCCTATAACATAGCTGGTAAAAAGTCATATGACCATAACATTACTGATAAAATGTCAAGTGCCGATAACATAGCTGGTAAAAAGTCATATGCCCTGATATGTCCATAACATAGCTGGTAAAAAGTCATATGCCCATAACATAGCTGGTTTACACGGATCTTGAAATGTCAGATCATTTACAAAGATAGGACTGAGGACTATCTCCTTGGACAGGACTGAGATTATCTCCTAGGATAGGACTGATATTATCTCCTTGTATACTATTAAGAAACTTTCAAGCAAGTATGTAACATACCCAATCAGTTTTAACATTGTATGGTGTTTATTTGTAGCTGGCTTTGATAAAGTTAGAAAGTCTACCCCCTATAACGATTCCTAATAATTTCAAAAGCAAGCCCCCACCATCACCGCACTTTATCAAAGGCTTGATAGAAGTCTATAAAACCCCGGTATAAACTCTGATTATGCCTGCGTTTATTTACAAGTGTCTTTAGAATATATATGTTGTCAGCTGTTCTTCTCCCCTTTATGAACCTCTCTTTGTTATCCGTAGTTGTCAAGTCTTATATAGATAATTGCAGTGAGCAACTTGCCAAGACAGCTGGTAATAGTTGCTCCCCTTGTAGTTGGTAAGATCCATTCTATATCAATTTGTATGCAATGGGTTAACAGTACCTTGAGACCATATTGTGAGGAATTTACTAGAGGCAAATCTATAATTTTTAATACTTATATTTGTAATATTCTAAGTAATAAATTTATAAAATAAACGAAATTGACAAATGTGACAGTAACCAGTGCAACGTCCTCTCTCTCTCTCTCTCTCTCTCTCTCTCTCTCTCTCTCTCTCTCTCTCATTAATTGCTTATTTACTTAACTACATACATATGTTTTTTCTCTTTTCCTTTGAAATGTTTCATGTCTTTTACTATAAGAAATTTGTTACCTTGTTTTTCTGATGTACTCAAACTTTTGTAAAATGAATGTCTTCTTTGGATTATTTTTGTAAGTTTTTGGAAAGGACCTATATGAGTTAGACAACTCATGTCCAATCCGATATTGTTTAAGGAAATGACAATAAAATACGCTTAAAACGAAACAAAAAATATAATTAAAAAATTTAGTAATTGAGGTTGTAAGACTGTGTTGCCATACTGAAGTATTTCATTGGATACCTGATCATATGAACAGGCATTATTGTTCAACAAACGATATGAGGACTGAATAATTAAAAAAATAAATGAGCGAATTTTAACATGTTTTATCATATTAACAAATAAGAATGTTTAAGCATTGTTTTCGATTGATTCGAGAATCGGAAAATTTCATTGGTTTTGCCACCCAGGGTCGGATCCGAATGAAGAGTCACGTGACATCCCAAATGATCTTATATACATGTTGGCAGTCTTGTCGTCAGTAGTTTGTGCCATTCTTGACTGGAACAAGAGTGATCAAGGTGGGTGTTTTCATTTTATCACAGTGAGCTTGATGCGATTTTATTTTCAGGTACAGTAAAATTTCATCGTCTATATCTACATTTAGATATTTAATAATACACATGTATGTTGTGAGAAATTTCTCATTTCTTCCCGCATATTAAGTCGAAATTAGTATAGTAACTGGACAAATCAAGAGTTCAAATTCTTTGTTATGAAATGATAGTTGATATGTCGAATATCGGTCGTTTTGTAACCTGGTCGTTTTGTAACCGAGATTTTTATCCGGCAATTTCAAAAGATTTTTTTATAATTTAATTCCACACATTCTTTGGTAATGTTTTAACTAGAACATATACCACTATAATTATCACTTAATTATTATTCTAATTACTGCTTCATTATTTTGATTAAAAAGTTAATTACCTTTATTTATTTTCTCTATTTGTGGTATTTTATCATTTAAATCTGATTGCTTTTCTTGCTGCCTAACAGCCTATACATTAAGATGTTCTATTCTATTTGTACGTGTCTTAAACACTATTTATAAATTTATTCTTGTGATTTTATGCACTATAATACATATATATTCAAACTCTTATTTTAAGATCAATTTTAGACTCGTTATATATTCTGATTTGTTTGTTTTATTGTACTTTCAACAATTTTAAAATTTGACTTCTTTTTTCATTTTTAACAATACAAATACATAATCTTTTCTATTAGATGCAACTAATGTTAACGGAAAATACAATAGCATGTGTAGAAACACTGTGTACGAAATATCCCGATTACGAAACGACCTGCATCCGATAAATAGTATATTTGCCATGATGTAGCACATGCAGGATGTACTTAAGAGAGTGGTCACATGTAGCACATGCACATTTTAAAGGATGTACTTAAGACAGTGGATGATTTTTTTGCATTTCTCACATTTATTTCTCACAATGATTGTTCACATAGATAATATAAGATCAAACATTTGCGTGCACTGAATACAGTTTCTCGTCTTCGCTTGCAAAATGGTCGTAGATCCACTTTGTTTCTCGTCAATGTGGAACGATATGGGTTAATTATCAATTGTCGTTCATGTCATTAACGTGTTCACTTAAAAGGTGTTCACCCTTGTAGAAAATGTAACAGATTTTCTAAAATTAGAAACTTGTTCTGATGAGTCGTCTCTTTTGACCCCCCCCCCCCCCACACAAATAATTAATAAATAAAAATAATCACCAATCTTCATTAAGTCTGTTTTTTTCCTCGTGAAAATGCATATTTTCTTGAACATTGCGCCTTTTGATAAAAGAGAATAGCTTTCCTTTTTTACGAGAAATTTCAGTAAGGGCACATTTGCCGCTAAAAGAGTTGCATTCTTTATGAAGATTGCACCTTTTTTCATCAAAACTTTCACATTTTTTTGTGAAACGTTCGCATCGACGTGTACGGGCACTTTTCGTGAAAAAAGTTTCATTCGTAAAAAAGTAATTTTTGCGTGAAAAAGATGCTTTTTAGTATAAAAAAAATTTGGATATATCTAAACACTGAAATGGATCGAAACGAACTGTTAGTAACTACCAAACGGAGTTGTAAAACACCTTAACGGGATTGGAAATCAGCGAAACGAAGTTGAAAATAACCAAAACTGACTCAACATCTTGGAAACGGACGTCTTAAGTACGGAAACGGACCATAACATGACACAAAAGGCTTATAAATATCAGAAACGCAATTTAAAATTAGCGATAGGAATAGCTTTAACATCACTGAAACGGTCCCAGTAGTCAATGATGTCTACCAATATTAGAATGACCTTGCTATATATCAATCAAATATATCTGTCTTTTCTTCTAATTTGTTTCCGTTAAGGGAATGCGGTTTACTTTTTTATTTCAATACCATATGTTTTAAGGATTTTTTATTTGTTACCTTTATCTTTAATTTTATATACCTTATACAGAATGTTAACATATTTACGTTCTATATTTTATCTCATTGTACTTTCCCGGTATTTGTCTGTATATAGCTAACATATATAGATAAATGGTATGACGGACACAAATTACTGAGAGTTTCCTTACAGCCAAATACAGATAGTGCCAGAATGAATTTTACATTTTACAAATAAAGAAGCAAACAAACAAATCAAATCAAGGTCTGTTTCTTTATATTATTATTAAACTATTTCCTCAGTCCTTTGGCATTGTAATGAACTTCATCGTAGCAGTGGAGAAGCTGATTATTGGTAGTTGAACAAAAGCGGTCTTCAACTTCAGTTTCAATCTTTTATTTAGTGCCCTTCTCTTCTAATAAGTTTCGATAATTATAGACTTTTGGTTATATGCAAATACGTTTAGCTTATTTCCGAGTACGTTTCAGGGATTCAGGCTCCTTTGTTTGTGGTGTTCTACAACCCCATTTCGGTGTCTTCGATTTAAATCCGTTCTGTTGATATGTAACTCCGTGTCCGTGATTCAGACGTCTATTCTGCGCTTGTACAAATCCGTTTTGGCAATTTAGATTCAGTTTGGTGTTGTACAACTCCAATGCGGTGGTTTGAATTCAGTTTTGGTGTTTTACAACTCCGTTGCGGTGATTTGAATTCAGTTTTGGCGTTGACCAACTCCGTTGCGGTGATTTGAATTCAGTTTGGGGTGTTTTACAACTACGTTGCGGTGATTTGAATTCAATTTTGGTGTTTTACAACTCCGTTGCGATGATGTTAATTCAGCTTTAGTGTTTAACAACTCCGTTGCGGTGATTTTAATTCAGTTTTGGTGTTTTACAGTTTTACAACTCCATTGCGGTGATTTTAATTCAGTTTGGGTGTTTTACAACTCCGTTGCGGTGATTTTAATTCAGTTTTGGTAATTTATATCTCCGTTCCCAGAGCAACTCAATTTTCGTTTTGTACAATTAAGTGTCTCACTGTCCGATGGGGCAACTAGATTTTGATGACTATGAAGTATGATTTATAATAAGTTTGATTACCTGGATTTAAATAAAAAAATTGTATATGGGAACCTACATGCCTGTTATTTGTGTTAAGTGTTAATGTTTACTAAAGATTTGATAACTACTTGGCAGAGTCAATCATGCATTATAATCCCGTCATTTGTCGTCACCCAGCGGATGAAGACTGGCTAATGTCAGATGTCAAGCTCACAATAAGAGGTCGTTGTTTTTACTTTTTGACACTGATTATGGTATTGCAAAACAATTACCAAAAGAATTGACACCATGAACAAATCTTTTCTGAAAATAATCATATTCTTAAACCGTCAAATGCTGAGATTGTAAATTGCTAGAAAAAAGAACTCGCTAACGTAGAGATTATAGTGAAGGAATATGCAACAGGGTATGAAATGAGCATTGATCATGTTGACATTTTAGTATGTGAAACGACTTATTCTACAACTGTTGGCCAAAAAGGTTATAGACAGATGGAGAGAGAAAAAAATGAATAAATAATGAGAATTACTGGAAATAATTACGCAAATACCGTGCCTTAAAGCACAGAGGCGTGATTTTGGCGTAATTATATAACTTATATAAGCCATATTGAGAAAATGAATACATCAAATTTATTTTCTTATTCAAAATTATTGACAATAGCTCTTTGTAAATGATCTTCAGTTCTTTGAAATAGTACATGGCGGAGCCCGCCCATTAAATGTATTCCCTTATCCCCTAAGATAATTTTTCTCCATGTTCTACTTGATATTTACTCTTGTTATTTCGCCATTGTAAATCTATAAAGCAATGGTTTAATTAGGTTACGTGTTTGCACTTCGAATTACCCCACCCAGCCCAAACTCTCTCTCTCTCTCTCTCTCTCTCTCTCTCTCTCTCTCTCTCTCTCTCTCTCTCTCTTACCATGATGATTGCCTAAATGATACATCTAAATTCTTGTTTTAACGTTAAGAAGGATTGGTGATGATTTGATCACTTGTAACATGGTTAGGAACAAGATATAAAATGTACAGTATGACCTACTTGTAAAGCTTACAAAATACATCCCAGTATGACACAGTTTACTTAGCAGATCCTATTTTGTGCGTATTTCTTCATTTTCAGAAATTTTGTAAAAGGGAAAACAGTAAACCCTTTTTCTGCTTTTGATCAGTTTGTGACCGTATTCTGCACAAAGTCACGTCTTTTTTATACTTGTAATGACAGTGCAATCAATGCATTTCTACATCAGTTGCTGGTTGGCTTGTTTTAGAATGACGTCACACATTACATCAAATCGAGCATTAGTCAAGGGAGGTAACACATTCGGTAATTTTTGACACTCTAATTAATTCATTATTAGTTTTAACGGTAGTTTTCGTAAATTCGGCTGCAGTAAATTTTACCGGATTTTTAAAGTATATTTATTCTACAAAAAGCATGAATAATTCATATTTAGGTGTTTTGTTTTCTTTTCCACATGAACATAATTGCAGGTGAAACTCATTCATCCAAGATGCCAGTAAAATTAAGTCACAAGATAAGATTGGTGTGACAGGTGACACTCGTTCCCGCTTGTTGCTGGGGGGAGGGACACATGACTATGGATTACTTGGCTAAGCTAGTCACAAGGTGCTGTTTGTCTTAATACAACAATGCAGTACAAAGGCAGATGTTACCACTTGCGAAACAACATATACTGACCAGTTTAGCTGAAAACTGGCATTCAAGGATATATGAATCCTTAAGATCTAGGCTATATGTAAATTTGTCTTTGGATTTCGGATATAAAGAATATTTCAATTTGTTTACAATTTCGAAAAGCTATTTCAAAATGAACAACATCAGTTCATAATTTTCACAATTATAGAAACTGCTAGATGAAACAGATCACGTCCTTCTACTATAACATAGATTGCCTTTTTTTTTAAAAACGTACTAAGAAATGAATATCAGTTTATCTTCCATTGACTTTTGTGAAGGTTATTCTCTACGTCGAATTAAATACGTAGATCGTCGATTTGGGTTAGGTCATTTAAGTGTGTACAAGTTCATTGAATTATTTAAGTATCAGTATAGTCATGTTACAAGAAATCTATGTAATCTTATATATATATATATATATATATATATATATATAATTTATCTCAAGGTCTGATTAAATGAATTCTGGGCAATAAAACCGATACTATGTTGTATATTTATATTGAATTTTAAATAATCATAGATATTTTAAAGTAATTATTTTTAGGCTTGAATGACATAATTTTGTCTTAATCAGACATGGGGCAGTTGTTAGCGTAGCTAGAATAAAGTCTTAGACTAGATCCATGTGTTTTAGTACTAATTTAAAACAAAAAAATAAATAATGTCAGCTATAATTAATACTGACTTATGACATATACAGTTATAAAAAAACAATATCCCGCTGACATAGTGCATAGTACATCTAAGGTCTTCTCTTTATTGAATAATGCAGATGTATATCTGTTATGATGAATATGCATTGAACTCAATTTCCGTGTCACCATCCAATTGTAGGTATATTATTTATAATGTTTGTTATGTACTTGCGATGGCCAATTAACGTTATGCAATAAACGTCATTCGTTCAGTCTTAATACGAGTATGTTAATCACTGATAAGCACACGTTACGTACATGCTTCCTGTTGTCACTTTAATCACTTTCTCCTTCTTTGTTTCAAGATTGGGTATGTAAAATTGACATTTACAAGTGACAGACAACACAATATTGTACATCCAGTATAAAAATTTCTATTACATCAGATATACACTGTTGGTTTACATAAGTATAAATTAATAAATGCTAGAGTAGCATGAATAAGCATCATATATTTTCAACCAATTAGACAATTTTTTAAAATTCTTTTTTTAAATTCTTTTTTTAAATTATAAATCTGCAGGTTTATAGTATATTAATGGTGATTTCTTAAAGTACACACTATTTTGGCATCATTCAAAATCATTTTGTCCCTAAATTTCAGAATCGTTGTTTCTTTCAATGCATGAAATATTGGAAATTGTTCTTTTACTGAAAGGTTGACTTGTAGCAGAAAGAGGCTAAAAATGTTCCCTTTTGTACCTTTTCTTGTTTTCAATTGTATGTTTATGAGAGTTATTATACTGAAGCAGATATTTGGATACTTTTGGTGACACTTTTATTGGTTTAACATAATGTATCGCGTGGTAGTTTATCTGGCAAAAAAAAGGCATTGATTTTATCTTTTCCTTTACATGGTCTTAGAGAAGACCCAATCAAATGATATGAAGAGACAGAATGATCAAAATGGGGGCATACCTGAGTAATTTCTCACATTTTATATATACACAGATGTCAAGAAATTGATTTGTAGATTTTGTTTGCATCGCAATTTAGTGAAATATTAGGGTAGTGTAATTACTACTGTAAGAGTTGCCATGCAAGAGTTAAATATTTAAGTTTACATATTTAATCACATATTTATGTATAAGTAATAGTTCAGGCACGGCATAAACGTTAATGAAAATATGCAACTTTTATTATAGAAGCGCAAGTACAAAATACTACTTTTTCATTGTATCACACTTAATGCATTCCTCTGTAGAAAAATATCTTATTTTTCCTGATGCGGCAAATTATTGATGATGTCACCTTTCGACACAGTTCGGCAATAACGTTTGATCCAAGATTTAAAATAAAAATAGTTGCATCTCTAAGTTAATGATTTGTCACTTATATTCCACGTAGTCTGTGGAAGATCCGATCTAATTTGCTGGCCAAAGATTAGTCGTTGAAGGTCATGTGGATGAAGGGAGAGCTCATTTGTCATCCAGATGTTGGCGAAACTTTAAATTTGTACTTTTGTATTTTCAGGAACAGAAATTGGAAATTATGATGATGTATGCAAGTATCTTGACGTTTGTGGTGGCAACATCTTTGGTGGCAGCAGCACCAGGAGATCTGAAATATGTCAAGTTGTTTGAAATCGAGCCAGCCAAGGAAATCCATGCAAAACTAATCGTAGAGTCATGGGAAATCTTTAAGGCAAAATACAGTGAGTTACATTAAATTTGCATCAAGCAGTATTCAGGGGGATCTTTATCCCAATACTTTCTGTGTGAGTGTGTGTGTCTGTGTGTGTGTGACATTGTGATACCCTAAGTCTGTATGTAATTTTCGTCATAACCAGCTGAGTTTAAATTCACCATCCGTTGTAAATATTATGTGTATACATGTATAGAGTCTAACAGCATATCAGCACAATACTGGCTACATAATTCAAAGCAAAGGCTGTAAGTGCCAAAATACTTAGGAAGTCAAACCCCTCTAACCAAAAGTGAAGATACATCATAAAACACAATATAAAATGTGAGGACATCGCAAAAATTCCAGGTTGTCCATGTGATAACTATCTTCGAGAGAGGTATAGTTCTGGGGTCCCTCCCTTGAAACTCAAGGAGGGGGTCAAAGGTCATATGTACCAAAATTTAAGTTACAGCGGTATTTTTGAATATTTTATTTTGACTTGTTTAAACATGCAGTCATAGGATGAAGACACTTACTATATGAAACGGATTTAGGGTTATGCCCCATGGGTCATTTACCTCAGTGAGGGGGCGATATGTAATAAAAAAGCGTGGGGATTTCACATGCTGAGCCACGGAAGTACCCTATTCCACTTTTGTCGAAGAACAGAGAGCGCAGGTCAAAGATGAGTCGAAACCAACATAGTTGCCACATTGACATTAGAGTAAAAGTTAATTAATAAGCTGATGAATGGTTCTTCTAGAAAATTTGGGTAGGATCCTTTTTCACCCAATATATCCAAATTAGGAGTCATTGCAAAAGCTTATTTTCTCCTTTCTAAAAGTGTATAGAAAGGAACATTTACATTTATAGAATTATATTCACCAAAACATTACATTTTGACCTGGTCAAACAAAGAATGCTAAAAAATGTTACCAAATTTTTAAAACAATGGTAATTGCTTGATCTTAAAATTGGTAAACTGGGAAGGCAAATGGGGTGGAAAGAATAGGGGACGTTTGGAATCATCATATAATCGAACAATGTGCATGTATTAACTTGAATTTTTAAAACAAACACTGTAACACGAAGTTTATAATTTGTATTACAACTTTGCAATTTGACTCACACCTTGTCAGTATTGATCAGTGGTCCGTATTGACGATGCATTCTTAAAACATGAAATCTTGTTTGCATTAAACAGGGCGGGTTGTTATGCCAGGGTACTCGAGAGAAAACTCTAAAGCTTCCAAGGATGGATCGATAAATTTGCTTGGATGATTCTATTTTAAAAAGTGGAGGTGGAGGAGGGGATATTTTTCTTGAAACAACAGCTTTTATCATTTTACACTGAAATGGCCACTAACCTTTATTAGAGTTTCCTAATCTAAAACGCATCTCTTAATTCTGGCTCGTTTTTGCTCGTTGCCCCACCACTCCATTGCAACCCATTGCTCCTTGCACTCTAATTAAGCAGTATTCGTGCAAGTGACACACTGAGTAGCAAAGTATAATTGACTGTTTAAAATGTATCAATGACAGATCAAGGAAGTAACCAATTGTGTATGCAATGGGATGTAGCGAAAACAGATGTTAGTAGGAGCGATTTAATTATGTCACATAATATCTCATTATCAGACTAGGAAGTACATGAAATGACTTAATCTGCGCTGATTGGTGTGAAGATAAATCCTGTAATTCACCCTTCATGAACAGTCTTTATTCTATAATTGATTAATTTATATACAATCGTGCTTTTCATGATACATAAATAATAATTAAAATACATTTATTTTAATTGGGTACCATTTATTTTCTGACCACGTTGTTCTCTTACACAAACTATAAAACTGTATTTAGCAATTAAAAAAAAACTGCAGTAGTTTAATATTGAGAGAGAGAGAGAGAGAGAGAGAGAGAGAGAGAGAGAGAGAGAGAGAGAGAGAGAGAGAGAGAGGGAGGGGGGGGGGGCATGGATAGGTGCTCATCCATCGAAAGTTGATGATTGTATCTTGCAACCTCATACGTTGTAAACTTTTTAACTGCGGAGACTGAAATAACAATTTGTACAGTTGGTATGAAAGGAAAATATAAGCTTTGATCAATATTTTACTCATTAAAAGTTAGCACACTAAATATGGGAGCCATGCATGTACTAATAAAAAAGAACAAGGAGTCTTTGGATATTTAAGGATGATGGGAAAGGGGACATGAACTTATCATTTTGAGGAAAAATAAACTGACTGATTGGGAACATACTTTTAGGGGTTCAATTGCTACAATGAAAAATTATGAATGATAACGAAATATTTCTCATTTGGACAGGATCTATTACCGGTACACGAGGAGTTTTAAAAACATCCCAGCCTCTTTTTTATTCAGACAGTATTTATTTGCAGAAATCATCATTCAGCATAAAATCGAAGAAGATATATAGAGAATTGAGCAACAAGCAAATGTTTATTTCGAGTTCTCTCATTAACAATTTTAATATTTACTTTAATAGTGTAATGATGTAGCTTACGTGAGTAATGAATGCATAGAATTGTAAACATTGAAACATACTAATGAGATATTAGAAGAAAATTGTACATACACTATTGTAATAGTATCAAAAAGTAACTTATAAGCATTTATAGCAGAAATATTTGAGTGTATATTTGAAGTACAAAATGAGAAAAAAAAAGAAAAAATACCAAGGTGTTGATAGTGTTCCGATAATCGGTTAAGGACTTTAAACGTCAGCTCTGGTGTTATATATGTAGTAACTAAATACTTACTAGAGATATAACGACACAGTGTGAAAATATAAGTAGTGATTAAACACCTCTTGGTTGCAATTATGAACTTTTGGACCTCCTTAAAAATCTCTTCGTTGATCTCAAGCAATAGCATCCGAGCCTTTTTTTTTATAGATACGTAGATTTTAGCTTTGGTAATTCTGTCCTTCCAGACAAGCAGTATGAGAACACGGAAGAGGAAGCATACAGGCACTCTGTTTTTGCTGAGAACATGAGGGAAATTGAGGTCCACAACCAGAAATACAAGAAAGGAGAGAAACGTTACTGGCTAGGAATGAACCACTTTTCAGATCTGGTAAACAGATTTTTTTATGGTGATAAGTTGTATTGCAAAAACCGCTAAGAGATTTTTTTGTGTGACTCACCTGTCAAAAGGCCAATTGAGTTTACAGCGTGACCTGCGCCCTTCATCCGACTGTCTTCCTGCTTTAATTTTTGCCTTGTGGATGCTTATAGGCTGAGATTATAAACGTGTTTTAATGAAACCCACGTTGTAGGTTTATATTAACAAGATATGGGTAAAGTTATATAACCAGGGAAGTTAATCATTGTAATTAATTGATCTGGGCTCTTATTGTGAGAATTTTTTTAGACTTTATGGGGACTTTCTTTATTCAGTAGATTTTGGTGAAACTTGCTTTTTAGGTTATCATCAAGTATGTCTCAAACCAGCGGAATCTGCATATTTCAATGAAAAGATATTGTATCTGATTGGCTGATCAATTGTTTACGATCATCCTAGCATTATAATCTTTCAATCTACGGTTCTTGAAAGCATACCTATTGCATTTGACTTTTGATCCAATATAAGCCAGGTGAGCGATCTCAGGTTCACTTGCCCATCTCGTGTCAATTGACCAGTTACAAAATAAAAGATAAAAGTCAATAACAGGTAAACCATGGAATATGATTAACTTTAGTACACAAAATAGGCCACTAGACTATGTCTAAATACGTTTACGAGTACTTGCTTCGGTGCAATGGCTTTTTCATTTTTTTAATCGGATATGAAAGTTTTAGCAGCCAAGTTTGCTCATGACGACTACTGCCAAGTTCTAAGAAAAGTCACATATAACGTAAACCAAACAGATCTGGCTTGACTTTCAACAACAGAACTTAAATCTAGCCTTGAATTTAAGTTTAGAATCCAGCAATCTGATAGGCCAAAATTTAAATCTTACTTAAAATTCACCAATCAAATGTCTTTAAGTCTATACTAACTTAGAACACGTGTTAGTGAAATTGAGGCCAGAAATAAAATGACACTTTGGACGATTCACTTGGGAAAAAGTCTTTGTAGGATATTAAAATATGAAATCACAGGATCATGTAACTTCCAAACTAGAAATCTTTAAAAATAAGACCCACTAAGCACTGAAAGGGGCTAGATGCAGGAAATCTCACTACTCTGAGCTCAGTGACATATCCAAGCTTTTAATATTATTCCTCTTTTCAGAACGCAGAAGAGTTTAAAACACTGTATACTGGTTGTTTAAAGATGAGAGTCAACCAAGAAGAACGCAACTGCAGTAGTTTCCTAGCCCCACATAATGTGTTGCTGCCCGATACAGTCGACTGGAGAGAGAAAGGATATGTAACACCTATCAAGAACCAGGTACAATGGGAATATGTAGGTTATGCATGATTTGAGATTTGGAAACATTTGCCGAAGCACAGGACAGAACTGTGTGACATTCAAGGATATATAATGCTTGCATATTTACAGATACTCAGGAAGAGTAGAAGCTCAAGGGTTGAAAATCTTCAGTGGGTTTCGGGTGCTCTGGCAAACTTATCCATATAGCAAGTCATGCATGAAAACTATTATAAAACTTAGATCATAAAAATGTTGTATAAGAGCAAATGAATCCGTACTCAATGAACAGATGCAGTTTCCATGTCAGAGTTCAGATGACTCAATGGTCAAATGATGTTCCAACGTCTGAGTTCAGCTGACGTCACCAAAGTGAACGTGTTAGCTAGTTATAACCAACTCGTTTATGTACAACTCGTTGTTGTTCTCTCTTCAGTAAAGCAATGACCAGACATCAGCATGGATTTTTTCAATAGCATTTTTAGCGGCATGATCCACATTAAGTTTTTATATTTTAAAAGCTAAAGTTCTTTAAAATTGTTGCATCTACAGTCATGCAATTTAACTGGCAAATTTACCCTTAAAATATACCGTATATACTCGCGTAATGCCGATACCAACTGCAAACTGCATAGACCCAGATCTGCCGTCGCATAATGCGCCGGCAGATCTGGGTATATGCAGTTTGTAAGGACTAATCAGTAGAACAAACAACATAGACCCTGATCTGCCGGCGCATTATGCTACGGCAGATCAGGGTCTATGTTGTTTGTTCTACTGATTAGTCCTTACAAACTGCATATACTACCGGCGCATTATGCTACGGCAGATCAGGGTCTATGTTGTTTGCATTTGGACTCGCATTATACGCGAGTATATACGGTAATTTAGAAACAAAGGAGGATTACCTCAACTTCCTCATTTTCTGAGTTATATGCTTGATTATTTTGAAAAGGTTTTAGATCGGCATAGAGCCACTTTGTATGGGGTCTTACAGGGTGGTTTGTTGGAGCCTTACAGGGTGGTTTATTGTAGCCTTACAGGGTGGTTTGTTGGATCCTTACAGGGTGCTTTGGGGCCGTACAGGTGGTTTTTGGGGCCGTACAGGGTGGTTTATTGCAACCTTACAGGGTGATTTAAAAACACTGTCATTTAAAGTCGAGATTGCACTATTAAAATGGAGATTTTAATCAGGAGTGGCTGTAAACTTGGATGCCATTAAGAAAAGTTGTCCTTTATCAGGATCTGATTTGTGGATTGACTTTGGTACATCTCTGACATAATGAAGCATTATGTCAGCGTCACATGGCTCTGTAAGGAAGGCTTATGCACGAATAAACCAATCGATGTTAGGTGTTGTGCGCCATGTTTGATACGGATGGATAACTGAAGTCCACCTACTTGACCAATCACAGCTCATGTATGACACATACTTCTTACTTTTTCTAGCCCAACCAGCACATTCTCAAACTCGGCCTTTAATGCAATCTGATTAAAATCGACATCTCCGACATATTATAAGTAGACATCGATTTTAATCATACTGGCCTTTATGAATTACTACTCACTTATCATCGATTTTAATCGTACTGGCCTTTATGAATTACTACTCACTGATCATCGATTTTAATCTTACTGGCCTTAATGAATTACTACTCACTTATCATCGATTTTAATCGTTCTGGCCTTTATGAATTACTACTCACTGATCATCGATTTTAATCATACCGGCCTTTATGTATTACTACTCACTGATCATCGATTTTAATCATACCGGCCTTTATGAATTACTACTCACTGATCATCGATTTTAATCATACCGGCCTTTATGAATTACTACTGACTGATCATCGATTTTAATCATACCGTCCTTTATGAATTACTATTCACTGATCATCGATTTTAATCATACCGGCCTTTATGAATTAGTACTCACTGATCATCGATTTTAATCTTACTGGCCTTTATGAATTACTACTGACTGATTGTAAAGGAAGTTAATGGATACTTATAGTGGACTAGTGTTAGGGATAAGGTTAGGATTAGGATTCGCTCAACGATTTTTGTGCCTTCTAGAAGATTTTTTTTTCACTTATGAATAATACACAATTCTTTTGAAACAATGTATTCAATCCTGGAATAGAACGATTTGTCAGTAGATAAAATACATTTAATAAAATATGACAACTTTTTTTTCACAATAAATAAAACCATCAAGTTTCACATTTGGTTATTTCTTTAAAGTCATGTGTAAATCAAGAAGTCAAACAGTTTACAATAATATTTCAAATTTTAAATAAGCCTATCATGTGCATGCAGATTTATATATTTTAATGTTTGAAATAAAACATTGGGTTTTCAACCTCTTTCATATCCTTACTTATGTGCATTTCTGTTTGAAAGTCTGTTGTGAATATTGCTATCCATTCCTTACAGGGACATTGTGGCTCCTGCTGGGCATTCAGCATAGTAAGTATATTTATAACTTCTAAATTGTTACATCAGAGACCGGATAATTTCCATTACTAAAGCTGTCTCCATTGAAAGAAAATGTCAGCCATCTTGTAGATCAGTAAATGAAGCAAATATGATTCTTTTATTTTATGCTAGGCAGTGAAATAGTGGATTTTCCGAGTAGAATAATTGGGATATTTCACTGCAGTGATATTTTTTCACTGGCAGTCAATAGACGTTGATAACATTATAAGGAAGAAATTTCAAATTTTTCGTAAGAAGCTAGCGTGTTGTAATGGTAAAGATGGCCGCTTCGCATCCTGGCGAACCAGGTTCAAATCCAACAATAGACCAATTTTTTTTTTCATTTTCTTTTTATCTGCTATCTTACCTTGAATTGGGAAGGAGCATTATGTAACTACTGATAATTTATGTGCAAATATAAACAAAACAGAGAAGAACATAAACGGTAAACTGCTGACATTATCGCGCGGGATGCAGTAAGAAATCAGCTACTTCAGTGTGCTATACAAATTGCTAGACAATACGCTTAAGCATAAAAAAAGAATATTTTCTTGCTCCGAGTGAATAACGGATATATTTCATCTCGTGGGTGAAAAATTAGTATTTTCACTCGGAGCAAGCAAATATCCTCTCTATATTATAGAATGTGTTGCATTTTCCCTCTAAGTACATTATCCAAGGACACATGGAGGCAGCCAACCTGGCTGGCCTGGGCGGGTATCGAACCCGCGTTTCCTGGATTATGAGTCCAACTTACTACCAAACAAACTGCTGTGGTTCCAGTCATCATTCTGAAAAGGGTCGGCAATATTAGTTTGTCTAACCACTGAAACACGACAAATACACAAACCTAAATTAATATTAGGCTCTTAAATAAAATAATCTTGTTTCCCCTTGGAATATAGTGTAATATTATAAGTTCCCCCCCCCCCCCTAGGAAATATTATCCTTGGTTATTTCCCCTTGGAATATAGTGTAATATTATCATTTGGCTTTTCTTTCCCCTAGGAATAAAGTGAAATTTTATCATTGGTTATTTCCCCTAGGAATATAGTGTAATATTATCATTGGCTTTTTCCCCTAGGAATATTGTGTAATATTATCGTTGTTTTTCCCCCTAGGAATATAGTGTAATACTATCATTGGTTATTACCCTTAGGAATATTGTGTAATATGGTAATAATGAATATAGTGTAATATTATCATTGGTTATTTCCCCTAGGAATATAGTGTACTATTATCATTGGTTATTTTCCCTAGGAATATAGTGTGATATCATTGGTTATTTCCCCTAGGAATATTGTGTAATATTATCATTGTTTTTCCCCCTAGGAATATAGTGTAAATCTATCATTGGTTATTACCCTTAGGAATATAGTGTAATATGGTAATAATGAATATAGTGTAATATTATCATTCGTTATTTCCCCCAGGAATATAGTGTAATACTATAATAATGAATATTGTGTAATATTATCAATGTTTTTTCCCCTAGGAATATAGTGTAATATTATCATTGGTTTTTCCCCTTGGAATATAGCGTAATATTATAATAATGAATATAGTGTAATATTATCATTGGTTATTTTCCCTAGGAACATAGTGTAATATTATCATTGGTTATTTTCCCTAGGAATATAGTGTAATATTATCATTGGTTATTTTCCCTAGGAACATAGTGTAATATTATCATTCTTTATTTTCCCTAGGAACATAGTGTAATATTATCATTGGTTATTTTCCCTAGGAACATAGTGTAATATTATCATTGGTTATTTTCCCTAGGAACATAGCGTAATATTATCATTGGTTATTTTCCCTAGGAATATAGTGTAATATTATCATTGGTTATTTTCCCTAGGAACATAGTGTAATATTATCATTGGTTATTTTCCCTAGGAATATAGTGTAATATTATCATTGGTTATTTTCCCTAGGAACATAGTGTAATATTATCATTGGTTATTTTCCCTAGGAATATAGTGTAATATTATCATTGGTTATTTTCCCTAGGAACATAGTGTAATATTATCATTGGTTATTTTCCCTAGGAACATAGTGTAATATTATCATTGGTTATTTTCCCTAGGAATATAGTGTAATATTATCATTGGTTATTTTCCCTAGGAACATAGTGTAATATTATCATTGGTTATTTTCCCTAGGAACATAGTGTAATATTATCATTGGTTATTTTCCCTAGGAACATAGTGTAATATTATCATTGGTTATTTTCCCTAAGAACATAGTGTAATATTATCATTGGTTATTTTCCCTAGGAGCATAGTGTAATATTATCATTGGTTATTTTCCCTAGGAATATAGTGTAATATTATCATTCTTTATTTTCCCTAGGAATATAGTGTAATATTATCATTGGTTATTTTCCCTAGGAACATATTGGTTATTTTCCCTAGGAACATAGTGTAATATTATCATTCTTTATTTTCCCTAGGAACATAGTGTAATATTATCATTGGTTATTTTCCCTAGGAATATAGTGTAATATTATCATTGGTTATTTTCCCTAGGAATATAGTGTAATATTATCATTGGTTATTTTCCCTAGGAACATAGTGTAATATTATCATTCTTTATTTTCCCTAGGAACATAGTGTAATATTATCATTGGTTATTTTCCCTAGGAACATAGTGTAATATTATCATTGGTTATTTTCCCTAGGAACATAGCGTAATATTATCATTGGTTATTTTCCCTAGGAATATAGTGTAATATTATCATTGGTTATTTTCCCTAGGAACATAGTGTAATATTATCATTGGTTATTTTCCCTAGGAATATAGTGTAATATTATCATTGGTTATTTTCCCTAGGAACATAGTGTAATATTATCATTGGTTATTTTCCCTAGGAATATAGTGTAATATTATCATTGGTTATTTTCCCTAGGAACATAGTGTAATATTATCATTGGTTATTTTCCCTAGGAACATAGTGTAATATTATCATTGGTTATTTTCCCTAGGAATATAGTGTAATATTATCATTGGTTATTTTCCCTAGGAACATAGTGTAATATTATCATTGGTTATTTTCCCTAGGAACATAGTGTAATATTATCATTGGTTATTTTCCCTAGGAACATAGTGTAATATTATCATTGGTTATTTTCCCTAAGAACATAGTGTAATATTATCATTGGTTATTTTCCCTAGGAACATAGTGTAATATTATCATTGGTTATTTTCCCTAGGAATATAGTGTAATATTATCATTCTTTATTTTCCCTAGGAATATAGTGTAATATTATCATTGGTTATTTTCCCTAGGAACATATTGGTTATTTTCCCTAGGAACATAGTGTAATATTATCATTCTTTATTTTCCCTAGGAACATAGTGTAATATTATCATTGGTTATTTTCCCTAGGAACATAGTGTAATATTATCATTGGTTATTTTCCCTAGGAACATAGCGTAATATTATCATTGGTTATTTTCCCTAGGAACATATTGGTTATTTTCCCTAGGAACATAGTGTAATATTATCATTGGTTATTTTCCCTAGGAATATAGTATAATATTATCATTGGTTTTTCCCCTTGGAATATAGCGTAATATTATAATAATGAATATAGTGTAATATTATCATTGGTTATATCCCCATATAATAGTCTGCTTTTCTATTGTTCAGGTGGTTGATCATATCCACAGTAATTTATTAAAATCAAAATAAGGTGCGAAGAATGTGCTGTCCTTGTCTTTGAGTTTGAATCTGGAAAAATCATAGTTAATAAGTATACTGTGGTGTAAAAATAATGAAAAAAAAAATTGGGGGCAAATAAAATATACACTTGTAAAATATTATATTGTATTACAATATCGAAGCTGAATTATCTAATAGCATGGCATTGTTAATATATCAGCATGACAAAAAAGAGGGGGCGGGATTTTTGCATCACACGGGGCTCATTTTTCGTTGGGTTTTTTAATTCGTGGTTCAGTGTAAGCACAAATCCATGAAAATTATTACCCGACGAAAAATAGTGAAACCGCATTATTTGCCTTGAAGCGAGATTTTAATGAAATTGCCATTATTCCACTTTTACTGTATTTACAATATGCTAAAATGCCTATTATCTGCACTCTTCAGGATCATAGTGTCCAGTTTTAATCATCTGGAGAGGGTTTAGATGTAGCGTGTTCATATGGACGAAAATATGGAATTTTGTCATTTGAATAATCGGTGTTCTACTATATGGCAATTTGCACAATGGTTTTTAACCTGTCCCAGTCAGTCAGCCAAGTGATATTCGAGCCTTGGTGCTCTATCTTTACGTGTAATTAAATCAAGCCCAGTAATTGTGCTATCATGGGTACACCATGAGAGCAAATGCCAAGATGTTTCACAAATTGTGTAGTCTCAACTGCATAGTCATAAAAAACAGCAGTTTTAGTTTCTTTGAATAACATATGACAAATATAAAGTGCAAAAGCAAGTGATTTCTTTCTTTTTTTTCAGGCAGGTTCTTTGGAGGGTCAGAACTATCGTAGAACCGGTAAACTGATCTCACTTAGTGAACAGCAGCTGGTGGATTGCTCAATCGACTTCGGAGACGGGGGTTGTGGCGGCGGTCTGATGGACGCGACGTTTGAGTACAGCAAGATATATGGTATCGAGAGCGAGGAGGATTATCCATACATAGCCAAGGTATAGTAAAGTATTTTTTGCTGTTAGTTAATACATAGCTGGACATGTGTATCACTGCATCATGGTCGGCAAACGTGCAACTTAAGATTTTGTCCAAATATTTGGTGGTAAAGTTTTTCAAAGTTGTGTACATTGAGGTATATCATAATGCATTTTGCACGTGATGCAGTGATTCAAGCAAGTTTTGTGAATCCAAATTGATGCTGATAGTCCAGTTTACGTACTATAGGAATGTAATTCTGATTCTCGTAGAATAAAACAGCATTTTATGAAACTACACTTCACCAGCATCAGTGCATAATGCTCAAAATTCTATCTTACTAAATGTCTTATTATATTTGCATTATGCATATGAAACCAAACACCAAAATGTGTCCTCAGATCAGGTGCAACACTCTTTGCCGGAATTCATTAATATAGACTGGTTTCTTGTCGTTCTTTTGACACCTGCAGGGTAGCTACAGACTGACCAGACCCAAGGCTAATCCTTAATATAGAGAGCATCATAGATCATGATCTGCTCATTCGCAATTTCGAGGTCAATCCTACGGATTATGCATCGAACGTATGCCGATAGCTACCATTCAGACCACCTCAGCTATTTACGAAACAAGGATTGACCGAGAAGTTGCGAATGCATCGAACTATTATTTCATTCGAAAACTTCTTCGTCCAACCTACGGTAAATCCAATCGTGGAAATAGCCGATGTGGTTCGAATAGATTGCGGTTTCTTTTTTCGATAAAATTTCAGGCGAATAAAATGTATGATTTTTCTGTAAATTATAGCACCGACATACACTGACTCGCAGAAATAGCCGAGGTTGTCCAAATGTGATCTGCTATTATATTATGCGACAGCAAATCTGAGAGATCTACTCTGTTCATTGTTGTATACACGTTATGCATAAGTAAGTGAAAAGACACGGACTTAAAATAAATTAAGTCAACAAAGGAGTACTATATCTCAATGCATAATTCAATGATGAAACGTAACCATCAAATTCTTTTTTTTTGTATTGAAAACAGGATGGCAACTGTACGTACAATGCGTCAAAGGTAGTAACAAAGAACACCGGCTGTGTGGATGTCGAGAGTGGTAATGAATCAGCCCTCCAGCAAGCCGTTGCCACTGTGGGACCAGTTTCTGTAGCGATTGATGCCAGCAACGAGTCATTCCGTCAATATCAAGGAGGTATTTAAAACACTACTCAATTTTTGTTTCGCATTCGAATCTTTGTCAAGGCATAGGGATACATTTTCAAGTGGCATTTCACTTGCCATAATTATTGATGAATGTTTGATTGGCAAGTTTTTGCATTTTGCACTATTCTCTAAACGGGTTGCATTTTCAGTCATAAAACATCTTAAGAAATACTATTCACTGCCAGGAAAATAAGGTCACACACTGACACTTTTTTTTCTTCATGAATTTTATGTCTCAATAAAACTATAGTGGTTTGCAGCAAGGGAATTAACTCTTAATAGTATTTCTTTCTGTATCTAGCCAGACCTGAAAATATAAATTTCCATGTTGATCATTCAGTTCCTCATGTCTTAAACAGGAATATAGTACATACCGTATGTACTCACGAGTCCAAATGCAAACTGCAATCTGCCGTCGCATAATGCGCCGGCAGATCTGGGTTTACGCCGTTTGTTAGGAGCAATCAGTCAAACAAACAACATATACCCTGATCTGCCGGCACATAATGCACCGGCAGATCAGGATCTATGTTGTTTGCTGTTAGACTCGAGTTATAAGCGAGTACATACTGTAAATTTCTTATCCTTTATTTCAGGGTTGTATGACGATTTTTGCAGCACCACAGAGCTTGACCACGCTGTTCTAGTTGTGGGATATGGCACACTTGATGGTCTAGATTACTGGCTTGTAAAGAATAGGTATGAATATATAGAGCCTGTAATCCAAATGTTTCGTTCATCCAAGCGAGCACCATATCCATACAGTGAAAGGCTCCCAAAAACAGTGCATGCGCAACTACATATGTATCTGGTTCCAATTCTGCGTAAAGACGAGATTTATGAAGAAGGGTTACGTATTCATACACTATATTAAACGAGATTTATGACAAAGGGTTATGTATTCATACACTATATTAAACGAGATTTAAGACGAAGGGTTATGTATTCATACACTATATTAAACGAGATTTATGACGAAGGGTTATGCATTCATACACTATTAAACGAGTTCTTGCACCTGGCTCGAGACAACACAAATGCGGGTTTTGTATTTATTACATGCTCCGCTCTTTTTACGCTTTCCAAATATCTTTAGCTATTTGGTGCCATCGGAACTCAGAACAATTTGGGATGTATACAAGTTTGATTTTGTGCATCTAAGAATATCGACACGTGGACGTAAGTGTAGAATGGGTGGTTGTCAGTAACTTCTTTTTTTGTTGTTGTTTTGTTTTGTGAGTAATGGAGGGGGAGATAATATTTTGTCGGCAGCAGTTATGAAATCGGTAAGACATATTGGGACCAGTCTGCAGAGGCCATGCTGCAGAGGGGCTAGTTTAGAGAAGTTATACAGTATAAGGGATCTCCAAACTCCCTATTATCTGAAACCATCCTTATTTTCCAGCGTGTAGTTAGATAATTGAAGGTGTACTGCATGTTAAAGTGATATGAGCACAACGAACATCAACTTCTGGCCCATATTAACATGGGGTGAATCAGCACTAGGGGTAAAATGTGATGACTGTTTATGACACCTAAATTGGCATCATGCTATGTACATTGTACTAGAGTAAAAACAACCAGTCACTTTTTGGGTTAGTCGGATTTGTTATTATCTTTCTTGACAACAATTTGTGAATGGCAATCAAAAGACAGATTGGCTTAAGAGGGTTACTGTCATTACTTAAAATTACCCAATCCCAGGTAATTACACATTACCCAATCCCAGGTAATTACACATATCGAGTCATACATTAAATTATGACTGAGGTATAATAAACAATAAAATTTGGCATATAACATACATTTTGTTATTAAAATCGAAATGTGCGCTAAAAGGTCATACAAACTCCTCTTTTCAGCGAAATGGTTCGCTAAAATGTAATAAATTTACGAATAGCTTGTTCTTTCAGTGGTAGAAAACAATAAATTACAATGCGCATACATTTTTCATTTCGCATGTTCGAGTCGTTTCATAAGATCTGTAAATCAGACTGATAAAATATTGGGTTATTTCTACTTTGAAGTTTTCATTTTAATAACAAACCTAAGAGTCAACGTTGGTAAGATGGGTGATCAAACAAAATGTCATCTCGCTTCGATACGCTCAGAAGGATCAGTATACATGTCTTTCCCTTGCACTACACAGACCGATCCGTCTTTTTTTTAATTAAATGCTACGAGGTCACAGTTCCTAGTTCTTATACATACTGAATTAAAGGCACAATATAATGCTTATTCTGCTGTACATACATATTTTGTAGTCAACTGTGTTAGCAATTAAATCGTAGAACATTTTTTTGTTATTGTTAGCTCTAAGTGAGCAGATATCTAAATAATCGTTTTCACCTTAAGTATTAGTTATGACAAATAAATCAATGCATCTTAACGTGCAAGAAAGTGTTTGCATGACGATTATCGGTTATGATAAATCTGAAAAGAGTGCTTACATGACGATTATCAGTTATCAATTTCGGGAGATATTTATTTTCCAGGCTGGTGTCTTATCGTAAGAAACAAAAGTGTACAATAACCTTACATATTGAGAATTATATATATATATATATATATATATATATATATATATATATATATATATATATATATATAGAGAGAGAGAGAGAGAGAGAGAGAGAGAGAGAGAGAGAGAGAGAGAGAGAGAGAGAGAGACTTTAGAGAGTATTTATTCTATTTAAACTATTCCAAAATTTCGAGTTCCGTCACAACAGCAACAACTGTAATGTAACGACAACAATGTACTGCAAAGTCAGTTCATTGCGCTTATTTGTGGTTTTATTGAAAACATTCAACTATCTTCATTTTGTATTAATCTTATGTTCTTATATTTGTGCTTATTTCCATGGATATTAATAAATCTTATGATTTTTTCATAAGTATAATTTTTGCCAAGGCTCCCTAAAATTTGGTTTACTGGAATCAGTTGCATACATTTCGTTTGAAATTGGCAACCTATGTGAAATAATGATGATGACAATAATAATAATATTAATAAGTAGTAGTAGTAAAGAATGCTACATTATACCTGACTTCATAAATTTTTAATAGCTCCAACCTAATACAGTATATGTGGGTCATTACAGGGGGTGAACTGGGGAGTATTGACAGATGTGATTCCTGGCCAAAATGAGGCATTACGGAAGTTTAACAGACTTGTTGTACTGTTCATGTATAATTAAATTGCAACTCTACCACACTAATGACATGTCAGTATTAGTCATGATTTACAGTTTAAAATCAGGATGAAATCATGCCTGTTCCTATGAAAATAACGTAATACTATGACGCGATGTCATATTTTGCATAGTTGAATAATGATATATAAAATTGGGATCAAGTCATAAATCACTTGTTTGCCTAAGCTTCATTGCAGTAATATTTTAAAAAGACAATGGTTCCTTATACTTGTCACTACAGTGTAGTTGTCTCTATTTTGTTTGCAGCTGGGGTGAAGGTTGGGGAGAAAATGGATATATCAAGATGCTGAGAAATGAGAACAATATGTGTGGTATATCAACGCTAGCCAGCTATCCATTAGTATAGATGAAATATACGAGGTGAGTTTGATCCATATTGGAGGTGGAAAGATACAGTTTATCCTTCATTATTGCACACTTCCTTGTAAGGTAATCCTGAATATAACACAATCACAAAACGGACCCCATTTAAAACTTTCAAGTAAACAGAAAAATATCAACTTTCCAATATTTGTTACTTTATACATTGTATATTTATGAAATTATTGATTTCAAGTTTGTCAGTGCTAAATTTTGTTATTACTATCTGTCTTTGTCTTTAATTAACAACCAGTGTATTTGGCCAGGTGAAAATGCATTTACGGAAGTCGGCTTGTCATATTTCGAGGTTGTTTCTGTCAAGGGAAAGAACAATAGCGTTTTGTATCTTGTCTAATTAAATGTGTGCTGTAACATAATAGCAGATGCAAAGCCAGCATTGGATTTATGATAAACTATAATATAACCGGAACTGATATAGGTGTAAAAATATAGTTGTAGAATATTTGTCAGCACATTTTGTATTTTTTAAATTTTTTGTTTTTAGTTCACTTTAAATAAATATTTTACAGGAACAATCACAGGTGACAATGTCATCACATCAATGGTAATTGTTTTTTATGTCTGCCTCGAAGTGGACGTTTCGTGGCAGCTAGAAAATATCAAATCAGTCATTCGTTTATCATTATGCGTTTTGCATTCTGCGTTTGTATTTGCATTCTGTTTTCTGTGAAATGCATTGACCATTTCGTTTCGCTTGCGTTCATTCTTCGTTTTGTTTAAATTCATTCTGCTTTCTGTCTGCGTTATTATGCATTCCGTTTTCGTTTCGCTGGTAAAATGACCGCTTTCAGGGTCTGTATGTTATACATCCTACGGCAAAATTTAAGATCGAAAATACCTTTTTAGACATGATTATGTTCAACGAGAGACTACGCTTCCACTAATGCGTGGTGAGGGTGGGAAGTGAGGCTATCTTGGGGTAGTCAGGTAGTCAGTAACTGAGGAATGGTGGTGAATAGCTTGGCGATATTAACAGTTATGAAATCTTTAAGAAGCACTTAAGAGATTATATTCATACATATGTATTTTTATATTTTTCAGATAAGACCGGTGATCATGCATATGAGTCGACAGTTTAGACAATGGCCTTATTCCATTATACTACAAGTGCCCTATTATAAAGCATATATGAAGTTCCATAAACACCAGTTTTCACAGAAAGCATGTCCTACATTGAGTTTTTCGAAAAATAAAACTTCCGAACATTGCTCCTAAAGATGTATTTAAAAAGGAAACTGTATATATTGTTATTTTTTTAAAGCAAAATGATGTTTTACAGACAACTTAGAAAAAAGTGTCTTGAATACGCATTATTGTAAAAGAAAGCTCTTGTTTTTGTGATAGCATTTACATAGTAAGTAACAGATCTTACAATTAAGACCATGTTGTGTGTAACTACAAGCAATCCATATTACATAATGTTGTGGGATCTTAAAATATTACCATAATTTCATCATTATCATCATTGTCATTATCATCACTGTCATTATCATCATCATCATCATCATCATCATCATCATCATCATCATCATCATCATCATCATCATCATCATCATCATTATCATCATCATCATCATCATCATCATCATCATCATCATCATCATCATTTCATCATCATCATCATCACCATCATCATCATCATTATTATCATCATCATCATCATCATCATCATCATTATTATCATAATTATTATCATTATTATCATAATTATTATCATCATCATCATCATCATCATCATTATCATCAGCATTTCATCGTTATTATTATCATCATCATCATTATCATCATCATTATCATTATAATTATCATCATTGTCATTATCATCATCATCATCATCATCATTATCATCATCATTATCATCATCATTATCATCATCATCATCATCATCATCATTATCATCATCATCATCATTTATTACATGTATTTCATATTTTGGCTTGTTCCTTTCATGCATTTAATCTGAGTCTAAACAATTTTTTTTGCATCTTCATTTGCTAATATTTATCAAAACCGTTTCCATTTTTAGTTTAAATGCTTTTACAACACTGTGAACAGAACATTATATGTCTGTTGCACATTTTCTGTTTCATATCTGTTGCAGAATTTTAGCTTTACCTGTTAAGGAGTGTAATATACTTTCAATATTTCTCACTTAAATTTCCTCCTCAAACCTCTCAAATATTATAGGAAACCAGAGCGAATATGTACATCACGTGTCAGCCAGAGCTTGTTAAATCATGTTTTGAACTGAATTTACATAAATAACACATTTCTTGATAGATCACAACGATGCTTCCATATCTACTCGGTGCTTAATTTGTGTCATTACAAACATTTCATGTAAATAAGTTGCAGGCCTTGGAAATTATATTTACCCGTTGGTTGGGACATATTAATGAATATACAGGCAAGTATCATTGACATATATCTTGATGTAGATTATCCAGTCTGATACCACCTTTTATGCAACTTGATATCTCAAACAGTGTGCATAAAGATTTACATGAAACATTGTGTGATTTTGTGTTGTTTTATTTTTTTTTGTACCTTAGACGAATATCATCTTAAAAGGACACGTTTTGCCATTTACTTATATTGCTTACAAAAGCAAAGTAAAAACACAATAGCAAAACAAAAAAAACAAAAAACAAAAAAACAAAAAACAAAGAAACAAAAACAAAACAAAAATAAACAATGAAATGGAGGAAAATCTTGTTATCGCTATTCCTGTACATGAGAATGGATGGTCGTAACCGGAGAGTAAAAGTCTGAGATTTATTTGCCCGTTTGTGACTCGATTGGAGCGTACGTGGAGCGTACGTGGATTTGTCATGTGACTGTCGCGTGCACTTAGGAAACAAGCACCTTACATTGGATTTCTCGTCCAGTTAATTTCACGCGTGATTAGACCAAAAAATATAAAATATAAAAAATAAAAAAATGGCGGATAATATTTGTCGAATCGAGTTACATGACCAAAGCAACCGAAACATTAAAATGAGCGAAAGTCGCATCTGATTGGTTGCTAGATCTGATGGAACAGCCGGATATAGCCATAACATTGGAAATGGTGACATGAGGTAGGGTTATGTTATTCCACGTAGATTTACAAGTTGTCAAACATAGGATTTGATCCGGAAATACGCTGTACAGATCGCCGAAAGGGCCCCGAGAAATACCGGTGTCTACAATGTACACTGATGTGTTGCGGTCAGATCTGTCTGCGTCAATTACATCAGTGATATTACAAGTTTGGGTGCTGAGTTATTGGACTGTGTGTTCTCGGGCAAGGGGATTAGTTCCAATTTCCTTGGTATGACATAGCCAATATTGAGGTAAAAGTGCCATTGAAAACCAACAAGAAACATCTGCATTTTAGATACATCTCAGAAATATATGATCCTCCGAAACAGCTTACTAGAAAGTACACGGGAGTAGCGCAGTAAGGGAATTAGTGGTCTAATTAGTACTCATGGCAATTAGTACTCATGAGACGTTTAAACCGATTGTAATTTCTTTAAAAGCCAGACTTCTTACCGTTATCTGGGATTGGTAGAGGGTAGTGGTGTGAGGATATCATTAATTTCCCAAGGGTCTTTGAATACATACGGTCTACATCATTAAAGAAAATAAAGTGACATCAACTATCCATGCCGCTATACATGCAATAATGGCAGTTTAAACATGACATTGGTAAAATATTCGTGTAAACTGAAACTTACTAATGCTAAAATTGTGTTAAGATCTTACATACTTAAGATCATTAAAGAGTAACAGCAGTGTTTGCAATCGCATCACAACATCCTTATCCAATCCATAGAAAAGGCTACCAGGCCTGTAAGGTGTGTTGAATGAACATAATACAGAGTTATACAACAGGGACGGTGTACCGTCCCAGAATATGGAAACTATATACCAGCTATGCTATTCGAGTAAAATTGTATATTGTTAAAATGTTAAAGACTGCTAACATACCACATAATCATATGCTAGTGATTACTGCCCAGTGTAGCATAGTATCTTCTGTACACGTTCTACAACTACATGAGCTATGTGATATGTACAACACATGATTCTACGTTATTTAAAGTATTATATATATATATATATATATATATATATATATATATATATATATATATATATATATATATATATCAGTTTGTCATAAAGTTGCTTTTATGACAACTGCTGCCAATCAGTAAGGGAGTGTAGTTTATCCTCTATTCCAAAACAGCAAAATTTGCAGATTTTACAGGCAATGATAATTTACTATGAACAAGCAATCATAATGATGCAGTCATGATTTCAAACTGTCAGGCAACAGACAGTCGTTCCCAGGGTTTATAATTAGAGCCCGACCATTTAATTTGGGGGTGGGGGTGGTCGGGGGTCCTGCTATATTTTGGATTTTTTTTTTAAAGGGCCGTCTATTAAACTACACCACGGAATCATTACATATTGAATTAGTACATAATTGTTTTGTATTATTCATGCAAACTGTATGTAGCCGGTCATTTTTTCTGTTTTTGTTGCAATAAATATTTACTTTTCCAGCATTTTATAAATTGAATCAGTCGTATTTGAGTAAGACTAACATAACCGTGTCCACTTTTCTTGTATAAATAATAATAATAATAATAATAATAATAATAATAATAATAATAATAATAATAATAATAATAATAACTTGTATCTTAATCTTAAAATGAGAAGAAAAGCCTCAAAATAATTTGGGGACGGATCATGGGCATCCGCAGAGGTGGTGGTGGGGGAAGCAGTTGCTCCCCTCCTCCCAGATTTTTTAAAAATCCATTGTGCAGTATATAAATATACCCCTTTGATTTTGGCATCCCCCACCCCCTTCCCCCCTGAAAAATACCTGCATACACCCATGGGATGGACGAAACAAGGAATCTCATTTATGTGTTCTTGGTACATTAGATCGATACAACAGACAATTACAACCATCACTATAGCTAAACTATTAGATTTCTGGAGCTGAGGAGACCGTTCAACACAGTTAAATATAAATTCTGCCTGGAGGGCTCAAACGCTATTTACATTTGATCCCCTCAAAGCACGATTATTTCGTGACTTTTGAGACTGTGCGGAAGATACACAACCATGATGGGAAACGTAATAGTGTCTAGCGTTTATTGATCCCACGTGTGCGAGAACATAGTCCCATCAAAGCGCTAAGTATTCTAGGAGATTAAAACCTCGATACTGATTTGTCTAGTAATAACTGGATAGGAGAACACAGCTGATGAGTGGAATAAAAACAGTGGACTCCAAAATTGGAAAATCAAATAACAGCGATCAAAGTGTCGAGACCAACAAGGCCACATAAACCAGCGCAAACTCTCCATTTGTCTCACCACAGTTTCACGTAATTTTGATAATTTTCGTAAACCATTGTATTAACCCAGTAATGTCGTTAAACACTGGTGTATTTCATATACTTGGAAATGATGTTCTAGATCGAAATTCAACACCATCCAGTTTAGAGAAATTTCGATCCTTGCAGATTTAGTTTCTTCTCTTCCGTACCTACATGTCAATGTAATATAAATTTGTCTTTTCGTACTTAGTAAGTTTATATATGGTTATATTGTGGGTATCGCAATAGTTTCCAAGTTATGGCCCATGCGCTAAGTTTATGTGTGTAGGGATTGTACCCGGGGTCAATGTTAGTTGCATTTATAAATTTTTCTGTTCATGCCTAGTACTCCCCTGCGGGATCAGCCATGTAGAAGAGCCTCCTTTTGCATGTCGTAAAGGGCGACTAATTTTGCCCTGCGAAGCGTGACATAATAATGTTTCAGCTGAGAAGGTCTTGGTCTTTATTAAATATAAAAAAAGATTTTAAAACTTTGTATTTTCAGACTTTTACCATCTTTTGTTATACTCTGTTTTGTATGCCTTTTCATGGATACTTAGAGTCACCTGTCACTATAAAAACAGGGTTGTGCTGATTTGCCTTTGCAAAAAAATAAAAATAAAAAATACATATTCATGCCTAGTAAGTGTATACAAGGCTATAGGGTGGGACTCTCGGTAGTTTCAAGTTATGACCCAGGGGCTAAGCCTATGGTGGATAGAAATGGACCCAGGCGTCACTTTCAGTTGCATGCTGTAGCGTACTAACGGGGGGAGTGGGGGAGGACAGAGCGGTTGCGCCGGGCGCCAGAGGTCTTTGGGCACCAAAACAGCTGATACAAATTCGGGAGTAGTATGGGGGGGGGGGTAAATAGGTACTGGGGGGGGGCAATTTAACATGCGGGGGGCACTTGATGTACTAACAGGAATTGAACATGGAGGGGGTACTTGGGGTACTAACGGGAAATTGAACATGGACGAGGGCACTTGGGGTACTAACGGGAATTGAACATGGCGGGGGGCACTTGGAGTACTAACACACACACACACACACACACACACACACACACACACACACACACACACACACACACACACACAACTAACACACAAAGGCAATGTTGGGGATAATAATCTTTTCTTGAAAAGTGGTGGCCCTGAAAAGGGCCGTTGGATTTTTTGTGGTTGTTACTTCTTCTACCATTTTTTCAGGAAGCCTAGGAGGTTGGTCTTTTTCTTCTTCTGGGGTGGTGGATTAGCCAGCCAGTCGGGATGTCCCAATCGCCTGAATTTGTCCTGGATTTTCATCCAGTTCTCATTCAGGCGATGGAAATCTTGTTGTTTCTTGGCTTGCTGCTTTTCCATTCTTTCTTGGACCCAGATGGTTTTGATGTGGCCTACTTCCTTCTCTAGGACTTGCCTCAGGAGTAGCTTGGCAATGAGGAGGTTCGCCTCTTCTCGTCTGACGTTACTGGGGGGTGGATACAACCATACATCTTCTTGTACTTTGTGGAGAAAGTACTCCACCCCTTCCAGTAAGTCTAGGGCTGTTTTAATAAACCCTACTCGACAGGGTGTCAAGGAAGTCTTTTGAGTTTCCTCCACCAAGACATCGTTCACCAGCCTCCTCCCTGATGTTAGAGCTGCCACTTGGCTGGTGACGTATGGCTTGGTGGCCGGGTATCTCCAAGAAGACTCCAACCTTTCCAGCAAGGACTCTACACCCACCATTCCATCCCAGGCTTCCTGCAAAGCTTCTACGGTGTTCATGGTTGTTCAGTTGACTGTGAATTATGCGACTGCGGAAGGCACACACTTTGGGGGGGGGGGGGGTAGGGTGTGTGCTAAGCACACTTAAATTAAGGACAGGTGTGTTGTAACGCAGCTGTATACACCCCTCCACCGCAGCATGGTTTCCCCACAATTAAAGGGGTTCATTGAAGGCGCGATATTGAAGGATGTGTATTTTAATTTAGTTTATACCTGTACATAGGACTAGAACCACAATGTTTACAGGTATACAGGTGTGCGCAAAGCGCTCTTAAGCGATTAAGTCCCAGCTACAGATGTTATAGATGTTGCCGCTGGAGGAGTTGGCGGCGGTGGCGTTGTTGGTTTTGGCGCTGCTGGTTTTGGCTGCGATGGTGCTGCTGGTTTTGGGACCATGGCAGGACCGCTCGGCTTCGGCTGGGGGGGGGGGCGGTTGTCGCTCCCTCCGCTCAGTCTGCGCCTGTCTTCTCCATGGTCCCCCTCGTCTCCAATCTCTTGGGGTTCTTTCTACATTGTTTCTTTTTTCCTCCCATATCAGGAGAAGAGTGGTTCTCGTCTCCTGGTCTCTTAAACTCCACCCTGTAGCCAATGTGAGGCCAAGGCCCTTCAAGGCGTTCAGGGCGAACTCAGGAATTACTAACTCCATGACTAGCTTTTTTTGTGGTATGTGCTACTACTCTCTTAGCTGTCGACTCTGACTGAACTGAGAGAGAGAGATTTTGGAAGCACACTTTGTGATTTATTTGTTACACCCCTCTATCGCTGCATGGTTTCCCCAAGAGTGGGGTTCATTGAAGGCGCGATACTTTTAGGAGGGTGTGCAACCTTTACTTTCCACCTGTACATAGGATTGTAACCTCAATGTTTTCAGGTTTTAATGCAATGCATGCACAGCATGCTAGTATTCAATGTGTCAGGAGCGAGGCAGGCGGCTTGGGTTCGGCAAGGGAGACACGAAGCGGAACGGAAGTACTGAAACGCCAGGATCGTACAAAGTCAAATTCTGCCCAGTTTAACTAAGTCGGGCTGTCCCTAATACCAATAAAGTGTTAGCCACTTGTTCAATTATGGCAATGCTTCAAGTTTCAAAGATTATTTTTTTTTAAACGCGATTATTCCAGTTTAAAATTTTTTGTGTACATGGTGTACATGTTATTTTCAAAAAACAATACCAATCTTTGAGTAAAAATTACTCATATCATTTTCGTATCACGCACACTACAATTGTGAGTTATGATTTTTAGACGGTGGTTCGAAATTGATCAAATTTGTGTTTTTCAGAGAGTTTTAGTCAAAAATGGGTTTCTGTGCCAATTTGAAACCCTATAGGCATTTTGTGTACTCTTTTTAGTCCTTAGAAGGACTGAGGGGTTTCTTCTTTAGCGGCTCCAGGAAATACGGCTTCAGTTGGTCTGACATTCCCTGTGCGATCGTCCGTCTGGTTCGCTCTCTCGGACTGTTGGGGTCCAAAATGTCTGCTATATCCAGTTCGGCCAAGGGTGCGAAGTAGCTAGCAAAATTGATTTGGAGCTTGTGGTAAGAAATCAGGTGGTTGCAGATAAATCCCACTAGTATTATCGGGCATTCGGTAAAGTTCTTTCCCCATTGTAGAAGATTTGAGGTAGCTTTTCTGGCCCGGGTTCTGCAAGACTTTGATTGTTGGACCCCTTTTTCTTTCTGCTTTCTTGCTTCAAGGACCTCCCTGACATCCTCAATATATCTCTGGGCTGTTTTCTTCTGCATCCAGACTTCGTTCAACCCCATTGCGTACGACTGGTCGTACGTATATTGGAGTACCTGTTGTTCTAACTCCACTTGGCTCATTTCCGGCGGTGGGATCGATTCCGGGGTGGGTGGGGGTGACTTCCACGCTTCCGGCGCTATCTGTTTTTCCGATGTTTTGGCCGGTTTGTTTGCAGCCGATATTGGTGTGGAGGAGGCTTGAGGCGCAAGTGGGGGAGTTTTTTTCCCCCTTGCAGCCTGCATGTTGGTCCCCTTTAGAGTGTCTTTTTCTTTTGTTTTCTCCCCTCTTGTCCCAGCTACAGCTGATGCTGCTGGGGTTGGAGTGGTTAGCGCTGGCGTTGCTGTTTGGGGTTCCGTGACAGGGCCGCTTGCACTCGGCTGGGTTTGCGCTCGTCGCTCCCTCTGTTGCGTCTGCGGTTGTCCTCTCCCTGGTCCCCTTTTCCTCCAATCCCTTGGGGTTCTGTCTTCGTAAAAACTGCTTTTGTCTTCCCAGATTAGGAGAAGTGTGGTTCTTTTCTTTTGAGCTCTTAAGCTCCACCCTGTAGCCAGTGAAAGGTCAAGGCCCTTCAGGGCATTCAGTGCGTATTCTGGTATTAGATCCATGACCAGCGCTCTTTGTAGTGCTTCCTACTGCTCTGTTCGCTGTCGACTGTGACCTCGCTGACTGAACTGGCCAACGCACCGCTTTATATGCTGGAAGCGCGGACGCGATGGAAAACATGTCTAAGATCGAAAATGAAGAAAATGGGACAGAGTAGGTGACCTTAGATGGATAAAAAGAGATAGAGCATATTCATTTTCATTTTTTTTTTCAAATCCCATAAGCAACACAACACCATTTTTTTTCAAAAATCAACATTTTTTAATGAACAACAAGAAGCTTCTCAAACATAAAAATGCAAACAACCAACAAGATTAAACATGAACGTATTTACAGGGTTGACAACGTTGGGAAGTCAAACTGGACTTCCACTGTTCTACATCATTGGGTTATCGATGCACACTACGTTTCTGAGCTAAAGACAAGAGATATCCATAATGTTCACAAAACCATCTTTCCACTTTAGCATCGTTTCGAGAATACTCTCTATCAAAACAAGTCACTAAATGTTCTAAGGAATATCCGAGACTGCGTTGATGAAGAAAATGTACACAATATTGTCCACACACCATCGAATCGGATCCTTGTAATCTGACATTATTGAATCGATAAAGTGAATGATGTCGTCTTCCAAAGGAGGTAATCCATAAGAATCCAAATATTCCACGCTGTGATCGTTGGGAAAGTACACGGCTACCCAATGGGTTCCTGGTAGATGACTGTCGTCGGTATTGATGACATAGGCATGAACGTCTTTGGGTTTGCGATGGGGAAGTTTATCTTTAGTACACACCACAGGATTCCAAGAAGAAGTGTAGGAACTGCGAGTCAACAAGTAATGAAGTTCCCAGGTATCGATTTTTCTTGCTTCACAGGTAACGATAAGTCATCAATTCACACTTGACTTTATGCTTGAATTGGTCTGTCAAGTAAGTCGACGAATCACGGACAGTCTCTACACTCTGCTGCAAGTGAGTTTCGATGCGACGGATCTCCAGAGGAGTGAGTGGAGGTGAAGAATCCTTCAAGTCTTTATACCACTTTCTCAACACCTTTTCTTCCGAGATCAGAGACCAGGCGTCCTCCAAATATTCGTCAATTTTTTCTTCTGCACTCATCATCAAACATTTGTCGTGTTGTTTCTGACTTGGATGATTGATTTGACATCCATGACAATGTTCCATCGACAGATCTGTAATTTTGCCAGCTAATTCCGTAGCAAAACAGGAGACTAAATGTTGTTCTTGTTCTAGCAATCTTGACGGCATACATGGAATAAATACAGCAAACTTGGGAACACTATTTTTCTCTTCGTCTTTTTTGGGTTCTGGATGAATCACATCGTCATCCGTGGTAGAGGGTGGTGACTCTTGTGGTTCACAAAATCCCTCATCTTCGTCTATCTCCATAGGTTCTTCGTGTTGCATCTTTTTTCTTCTTCTAATAGTCTAGAATCACTTCTCTCAAACTGTTGATCTCTAGAGTATTATCAAATTCTGCATACAAGATGACGTTCACCGTGTTGGGTAGAGCTATGGAAAACTTAAGTTCCACACGAAGTTGGCCTGATTTTATAGGGTGGAAATGTCCTTCGTCGCTGCCTTGGTCAGGAGTGAAATCAAATTCCCACAACGTAAATCCTCCTGCATAATCCTCATACGAAATGACGTGGCTGCTGTTGGTGCCTAACTGTCCCGTGGCAGAGTCAAGTAAGATCGTAAGTAATTTTTCTGGGCAAAGTTAGCTTCAAAAGGTCTGGTACACAACGTCTGGCCATCTCGACTGACTTCTATCTTGGAGACATTGAAGTTTTGAAACTCGAAAGAATATTGATCGATGGCTCCGTTGAGGGCTGCATTACTGACGATGCCAGACAGCAAACGTTTGGGAAGCTGTCCTTGGAAAATGTGTTCTTCGACTTTGGATCGGAGTCCAGCGGCAATGGTAAATGTTTTCACTTCAACTCGTCGCACAGGATACTTGGCGGTGGTTCTGCTCAACGTTTGACTGATGTCGTTGGCTACTTTAGGTAAGACTTCGACACGGCGCACGTAAAGTCTGGCTTCTTCGATGATGGTTTTGTACTGGTTATCGTTGGCCATCAAATGGAAGACGGTACTATTGCGATTCAGTCTCAGGCGTACATCCACACCGTTCAACAAATACTTGTCTTGCAACCACATGTCCAAATGCAAACGATCCATCAGTTCTAAAGTGCGCCCTTCTTTGATTTTCTTTCGACGGTCGTTAAATCCCAGATTGTGAGGATCGTCCGCTTCTGTCACCTCTGTGTCGTTGAGGACATCCTAGGTGTCAGGTTTCCATACCACGGAAGCATCCAGATGAGTGTTCTTGGCTTCTTTACCGTACGTCAATAGATTTTCCAAGTAAGCACGAGATGGCAGCAGACGGAGTTTGAAACACTTCTCGGGATTCGTCTTTTTCTGTCGTCCCCGTGGCGGTGTCTGTTTTAGCGGTGGTGGTGGGTTTAGGTTCGCTTTTCATCAGGGCCTTGAAATCTCTCAGAGTCGGTTGAGCTGTTTCGTCTACAGCTTTCTGGTGAAAGAGTTGAAGACGTTGTAAGAGTTGAGCGTACCGTTGCTATTGTTCTGTTTCTGACAAATCACTTCGATCCATCAGCGATTGTATTTCTTGTTATAACTGTGACATCTCGTGGAGTTTGGGATTGGGAGGTAAATGAGATATCCGTTGTTCGCTCCAACGATGGAATTCCATCAATCGTTTGCAAGGAACTAAAGTCAGTTGTCGCCCTTCCATTACATCCAAAGGTACAAGTGTGTCGTCTTTCCAGAGAAGTATGTCCTTTTTATATTCTTTTTTTTCTTCCCGTCTTTATCGCATGACTCCTCCTAAAAGCGGTTTAGCAATCTATCCTAACAAAGGAGCCGCTATTTTTAACAACGGTCATATCAGCATTGGTAGATATCCTCCTCGTTGCACCAACATTTTTTTCTTTTGACGAAGAGGTATTTTCTTTCTGATCATTTGGCGAAGAACGTTCCGATGTTTGCCTAATTTCTGTTTCTGTATCTTGGACAAAGGTACCGTTCCTTTCAAGACGTTCAAACAACATTCGCACACGGTATCCATGATTTCTTTGGGGGCTGTTTGAATGAGTTGTTTTCGCATGGGTGGATTGGATTTTGTCAGGACAGACAAGACGTCCCAATGTTTAGCCAGACGAGGTGGAAGTCTTTTTTTGGTTTTGCCTTTCTTCTTTTGGTGGTGGTGGTGTGCACGTTTGGGGGGTCATCTTAGATGTCAGGAACAAAAAATAGAACTGTGGTTTCTGCGAGGTCACACTTCTATTTTATACTGGAACACGTCTCCACTCATTGTCCGCACGGCGTACCATCTTCATGACAGGCATCACTCGACGTTGAGGTGTTTTCAACGGACTAAATCGTCTCAGTTCTTCTTTGGATAAATCCACTAAGCTTTGTAACAGGCCGGTTCTCTCTTGGACTTTTGTTTTAAGGGAGGGTACTTTTGTAGCGGCAGTCGCAGTGGCCAGATCAGCCGAAGTCGTGGGCCCCGGAGTGGTGACTTTCGAAATGGGTTTCCATTTTTGCATCAAATTAGGAAACAGTCGTCTTAAATCCGGTTTGGCAGGGATCATGGCGAAGGGGGGTAAAGACGAAGAAGAAGTGAACGGAAGAGAAGGAGACACCGTCACTGCTGCCTCTCGTGGCTTGCGGGCGTCCTAGCAGTAGTACCTCTCTTGCGGGTAGTAGTGGTTGGTGTTTCTTGGAAGGGCTTTTCTTTTTCTTCTTCTTGGGGCTTTACTTTTGAGTTTTTGGTTTTTTCTTGGGCATTGGGATCCCATTTCAAAATTGAACGAATCATGACACCTCCTAAATAACCGCTACCCCCAGGGGTCAAAATGATTTGTTTTTTAATCCGTGGATCGATTCTAGGATCGGCCAGTTGTGACAACGCTACTTTATGTTTTTGAAAAAAACGTTGAGTTTGATGAGGGATGTGAATGATGCCTTGCAGTAATTGACGTGCCGTCAAAGTAAACCATCGTAACACTTCTTTGAGAATAGCTTCTAACAAATGGACACGGACTTGTGCATTTTTTTCGCGACTGATGCCATACAAGGCACGAATCAATTTGGCAGGAGGATGAGATTGAAAGGATGTCATCTCGAAGACTGTCAGAAATAAATGACGCGGTGGATGTTTTTATAGTTTTTTTCTTTCAGAGAGTGGCCGAAGGGGACATGTAAATGACAGGACCTCCATCTTTGCACCAATGGTGAAACAATTTGGTACGAAATCTCAACTAGTCGGGAGTGGTAGGTTTTAAGTCGATGAGTAAATACGCATGAGGTGTTTGAGTGGCATCGTCGTACGCATAATTCAGCCAAGGAGTGCCTAACTGTTTGTCTAACACTTGAACTTGAGATTTGTCTCTGGGGCTTTTAAACAACACCACGTAATGAACGTTGAGACTGATGGTACGATGGGCTTTACTTTGTTGAAATAAATTTTGAGCAATGTACATGATGCTGGCATTCCGATGATGTCCTTTTCGTGTAAACCAAAGTTTAATTTCTTCTTCGTCTTCTCCTAACATGTCGTCGAAGATGACCAGATGTGTTTGACTCACGTCAGACACTATTCCATCGTCTTCGCGAGGAATGCCTTCCACACACGAAATGGCTTCACCTTGACTTTCACGAAGTAACGTGTAAGACGATCGCCACTCTTTGTAACACCACACGATGCGTTGAGGAGGACGATCGAACAGATGATATTTGTGTTCGATCAAACGTTTGACAAATTCGGTTTTGCCTGAACCACTAGGTCCAGCAATCAACATGTTAAAAGGATGGCGCAGATACAAAGCTTCCCAACTTGGACAATCTAACTTTTCGTCAATCACTTTGACCACAGAAGAAGAAGAAGAGGCAGACGAGGCAGAGGAAGAAGATGTAGCCATGACTGAGGTAGGAAGAATTTTGAGAAGAACACGAAAGACACAAGACATTGTATACGTTTCATACACGTTTAATGTTTTAAACAAACAACAAAAACATATTTACAAGTCATGAAGGACAAAAACGCATACAGCAAAAATAGTAAGGTACAACAAAAAGGCTACCACTAAAAGAATCAAAGTTCTGTATAAAAAAGACAATGTACAACAACCACACACTGGATGAATAGGTGTCCTACGAATGGAGTGCACATGCACTGCTATTCTGGTCTCTGTGGTGGTGGTGGAAGAATGAAATGTCTCTGATGACGGAAAGTGGGTTTGTTCCTCAGGTGTTTCTATGTGGACGACGGTGTGGTCTTCTTTCTCTTGACGTTCGAGTGTAATGGTGGTGAACTTAGATTCCAATTTCACTTTTGGTCTTGGAAACTTAGTGACGCGCCAGGTCCTTGGCAAACTGTGCCACTTCTTGGATCCAAGAATCGAAACCAACACTTTTCCAGTTACGTACATCTTTACAATCGTAAAGTTGTTGGTGTAACCAACTAGCGATGCACACTTCTTGAAACGTGTGAAGGGTAGATAAAGTTTGACTAATGTCTTCTTCACTCGGAGGTACACAACTAGTGTTCATCACGAGTCTCAACACTTTGAGCACAATTTGTCTTTCGTGTGCAGATAAAGCGTGAATGGTCATGGTTTTTGGTTGTACCGTTCATCAAAATAATCCAAAACAAAACGCGGGTCCTCCCAAATAGTCCACCACAAACACTGTTCTTCCAAAATAGTCCACAACGAATGTCCTGGAAAACGAAATTCAAGAAAAGTAGTCACGAACACACACACGGCATAGCGTCCAAAATTTAATGGAAACAGTTCTTGTATCAGGTGTTTATAATCCTCTAATGTCTGAACACAATCGTTGACTTCCTTTCACGGAATACGTTTCACAAGTGAAGACAACGGTCCTGGCTTTTATATCCAGGTTCCCAAGGTTGGTATCTTTTGTGATAGTCTACTCCACAGCACCTACGATAGTTTCTCCCCAGAATCAGTCTTCTTACAGTTTAAAAGTAAGCATAGCTTAAAAATCGAGAAATGACTTTGAGTTTGCGTTTCACTTGTATCTTGACAAACTCTCTGTAAATGCGTTCTCGTAGCTCCAAAGCCAAACCACAAATGTGCTCATCTAAACTAGCCATTCACAGTCACGTCTTTCTTTGTGACGAAATAGTCGTACACTTGCCAAATGGAATCGGTGGGTAAAGGATATCCAAGATGTTCAGTGATGACCTTACACCTCAGACGACGTAAAGGCGTTTGGTCTTGAGGTGACACTTCTCATAAACGTTTTTTGTATTCCTCTAAGATGGTCACTTTTTTTCCCTCCAATTTGTTCCATGGAATTCTGTGTATCACGCCCACATTGTTGGTAGAAGTCGTGACATCCAAAATCTTACAAGCCCAATTTCTTATTCGATCAATGTCTGACCATTTGAACAACTTGGCCCTAATCAGCTCTGTTATACCATTCAGGTACCACTGGTTAAAACGTCTGTGTCGTAAAGGATGCAATTGTTCTTTGCGTTTCACTTGTATCTGAACCAATTCGCTGTAAATGCGTTCTCGCAGCTCCAAAGGCAATCCGCGAATGTACTCTTGTAAAGTATCCGACATGTTACTTCTTGGGACTGGCATCCGGCTATAGTACCAGTACTCTTCACCAACCAAAGGCAAGTACTGACAGCGTGGAGACCATCTGGCATGTTCCAAGTAAGCCGAGTCTTTCGGCTCCCAATATTTAAGTGTCACACCGCAACTGAAACACTGAACTTTATCTCCTTCTCCCAAGTAGATAAATCCGGATCTGGCTAAAGCTTTAGGAGTAGATCCTTGTAGATATTTGGGCCACTTATCTTGGAACGTCTTGAGTCGCTTTTCAAACTTGCAATAGCCAGGCAAAACCACAGGCAGCGTCAATTCTTTACCCATGTAGGGATGGCATACACAGGTAGGGACAGGTTTAGCATTCCCAATAAAGAAGAAATGGCGTCCTGCATCGCTAGTGGGGCGGTAAGGCACACGCACGGCATCGCTTTCCAGGGTCCCAGAGGAGGAGCGACAAGTTCGTGTTGCATCGCTGATGTCAAAGCGCACGGCATCCGTCTCGTCGCTTGGCACTGCATCGCACTCCAGGTCGTGATCGAACTTGGAGTCCACAGTAGGTCCCTCACTCAGTGATTGTGTGGAATTCGCATTCATCTTCTTCTTTTGTCTTTTTGCTCGGTCAACGTTTGGAGTCCTAATGAATGGTTAGGCTTGGAAGTGGTTCCTTTTTTATACTGAAGATCGGCGTGTCCGTACGGTAAAGTGGTGTGGTCTGGAAGTCTCACTCGTTTCTGATACACAATTTGGTAAACTTTTTCTACAGGACGACTGACGATTTGGTGGTTAGGTAACCGTACGATCTTGTGAGGTTCCAACGTTTTCACTCGAAAGTCTTCCACTTGTCCAGACAACAAAGCATTTTTCAAAACCTTAAAGTTCACCACTTGGCTGGTTCGATAGTTCAGGGTTAATCCTTTGACTTTGCATTTGGTGTGAAGTTGGCGTTCTTTGTCTCGGTATCGGTACCCGTAATTTTTAGGGCCACCGCTAGCAAAACTCAGAATGGTTTCTTGAGGGTGCTCGTCCGTCCAGGCTCCTAAGAGATCTCCTTCGATGGTAGGGTGTGGGCAACCAGGGCGATGGATGTACATGCAACTGTCGGTGTCAAAGTACAGGACACGATCTCCCAAGACTTATAAAGCTTCGTCGTAGAATTTCAAGCGAGCATGGGTTGTCACGTAGGCTGCAATGACCACGTTGCTAAAGTGGTCGGGGGGTACAAACTTGCATTCTTCTTCTTAATTGACTAAGATCAAATATTCACGGATGATTTCTACGTGTTTCATCAGTTTACTTTTGTCGTCCACCAGTTGAATTTAGTCACTGAGATCGGTCAAGTATTCCGTCTTGGGCAAGATCGGACGTTGTGCCATTTTTCCCCACAAGCAATTCAGCATGACTTTATCAAACGATCTTCTTCCTTCGTTCTTTTCTACGTCTTCCAAAGTGATCCCTTCGACGGCACGGTACTGTTCTTTGAATCGGACTTGGTCTTCGAGAGTCTGACACCACGAGGGATAGCCGCTGGCTTTTTGTTTGAGTTTGAGAAATTGGTTGACGTACCCCGAGAAAATGCCTGGATTCTGGGTACTGTGCTGTGGTTGGATAGTGCCAGATCTCGTATACTTTCAACAAGCGGATCCACAGCCCGAAACAATTCGGCTCTGACCCACGTTCCTGTCAAAGCGCGTTCTTCCTTCGTGTGGTGACAAGGGTGATCTTGGTTACATGTTTCGGCACACGTACATCATAAAGGAAACATCAGTTTTTCTTGGCAATGATGGGGTAAGATAGGATGGTATAAGTCGGTCAGGGGTAAGACTTTGCATTTGATCAATCCTTCGTATTGACGAATATGTTCCGTGTCGATGTGTTCTGTCATTATTTCAGGGTGTCCGGTAGGAAATCGTTTGTATTTGCACACCCAAGGATACAACGAACACACGTCGATGTACTTGATTTCTTCTCCTCTTGATTCGTCTACGTCGTACAGCAAGCGAGTGGCATTGGTTCGTCCTCCAAACCAACTGTGGCGTGGATCCAAAGGTTCGATGTCGACCACGTCGTAACTTTCGGCAATACGCCTAAATTCAGGATCGGTTTTATCCTTGACTTTCTAACTTTAGCCGGTGTTGGTAAGTGTGTTCGTACAAATCTTCCATGCTGACTCCTGTGAGAGGATTTTTCAGGTCTTGTTGAGGAAAACAGGTAGATCATCAAGCAGCCCTGAAATTCGTACACCCTCTGAGGGTTTTCTAAATCCCAACCATCCACTGAAAGACTACCTATTTTCTTTTCTCCTCCTCCGTTTCTGGCATGTTGTATCCATTTGTCTTCCTTTTGGCACAAGTAATGGAGCCAACGTAAAGCTTTGGCCGAGTATTGACGACTGGCAAAGAGAGACGTGTTCGAGTCTACGCTTCTTTCAAAGGATCGACTTCTCCATGATCTAGAAATAATTGTTGAAAATTTCCACAGCAACGGCGTAAAATGTCCACATCAGATCGACAATACTTGAGCATTTCATCTTGGAAGTCAAACGGTTCTGACTGGTGAGCGTGGTACCAAGCGTGAAAGGCTTCTCTGTTTTCGGTGTGCATTCCGTCGGGGTCGTAATAGTCAACGTCAGGCAAATGCGGTAGTACGACGTGTTGATTGGCTTCCGTATTGAAGATGTGGGGAAAATATCCTTTAGCCATTTCTGTCATACCAAATGTTTTAGGCATTCGACTCAAAGGCATTGCTAAATAACTCATGGAATCTTTGAATTGCACTTGTCCCACTTTCATGTAGATGAGTTTGGCTCCGTTCATGGTGACTAGGGGGCAATCGGTACCTTGTTGTGAATAATATTTTAACAAAAACTGTCCATCGTATCCCGAGAAATTGTGAGCCATGACGGTCGCAAAGCGATGACAGTCCCCGTCTAAAATCCATTGAGCAAACTCGGTCCGAGTGTTTTGACCACGAAAGATTTTTTCACGTCCTCCTGGAATTCTACTACAATGAGGACAGTGATATGAATAGGTTCTTGGATGCACTTCTCACAAGCCCGATGAGCGACACAGACATTTGGAATGTGAATGCCTGTTTCTTGCATGCATTCAAAGTAAAAAAAAGATGAAATCCACTTGGGTCTTGTTCTGATCACTCTTTAATTCTTTCTTCAGTGTATTGACGTATTTTTGCATGAAACATTGATGATCATAATCTACGATCTGGTGACAAAAGCGACATATTTTCTTGCCGGCACAAACGTGTGCCTTGGGGTTGTTGGTTCGAATCAGTTGTTCACGCGTGGAGCACAATTTCAATAAGTCGCAAGCACATTTATGCGATGTTGTTCGTAGCAAGAGGGACTGACAAAGGTTCGTTGGCAAGAAGAGCAATACACGTGTTTTTCAGGAAGGCATGGCTTGGAAGCTAAAGAGCCCTGACATCTCTGTCCGCAATGAATGTGTATCTCACGACTGTTAAATCCTTGCTCACATTTCTCGCAGTAGTAAGAGTATCCTAGAAATCCTGTGATACTGGTGATGGCATCGAAATGTTCTTGGTGATGATAGACGTGAATGTATTTTCCCTCGGGGAAATCGGGTACTTTCAAGGTGTAGCGAGGAGCCAAGACGTCTTGAAGTTGTTGCATTTGAGAAATGCCATACACGTTGTCTTTGGTTATGCCTGCTAGTTGTAACAGGAGTTCTGCTTCTTTTCGTTGTTTGGCTTTCTCCGATCGTCGAATGTTATTCCAGGCTCTTTTCCATTCTACGTTCTCGTTCTTGTCGGCATACGTTCGCCCCACCACGATGGCACGGGCCAAGCACATCTGGTCTTGAGAATTGTCGATTTGGAGTACACTGTGTTTGGTACTGCGAAGGTCGTCCACCAGTAACGCTTTCCTGCTTCGTACGCTACCTCGAGGAGGGGATACATGAGCCATGTGAAGTGTGAGTTTTCCATCGGTGATGGCAAACACTTCGTTGGATTGTTGAACGTGTTCGATTTTGGTCATGACTTTGGATGGTGTTAATTCTGCCGGGGTGCTGAACTCGATCCAGACAGGCGACTTCAAACTGTCGTGATGAATGGACAGTCTCAACCGATCGTCCTCTTTGGCACCGCATTGTCGTTTCAAGTTCTATAAAACAGAATCCCACAAATGGGTAATGAACCCTGCAGCTTTCTCGGGAGGCACTTCAGACTTGAAGTCTTTAAAGTGGACGGTGAAAGTGTACGCCGTAGTTCTAAATTTTCTAGAGGTCATTTTTTGCATCTCTCGAATACGATAGTAATTTTCGGGAGCCACGTTAGGACTTTCTTGGCGAGGGGTGGTGGATTCTTTGGGTTTGGTAGAAGGTATAATTTCAGGTTCACTCATTTCCTCTTCAAAATCGCTAGCATGGACTTGAGCTAGCACTTCAACGAGTGGTGTTTCAGGCGGCACGGAAAGTCTCCGTCGCCGTGGCCTCTTCGTTTCTTCTTCTTCTGTTTTCTCATGGAGATTACGTGATCTTTTCATCTTGATGTCTGACTTGAATCTGATTCAGTTTCACACAGGGTCTCTCCCTATATATAGAGAGACCTTCCTACCTTCAAAATCACTATTCGTTATTCCACTTTCAAACAGTGAAGATGGAAGAGTCAAGAAGACAGATGGCCTTTCTGGTTAGAGATTTGCAGACAGTCCTTCGAAAGTATACCAGTAAGAGTAAGGACTACACCATTGCTTCTCGAGATAAAAGTCAAGATACTTGCTATATCTGCCAAGAGAAAGGACATTGGGTTCAGAATGTCCACAACGTCAAAGAAAAGGAAAAGAAAAAAGAGACAAAGGGAAAGATACCTGTTATCATTGTCAAGAAAAAGGACATTGGTCTTCAGAGTGTCCTAAGAAACAAGAGAACCCACCAGAGAGGGAGGAAGCAGAGGGATCTTCAGCCCCAAAAGAAGAAGAAGAAGAAGAAGTAGAAAAAGAACTCATCCCAGTCGTCAAGAAAAGCACGTTCGCACGCACTCACTCACTCTTACACAAACCAAGGATGGGATTTTAAAGTTTTATTTGATTTTCTTTGGCAAATTGGATTATAATCGTTTCTAGGCAAATGGGTGGCCCTGAAAAGGACCGTTGGGATGTTTGTTTTTAACAAACTTATGGACTGGACATGATCAGCTTCAACTGTCTAACTCCCTTTCTACGACCAAGTCCTATTCCTCCTCCTGCTGCTGCTGCTTTGGTGGTAGTAGTAGTAGCACTAGTGAATGGTGGTGGTGGTGGTAGCATCTCAGTAGTAGTAGTGATGGGTTTAGAATGTTTCACCAGTGATGGTCTCTTTCTCTTAGGTTGTGTTAAAGAAATCTGATACATGTTTCTCAGATTTTTTAACTCTGCTAAAATGTCTTGTAACAAACTCACCGTTTTGTTTTCCTCACTCCCTTCCTTCTGTTCTTCACACTTCTCTTCTAACTTTCTAATTTCTTCTTCTTGCTTTCTTTTTTCCTCTTCTTGCTGAAGAAAAACTTCTTCGGCTTCTCTCTGACGCTGTACAATTTTTCCAATTCTTCTTTTTGCCTTTTTTTAAAATCGTCGACGACAGGCAAAGAGAGTGGTGGTACAGCAGTCGTTGTTTCAGGTACAAATTATTGAGAGGAGGACAGAAAATCCACAAAATCTAAATTAAAATCTTCCTGCTGAAAGTTCACCACGACATTCGCTGCTGTCGTCATACTTTCACTCCGAAGATAAGCACTTTCCGTCGTCGCAGGCTCACCCCAATACATCGTCTTCGTTGTATCCGTCACACTTAGGCCGTCCAAGGTAAAACCCTACGAACGCTGTGATGCCTTTATACTAAAGATGACGTCACCCCCCCCCCCCCCCCGCTCTCTTCCGATTGGAAGAAAAACCTACCCGGTTGTAACGCGCGATTGGATTGGTAGTTCATTTGGATCCGTTTCAATCCGCTCTTAGACTATATATACCACGGCTTGTGTCATAGAACTTCACTGATTTCTCAAGACCACTCCAGAAGAAGAAAAAAGATGTGGACCAGTGTAGAGTCTTCCAACATTGTATCGGGAATGCTCTTCAACCCGGACTACCCCTTGTACGTCAAAGCCTCATGGGATATTACTAAGATGAAAGATACAGCCCTATGGAAAAGAAGAATTTATATTGAAAGACAAGGGTGCCTGAAGCGGGTCCTTCTCTACGGACCTGAAGTACGTCGAAGCTTAAGGAGAAGAAGACCCTCCATGAGATGTTCACTGTGTTAACTTGATTGGTTAACACTGCCCCAACGGCCCTTTTCAGGGCCAACCACCTCTCTCGAAAAGATTATTTTTGTCATTATTGCTTTCAACAAAACCATTGGTGTGTTAGGTGTATGTATCACTTCTATCCCTACTTCTATCCCTCTCACATTCCCGTTAGTACCCCAAGTGCCCCCTCCATGTTCAATTTCCCGTTAGTACCCCAAGTACCCCCTCCATGTTCAATTCCCGTTAGTACCCCAAGTGCCCTCCGCATGTTAAATTCCCGTTGGTACCTATAGTGCCCCCAGTACCTATTTACCCCCCTATACTACTTTCGGGCCTCGTATTCTGGCTCTTTGGGCCATCATCGTCGCCATCGGGCGCCATTTATCTTTAGTACCCTTAGTACGCCACTGGCACCATGTACAAATTTGTCTTTTCATACCCAGTAATCTCAATAGTTACAACCCAGGGGCTACGTACTTGATGGTAGGGAAGTAGTATGGGGCATTACAACCCAGGGGCTACGTACTTGGTGGCAGGAAAATACTACAGGGCATTACTCAGGGGTCCGAATCTTATGTGTTGACGCGTGGATCATTTATCCCATGCATTGATTCTAAGTCATATAATACATACTAGTCAGGAGTTGTTTGAAATTTATTTAAAATCACCCCATCCCCAATAGACCCACCATCCGGGACGAGTGGACAATTCTGAAAGCGTTGGCATAATCTACACACATTGGGCTATCAATGACCCAGGTTTTATGAGTGTTGTTTTATTGATGTTGGATGAGCTCAATGACATTATGCACGTACGTACGTAGGGACAGAGTTTAACGAGTTTCCATTTTTCCAAATGATAGTAATTGTACCTGATCAAACTTTACATTTCTTACATATATAAATATTTTACCTTGATATATTAATTTATAAAAGACACATATAAAATTATGTCAGTTGATCTGAAAACAGAGTTTATATTTAAATCATTAATTATCGTCTTGAGGTGAAGAGTCATCATTTTTAAAGACATGTATTTAACATTACTACTGAGAAAATAGTGACCAATGTCTTTTGCAGCAAAAGAAAACATCGGCTTTTAAGAAAATAGTGATCAGTGCCTTTTGTAGCGATAGAAAACATCAGCTACTGAAAAAATAGTTATCAGTGCCTATTGCAGCAATAGAAAACATCGGCTACTGAGAAAAAAGTGATCAGTGCCTAATTCAGCAATATAAAACATCGGGTACTGAGAAAATAGTGATCAATGCTTTTTGCAGCAATAGAAAAACATTGGCTACTGAGAAAATAATGATCAGTGCATGTTGCAGCAATAGAAAACATAGGCAACTGAGAAAATAGTGATCAGCAAAACATCAGCTACTGAGAAAACGGATCAATGCCTGTTGCAACAATAGAAAACATCAGCTAGTGAGAAAATAACGATCGATGCTACTGCAACAGAAAACCTCAGTTACTGAGAAAATAGTGATCAATACCTGTTGCAGCAATATAAGACCTCGGCTATTGAGAAATTAGTGATCACAGCCAGTTGCAGCAATATAAAACATAGGCTACTGAGAAAATAGTGATCAGTGCCTATTGCAGCAAAGAAAACATCGGCTACTGAGAAAATAGTGAGCAGTGCCTTTTGCGGCAATATTAAAACTTTTCACATATGAGATAAACCCAAAACAGAATTCTTTGAAACACCGGCAATAGCGACTATGGCGGCAATGACGTGATTAATGAATCACACTTGCTTCTTCTAGGTAAGGCAGTGCATACAAATGTAAATAAACGTGTCAAGATATCAAAGTAAGCTCTTTAATCGTTAGTAGTAGTTCACTCTACTTTAATCATTAAAACGCATTTCAAGTTTAGTTGTTGAAGACTCTTTATACACTGTTTTAGTTGTTCAAGACTTTTTATACACTGTTTTAGCTGTTTAAGACTCTTTAGACAGTGTTTTAGCTGTTTAAGACCCTTTAGACAGTGTTTAGTTGTTTAATACTCTTTAGACAGTGTTTTAGTTGTTTAAGGCTCGTTAGACAGTACTTTAGTTGTTTAAGACTCTTTAGTCAGTATTTTAGTTGTTTAATACTCTTTAGACAGTATTTTAGTTGTTTAAGACTCTTTAGACAGTGTTTAGTTGTTTAATACCTTTTAGACAGTGTTTATCTGTTTAAGACTCTTTAGACAGCGTTTAGTTGTTTAATACTGTTTAGACAGTATTTTATTAGTTTAATACTCTTTAGACAGTGTTTAGTTGTTTAATACTCTTTAGACAGTGTTTTAGTTTAATACTCTTTAGACAGTGTTTTAGTTGTTTAAGACTCTTTTGTCAGTATTCTAGTTGTTTAATACTCTTTAGACAGTGTTTTAGTTGTTTAAGGCTCTTTAGACCCTTTTTTTAGCTGTTTGATACTCTTTAGACAGTATTTTAGTTGTTTAGGACTCTTTAGACAGTGTTTAGTTGTTTGAGGCTCTTTAGACCCTTTTTTAGCTGTTTAATACTCTTTAGAGTGTATTTTAGTTGTTTAAGACTCTTTAGACAGTATTTTAGCTGTTTAATACTCTTTAGACAGTATTTTAGTTGTTTAAGACTCTTTAGACAGTGTTTTAGTTGCTTAATACTCTTTAGACAGTGTTTTAGTTGTTTGAGGCTCTTTAGACAGTGTTTTAGTTGTTTAAGACTCTTTAGACTCTTTTTTAGTTGTTTAAGACTCTTTAGACAGTGTTTTATCTGTTTAATACTCTTTAGACAGTGTTTTAGTTGTTTAAGACTCTTTAGATAGTGTTTTAGTTGTTTAGAACTCTTTAGACGGTATTTTAGTTGTTTAATACTCTTTAGACAGTGCTTTAGTTGTTTAAGACTCTTTAGACAGTGTTTTAGTTTAATACTCTTTAGACAGTGTTTTAGTTGTTTAAGACTCTTTAGACCCTTTTTTCGTTGCTTAATACTTTTTAGACAGTGTTTTAGTTGCTTAATACTCTTTAGACAGTGTTTAGTTGTTTAAGACTCTTTAGACAGTATTTTAGTTGTTTAATACTCGTTAGACAGTGTTTTAGTTGCTTAAGACTCTTTAGACAGTGTTTTAGTTGTTCAATACGCTTTAGACAGTGTTTTAGCTGTTTAATACTCTTTAGACAGTATTTTAATTGTTTAAGACTCTTTAGACAGTATTTTACTTGTTTAAAACTTTTTAGACCCTTTTTTAGTTGTTTGAGACTCTTTAGACAGAGTTTCAGTTGTTTAATACTCTTTAGACAGTGTTTTAGTTGTTTAATACTCTTTAGACTTTTTTCTAGCTGTCTAAGACTCTTTAGACAATGTTTTAGTTGTTTTATACTCTTTAGACAGTGTTTTAGTTGTTTAAGGCTTTTTAGACACTCTTTTAGCTGTTTAATACTCTTTAGACAGTAATTTAGTTGTTTAAGACTCTTTAGACAGTATTTTAGCTGTTTAATACTCTTTAGACATTATTTTAGCTGTTTAATACTCTTTAGACAGTGTTTTAGTTTTTTAATGCTCTTTAGACCCTTTTTAGTTGTTTGAGACTCTTTAGACAGTGTTTTAGTTGTTTAATACTCTTTAGACAGTGTTTTAGTTGTTTAATACTCTTTAGACAGTGTTTTAGTTGTTTAATACTCTTTAGACACTTTTTTAGTTGTTTAAGACTCTTTAGACAGTTTTAGTTTAATGCTCTTTAGACAGTGTTTTAGTTGTTTAATACTCTTTAGACCCTTTTTAGTTGTTTGAGACTCTTTAGACAGTGTTTTAGTTGTTTAATACTCTTTAGACAGTGTTTTAGTTGTTTAATACTCTTTAGACAGTGTTTTAGTTGTTTAATACTCTTTAGACCCTTTTTTAGCTGTTTAATACTCTTTAGACAGTGTTTTAGTTGTTTATGGCTCTTTAGACAGTGTTTTAGTTGTTTTATACTCTTTAGACATTGTTTTAGCTGTTTAAGACACTTTAGACAGTGTTTTAGTTGTTTAAGGCTCTTTATACACCATTTTAGTTGTTGAAGACTCTTTAGATACTGTTTTAGCTGTTTAGCACTATTTAGACAGAATTTTAGATGACTGATCAGAACTAAATTTCAAAGAAGGTCTGAAACCTTTAGAAATAGTCTTGGGGTTCTCCTTCACTTTGATACTGATATAAATATCGGTCATAAGCAAACAAAAGCAGCATGCAAATTAGAAGTATAGTGCTGACAGTTTCCTAATTTGATTTTGGCAATATATTGGCGTTGTCTTCCCCTACGTGAGATTTTGTTTGATATGGATTGGATACAAAATAAATGATAATCACAAAACAAAACAAACAAAAATATATAAAAAATTAAATGGTGTGTCCCTAAGCGAATACCCAATAGTCTTATGTAGACCGCAAACATTGCGTTTAAATATCGCCATTCATTTTCTATAACAAATATATTAAATATTGATATAACTTATTTCTGAACATGAGATGTACCGCTCCTTATATTTCAATTTAAAGAGTACTTGCTTCATAGATCGTTCGTATAAGTTAGAATAGAAAAACACGGATAAACAAACCCCCATAGACACAAATTTCTTCATAAAATATTTCAAAAGGTGTCTCACATAATTGCGATAGAAATACGGTTTATCGTATTACTTATAGGGTTGATGGGGAAGATTATATGATACTGTTATAAAAACACATTAACAGGCTAAATAATGTTTACTGCATTGATTGCATGCCATAGTTTAAGATTATCTCGAAGAACCATTGTAGAAAACTTTAGATAAACTTTGAATCAAATGCGAAGTTGTTCACTTCCTCCAGGACAAGCCATAGGAAAAAAAATATGACAGGCATACGATCTAAGAAATGTGAACAATGATCCATTGGGAGTGAGAAAAAAAAAACGAAAATAAAAACAGTCCTTAGAATCTAAGACAAATACAAATTGAAGGAAATAGATTTAGATTTGCCATAAATTAAACCGCAATTCAAATTACGAAAAGCACAACAGGCTTTTATTTGAATCTGAAGATATTACTCAATTCATACAATTAATTCTTGCCAATGGGGAATTATTTTCTGTTTTTGATTCCTTGGCCAAAGTGACAAATGGATTTCGATAGTATTCGGTGAAGAATTATTCATAGATGTGGAAGGTTGATATTTACGAATTAAAAACTAGAAAATTGGATGTTCGATGTATTCTTACTGGGAAAAGAATGGGGAGCATAATGAAAATACTTAACCCTGTCTTGATATTATTTTATATTACACTCTTTTATTCCTCTATATTATTATTCTTTACACTTGTTTCAAACAGATCTTATAGTACATGAAATAAAAACCCACGAGCTTGAGATCCCAAACAGCCATGATATTTGAAGCGTGTGTATGCTTTACTTGATGGTAAAGGACAATTGAATAGGTATTGAACAGGAAACATTCTAAAGCATGATGTTGGGTCACTGGACAGTTACTTTCATGCACCTTCACACATTATCCCTCTATTATAATGCTTAAAAGTAATACAGTTTAGAAGAAATCCAACGAAGATAAATAGCAATATCTACTGATGATATGCCATGATAAAACTGCATGACCACATTACCATAATAATATAACGCACTTGCGTGATATATAGCAATATCTACTGATGATATGCCACGATAAAACTACATGACCACATAACCATAATTATATACGACACTTGCGTGACAGTAAGTTTTATGTTTTGGTAGTTAGGCTATAGAAAGGAAAATAAATATTCAATAATTCCACGCTCAGCAAGAAAAGAAAAAATAAAAACGAAAAAGAAAACGAAAACAAAATATTTAGAAATATCTATATCGACATCTCCACGCTTTAAACATAAACGTCATCTTATGGGCACATGATATTTGGATGCATTTTAAAACTATATAAGAAGCATGAAAAGCCAGGTAAATCTCAACAGTTTCCAAATTATGACACAGAGGCTACGTCTCAAGGGATAGGGTTGGAGCCCAGGTTCAATGTCAGTCGCATGTGTAAATTTGTTTGGTCGTGCCTAGTAAGTGTTTTCATTGTATGACCCAGGAGCTTGGTCGCTGGGGGTAGGTATATATCCCGATGTTAACATTAGTTGCATGAATACATTTGTCTTTGCATGCATTGTATGTGTATACATGTTTATAGGGTGAGAATCTCAATGGTTTCCAGGTTATGACCTAGGAGTTAAGTTCCTCGGGGTATCGATTGACCACATTCTCAATGTTAGTTGCATTTATACATTTGTGTTTTCATACCTAGTATACACCCTTGTGGGATCAAAGATGTAGAATATACACTATATAGCAAAGGTTATGCTGATTTCTCTTAAAAACTATACTTTTTACTGCCAAGTAAGTATACATAAGGCTATAGGGTGGGGAGAGCATTAGCTTCCAAGTCCACAGGGGCTAGGTTAATAGTTAATATCAGTTGCATGTACACATTTGTATTGTCATGCCCAGTAAGTGTATATACAGTTATAGGGTGTGGATCTCAATAGTTTTTATGTTACGACACAGGGGCTAAGTTTCTGGTGGTAGAGAACAAGCCTGGGGCTAATATTTGTTGACATTTTGATCATTTATCACATGTATGTCTAAGACATGTGAGACATACAACTCAGGAGTTATTTGTAATTTTGGTGAAATCACCCCACCCTATTTTCATCATCAGGGGCACGATCAAAATTCTGAAAGTGTTGACACAATTCTACATCATTAGAGCTAAAAATTATCGAAGTTTCACTTGCGTTGCTTTAATGGTGTAAGAGGATTTCGATGAAGTTACACCATGTACGTACGGTCTTACTTATGTACGGACGGACTGTATCACAATACGCTTCTTTCAAGCTACTTACTAAAGGTGGGTCAATTTTTTCAATGAGAATATTCAGCCTATAACCTTTAAGTGAATACCCAACAAACGTTATTTTAACATAAAAAAATGCGAAAATATTGATACAACTTATTTCTGAACCAGCCATGTGCCAATCCCTCTACTTCATTTCAAGTAGCCAATCGATAAAGCTTACTTCTTGGATCGTTCGCATAAACAATAAAAGAAAAAATAGGAAAAAACGAATCATCATAGACGCGAATGTCTTTGAAATATTTTGAAAGAAAGACTCCAATAGTTGTAATAGAACTAAAGTTTCCCGTATTAATTACATTTAGCAACAATTTTTCAAGGTACCTTCTGATCTGTATTGCAGTAATATTTATTATGAACTGTTGTCGATTCAAGGGCTTTGATGAGCACTTGCAAATGTGTTCGTTCTCAAGTGTAGCTTACTGTTTCCTGACACAGTTTGTTACAATTATGGATTGAAACTATAGTTTCAGATGGAAACCACGACTAATTGATTAACAAGAAGAGGACATACATATGTTTAAATGGATTATACAATATGTAGATGTTATTCAGCATTAAACTCTCTGATAAATTGATAATCGTCAGAAACAAGTTTACATGGGTATCAGCTGTTGCAGGCATTAATACATCAGAGTTAAGCTTCTTTGAATCATTGGTGACTAATTAACAAATACCAGATTTGTTCTGAGCCATTCCTTATATGACTTTAAATGGACAAATAGTTTTCCTAAGTACTGATTACTTAGGGTTCATGCTCTCTCCCCCCCCCCCCAATAAAGTTGCTATTCGTTCTTAGTTGCTGCAAAGAGTTTTGAGAGTTATTTTATTCACTTTCTCATTAGCAACTCTGGTTTTTTAAATTGCTCAACCGGGAGCATTTATATAATGATTAATGTGAAAAGGATAATCAGTGGACAGAAAGGTGATGTGTATTTTCATCAAAATACCGGAAAAACAACACGGTTAGTATGAGAAAGCCGTTATTGAGCAATATGATCATTCAAAGCAATATATTATTAATGGAAATCTAAAGAATAATTAATGTGAACCAAAATTCGTCAGAAAAATCTTAATGCACATAATTATAATTAAATTAATACAGCCGTGGTGGAGGAATTCCTGAAGATTATTTGAATTTTTATCGAGCGAAGAAATATGCGCGATTTAAAACTTTTCATGCATTAACTTTTCAGACATTAAAAGGATTGTGTATCAAAGTTGGCGTGAAAAGGTAAATCAGTCAAAACAATCTATTTATTATATTGAATATGAGTCATTACGGAATGTTGATAAATATCTATGCAGAGGATTACCTTTTTACATTGCTCTGAACTTTTCTATATTTAGATGTTCTAGCCATAAACTTAATATTGAGGCAGGTAGATATGATGGTGACATTGCTTCAGAGAATATTTTGTAACTTCTGTTCCAGAAATAATTTTGCTTTTAGTTCATTACGAACACTATGCTTTTTTATATAAAATTTACTAAGATATTAGAGAAAGAAAATATTAAGATAAAACGTTGGGGATCCCGTTCATCTATAGAAACAAATGTTAAATCTTGATTTCATCAAAAAGTCCACAGTTTATACACCATTGATTAGCTAGACAAAAACCTGTACTTAATGTCTGACAGTTATACTATAGGACATGCATTGCGCTCCAATATAGTAACCTTTTTTGCATGTATTATAGGACGGTAGCCTAAATTATTGAAATTAAGAGCACAAATTTACTTCGATTTCCACTTGTAGAGAGATGACATTGTAACCACCCTTTCAGTTGAACAATACATTGACTTTCTATTAGGCTTTAAGGTAATTTCGCCTTTGATATTGATCCACGTGATCCACGTGATGGTCGTCATATGGATCAGTGTCAAAGCCATCTATTTATATCACCACAATATAATATAATACTTTTGATCTGGCTGTTCTGAATGTTCACATGACCATCACTAAAACGAAGTTTTTAAATAATGGTATAGTTTTATGATCTCTGCATAATAGTCTAATAGCTGTCGTTTTGCAGAAAGAAACATATACGGTATTTCAATGTGACTCCGCACATTGGTCTTGGGAAATATTGTCGGTTGAACATGAATCATATCACGTGATTAGAGCGTGAGAATTTGTTGAACTTTTGACCTGGATTATATGTTCTATGAGAGTCAATACTTTGTTGACTGGTAATAACGTCAGTGCACAGGTACTTTTGTGGTGTCACGCATAACCTAGTTTCTGATTGCTTCGGAGAAGGTTGTTTTCTAGAAGGATTCAATTGTTTTTAAGTCGCAATACAGTTTAAATTGGTTTTCCTTATTCTGTTCTGCGCAGTCAGAAGCTATAGGATGTATTGCTGTGTTTGGCATTCTTTCATAGTTGGTTCAGCCTGAGAGGTCATAAACGAGATTGGTTCATTTTGTGTGTTGATATTCTTCTTCAGGGATATTATTATTATTATACAGTACATTCTGGATTCAGTACTGCTACTTAAACTTTAAGAATTATACAGCTCGGTGAAATTATCGGAAACATTTCTAGAACTTGTGTGATATTCCATATTCACAAGGACTATTTGGAATTAATAACACTAGGATATAACTGATTCTTGTTAGTACATCAGTACAGTGAAGGTTTCATTCGGAACCTACTTCATTCGGAATATTTGGAGTAACTTCCGGATCAGTGAACTTTAGAACAATTTAGGACTGTAAGTTTTTTTTAATTCTTTCACTTGGGGACTTCTAAGATCAAGATATATATAATGATATTCTGTAAAGTAGTTATTAATACTTATGTTCCTTAATTCTGTAACCTTCTGTTACTCTGTGAAAATACTTAGTAGCTTCTGTGAAGTGTTGCCTGGGTCGATAACCTTGGGAATATAACATACTGGGCAAACCCTCAATAGTTACCATTATCTTTTCTATGGCTGAGTTAAAATACTTTTCTGCAGTTGCCTTAAAAATCTTACGCAATATGACTATACCCTTAAGACTCAGACGTGAATAATGAAGTAGGACATTATTAAGTGTAGTTTTGGCATTCACGTCAATCATTTCTCTCTCTCTCTCTCTCTCTCTCTCTCTCTCTCTCTCTCTCTCTCTCTCTCTCGTGATCTAGTTGTAGAAGAAAGGTATACCATTTCTATATTTGTCGTTAATTGTTTAAGTCACCATTTCAAAGGTGGTTTCGTAGTTGCGGCATCACTTTTCTGTGCATCACCCGCTCCACTTTTTAACTTTCTCAACTTCTCACTGATGCTACCATGTTCTATTTGGTTGGTTCTCAAACTGGTTGGTAACCATAAATTTGTATTTGTCATGAAAATATTGAGGTCACAAGCTTTAAGATGTCGTCACTGCCATAGAAAATAGGTATGTCTTTAACCAGCATTCGTCTAGTGTTGTAATCCGCAAAAGTTGCTAGCATATACGTTAACTGTCAGATCAAAGGAGATATAAAAAGTCCGGATTAGGTCCCAATCTAGGAATTACCACTTGCAAGTGTTGTTCAGGTTTAATACTACTCGCAGTATATGTAATGGATGATGAGTGGGGTTTAACCATTTCACACCTTGTGGTATCTTCTAATTCAGAAATGGCGCTGTGAATTATCTATACGTTGTCATTCAAGTGTGGAAAATATATTTTTGCCACAATACTTTTTCTAGACGTCCAGACGAGTGGACGAGTGAATGAATGGATGAATGGACAATATTACGTCCGAACGAATGGACGAATGAACGACAGGACGTCCGGACGCATGGACGAATAGACGTCAACACGAGTGGACTATTTTCCATATATATATATATATATATATATATATATATATATATATATATATATATATATATATATATATTATGTATCCAATCTATAAACTAGCTCCCATCACAGCAGCCATATATACTCATATTTAACCATCTCGTTCGAGGGATTGTAGAACTCATTAAGTGGTGGCCTTTCAAGTTTAGCAAAAGTTACATGTGGGTGGGTGTGTGGAAGAATGAAGGGAAAAGGCATCATTCAAGTTGGTTAAGTACTGGATCACCAAACCTTGTCCTCTCAATCTTTCATGGAGGTAGTTTAAACTCCTGGCTCTATTCTCATTGCACTCTGCAGTCTTTTTCTGCAATTCTTCTGTGTCTTCCCAGTTCTGCTTTAGAATTACTGGGATTGTATAGCTCAAATAACTGATTTGCTTTTCCAAATGCTAGAATCATTAGCGATTGCACCGCCTATTATAACTGCAATTATCATTTAATGATAGCAAATTTAAATACTTCTACTTTTCAATAGACAGCCTGCCATTATATCGACTCCTTCGCGTAGTCCCTTGTGTTTCACTCCGAATGATATTGTTCTCTTCCAGGTAATATGTACCTGTTTCTTTCATTTTCTAAAGGGCATTATTGAGAATTTCAGCATGTAACGAGTAAGTACAAATGTATGCATGCAATCCAGTGTAGAACTCGATATAATTGATTCTGAATGCAATGTTGCTTCTGTTATATATGTTTAATTGAGTTTTTAGTGCGTTTAATTCAGTTTTGTGTGTTTAATTCAGTTTTTAATGTGTTTAATTCAGTTTTGAATCTGTTTAATTCAGTTTTGAAGGTGTTTAATTCAGATTTTATTGTGATTAATTCAGTTTTGAGTATGTTAAATTCAGTTTTGAGTGTTTCTAATTCAGTTTTGAAGGTGTTTAATTCAGTTTTGAAGGTGTTTAATTCAGTTATGAATGTGTATAATTCCGTTTTGAGGGTGTTTAATTCAGCTTTGAATGTGTTTCATTCAGTTTTGAGAGTGTTTTATTCAGTTTTGAGTGTGTTTGATTCAGTCTTGTATTTTTTAATTCAGTTTTGAATCTGTTTAATTTAGTTTTGAGTGTGTTTCTTTCAGGTTTGAATGTGTTTAATTCAGTTTTGAAGGTGTTTAAGTCTTTTTTGAAGGTGTTTAAGTCAGTTTGGAAGATGTTTAAATCAGTTTGTGTGTTTAATTCGGTTTGGAAGGTGTTTACTTCAGTTTTGAGTGTGTCTAATTCAGTTTTGAGTGTGTCTAATTCAGTTTTTAATGTATTTAATTCAGTTTTGAAGGTGTTGAATTCAGTTTTGAGCGTGTCTTATTCAGTTTTGAATGTGTTTAATTCAGTTTTGAATGTGTTTAATTCAGTTTCGATAGTGTTTAATTCAGTTTTGAAGGTGCTAAATTCAGTTTTGTGTTTTTAATTTAGTTTTGAAGGTGTTTAATTAAGTTTTGTGTGTTAATTCAGTTTTGAAAATGTTTAATTTAGTGGTGAATATGTTGAATTCAGTTTTTAACATTTTTCATTCAGTTTTGAGTGTGTTTAATTCAGTTTTGAATGTGTTTAATTCAGTGTTGAAGGCGTTTCTTTCAGTTTTGAATGTGTTTAATTCAGTTTTGAGTGTGTTTTATTCAGTTTTGAATGTGTTTAATTCAGTTTTGTGTGTTTAGTTCAATTTTGAATGTGTATAAATCAGTTTTGAGTGTGTTTAATTCAGTTTTGACGGTGTTTAATTCAGCTTTGAATGTGTTTAATTCAGTTTTGAAGGAGTATAATTCAGTTTTGAAGGTGTTTGATTTAGTTTTGAGTGTTTAACTCAGTCTTGAATGTGTTTAAGTCGGTTGTGCAGGTGTTTAAATCAGTTTTGTGTCTTTAATTCAGTTTTAAATGTGTTTAATTAAGTTTTGAAGGTGTTTAAATCAGTTTTGAGTGTTTAATTCAGCTATGTAGGTGTTGAATTCAGTTTTGAGTGTGTCTAATTCAGTTTTGAATGTGTTTAATTCAGTTTTGATAATTCAGTTTTGAGTGTTTAATTCAGTTTGGAAGGTGTTTAACTCAGTTTTGAAGATGTTTAATTCATTTTTTTTAAAATTGTTTAAATCAGTTTTAAAGGTGCTTAATGGAGTTTTGAAGGTGTTTAATTCAGTTGTGTGTGTTTAACTCAGTCTTGAAGGTGTTTAATTCTGTTGTGTATGTTTAACTCAGTCTTGAAGGTGTTTATCTCAGTCTTGAAGGTGTTTAATTCAGTTGTGTGTGTTTAACTCAGTCTTGAAGGTGTTTAATTCAGTTTTGAAGGTGTTTAATTCAGTTTTGAAGGTTCTAATGCAGTTTTGAAGGTGTTTAATCAAGTTTTGATAGTGTTTAAATCATTTGTGAAGATGTTAAATTCAGTTTTGTGTGTTTTGATTTAGTTTTGAAGGTATTTAATTCAGTTTTGAAGGTGTGTCCTTCATTTTTGAAGTTGTTTAATACAGTTTTGAATGCTTCTATTCCATCTTGCAGACCGTTTAAATATGTCCTTATTCGTTTCACCCTCTTATCCAACTCATCTATCCTACCTTGTACCACACCTAGACTAACATCTATTTCTCTGTCAGAGTAGTTTTTGGCACCTTGTATGTTTTAATTCAGTGCATCTTTAAGACTTTCTAAAGTCTGATCATTTAGGACTTTAGTTTTGTAATTGAGATATAGTATATATAGATCATTGGTTGTCGTCATCGATTGCATACTCCTTTCACTCTCATTGGCCATATTTAGTAAGTCGTCTATCTTTGTAATGACTACCTAAAGTTACAATACATATCTGTCAACCTATCATCCAACTTTTTGAGACCAGTTGTAGAGTCATCAATGATGTTTTGAAGTTCTTCTTTATTCTGTTGCTTATCGTCATTTAATTCTTTCTGCAATTGTTGCATTTGAGATAGTAAAGTATTGCAAGTCCTCATAGACTTCTTAACTTCTGCCATGTCACTCTACAAACAAACTATTTCACTAATTATCCTTTCTTCAATATGGTGTATGTTTGGTTCCCCTCCATATCTTACAGTTTGTGAAGCTTGTAAAGCAGTGGATATAGTAGCCAATCTCTTGGTAAATATATCTTGGACTTCTTAAATCTCTACTTATTGGCCTCAAACTGTTTCTAGAGTTATGAGAGCTTAGTAGCTTTTTGGTTATACTCTGATCTGCAACGGTCAATTTACTATCAACTTGATCTCTCTGTGTTCTTATCTCCTTCAAAATGTTTTCTTCCAAAGTGTTACGTATTTGGTCATCCACACGTCTTTGCCCAAACTGTATAGTAGTTATTGTTCAAGTTTACCTTAAAATATCAACTTTATTCTTTTTTCTATATTCTATCATTCTGAGACCTTGTGTATTTATTTCTCTCACACACTTTAATCAATAATGCCAACAGAAAACTGCTTTCACAATGAACACTCTGACCACATGAAGCCACTATCTGGTGCTGGTTATTGGACAATTCTTATCGAAACCTTCTATCTCCAATAACAATATATCTGATCTTCGGCTTTCGTACTGCGGATTTATGACAGAAATTATATGTTTAAAAAGCAATATCAAAATTGGCGCAATGTAAACGTTCAGTCGTCTCCTTTCTTACTCGAAATTATTTCCCCCATATCGTTCTTTACACCATCTTTATGACCATAAAACATCACGATACAGTCCTTTGAATAGCGCAGAATAAATGTAAACAATTCTTGATAATGAATTCCTTCTTTGAAGAATTCAGGCAACATACTGTGGCATTTATTAGATGAACCTAAGAAAAGAAAGATTAGTATTTGTTTTGCTGTTGTTTTTTAAAATATATAACTACATGAAAAACTGAAGACTTTAGGAGCTCAGTATGGTTATTTAGTTTCATTAATTTGTTCATTCATTCATTCATTCATTCATTCATTCATTCCCATTTTAAGACTGAATCTACCAAATGTTACAAGCTTATCAACAAGAAAAAAAAAAGATTTTTCATTCAAGCTTGACATGGAAATGTTAATTCTTCGTAAATTATGTAAAATTCGATGTATTTTAATCTTCATTGAGATTATCTATTTATGTAAAATTCGATGTATTTTAATCTTCATTGAGATTATCTATTTATGTAAAATTCGATGTATTTTAATCTTCATTGAGATTATCTATTTATGTAAAATTCGATGTATTTTAATCTTCATTGAGATTATCTATTTATGTAAAATTCGATGTATTTTAATCTTCATTGAGATTATCTATTTATGTAAAATTCGATGTATTTTAATCTTCATTGAGATTATCTATTTATGTAAAATTCGATGTATTTTAATCTTCATTGAGATTATCTATTTATGTAAAATTCGATGTATTTTAATCTTCATTGAGATTATCTATTTATTTGCTTCCTGTGTTTAACAATCAGAATCTGCATCCCATTGAAGGAATCCCGGTAATTTGCGTAAAATTCATCCTTGCATAGCCCTTATCCATCAAGCTCAACGAGAACAGACAGAGAAAAATACATTACACTTTTCGACTCATTATTCCCACGCTTTAGCGGGAATATTGCGATACCCTCGTCTGTCCGTCTGTTCGTCACAAAATCTGGCCGTAATTCTATCTTCTCCAAAACCGCTGGCTGGAGATGACCAGTGCGAGAAGGGTATGGCCAAAACTCAAATATGCATAACATGTAGTTACAACACGAAAATGCACATTACGTGTAACGTGTTTTGGGGTTACAAACCGTGGGTCAACATCAGGGGAGGGAGACGAGAAGTGGGTTAGTACGGAATAAAAGAGTGGGAATTGGTCATGGAAGTAGCTGGTATTTTTTATATATGCAGATGACAAATTCCATATTCATCCACGAAGCAGATTCATAGCATACTCATTTCATATTGTTACCAGGTGTTTATTTCGTCCATTTTGATCATTTACAATATGGAAATAATAGGTATATTATGACCAACATGTACTTTTCCCATAATGCCACAAAATGTGAAAACATTCATTCCATAGGTTAGAAATTGTTTGATTGGCTAAATCTTACAATATGAAGAAAAATATCAAACCTTAGTTTGCTCTTTGTGCCGTTATGAGTTCCAATCAATAGCAGGTGCACCTGTTATTGTCTCTACATTAGTATTTTGAAAATAAACTTACCTGTAAAAATGCCAGATGCCATTTAATCTTTCTTAAAAATCTCTTGTACACCTGCTCGAATATAAATTGGATCAACCTATCACAAGCAAGATTTTTGCAAAACTTTTTCGCTTACTGGCCAAAATATTAATGTACTTTCAATGTATACAATTAGCAATGAGAGATAACATTACTTCTGTACAACTGTGAATTAATTTATTTTCCATGGTATCTTTGTCCGTGGTTTCGCGAAAGATTTCTTTTGCACATAAATTTGTGGATTGGGCAAGAGCTCCTATTATTTCCAAAGAATGATCATTGTTCGTTGGGTCTTTAAATTCGTGGTTTGAAACTACCACTTAATTAACGAAAATTGGTATCCCTTTGAGAAATAATGTATTTATATTATTATAGTCAACAACATATAGCAAGCACAACATTATTTCGTAAATAACTACAAAAGGTACTAAAAGTATGAAATGGAAAAGCAAAATATTGGACCAGGAAAGTTAACATTGCATCAAGTCTAACGTTCGTGATTTCTTAAATAAATTTCATAGGTTGAGATTAAAAGCTTGTAGCTAAACGTGATTATAAACGAAGCCAAATCAAGATAGGTCAATGTGGACCATGGCTGATGAACATACATGCTTGATTCACTCAAATTGAAATGACTCATGTGCTAGAAATATATTTTTAAAAAATATATAAAAAAAACTCAACCTGTTTTTCACAGCTTTGCTTCATTTATAAACCCTTTCTTACGAAGTGCAATGAGCAAATTTGAGAACTTGTATTTATGAGCTTTAATGTTCCCTTATTTTCTGCATTTTAGTGTACCTAACATGTGCAACTATTTCTTAGCGCATACAGAAATATCAAAATGCAGTGAACGTAACTAACATTCTTGACATTTGATTTATATTGCCATTTGAGAATGGTTCTTGCTTAACTTTGTATATATACTATAACTTATTATATATACTATGTCTTGGACTGTGTGAAGGGGCATCTAGAATGAGCACAATTTTAGCCTTTTCTGTATCATATAAAAATGTAAGCATATGAACTATATATTAAGATGAATCAATTTCGACGCTGGGTAAACTGGTATAATTGACTCAACTTATGAAAGTTAAAATAACATCAACTAACTCCACATCCATTCTCTCAGCTTCGCATTTTTAGTCTTAACTGCGAGGCACTGCGTGCAAGTTGAATTCTTGACCATTTTTTTTAACGTCATGTTCTAATAATCATGCTCTGTCTAAAAGTGACAAATTGCGCTCAGACAAGGAAACTGTTTTGCGCGTAATTCATTCTTTCACTCAAAATTGACTGATTCTGTAATTTGTTCGTTAAGAAATCAATAACTTACAAGTGCCTTAAAAGCCCATTCAATGAAATTTTTTGAAAGCAATTATTTGCGTTCAATAGCATTTCTTACCCCATAATAATCATTTAAAAAGCAACTATTTTCATCGAAAAAATAGAAATGTAACGATTAATAATAACTTTGATAGAACATTCATTCCTTCTTGTGCACTACACAATGTAATTACCACAGCTTCAAAAGCGTTCATTTCGCACTATATTCCATGCCCTGTCAGGAAAAAGCCTCTCCACTTTGAAATTTATACGTCATGTAGTCAGTATCTAGCTTACATTTCTCAATAAATTCATGCGTTAACAAAGGCTCTCCGACCTATAGCACTTTAATATTGTTCTGAACCAAAAATATTGCTTTTAACTCCACAATTGTCTAAGATCACAATTAAGTAATCAAAGTATTGAGAAAAAAATCTGTTTTTAGAAAAGGATTCAAAACTGACACTGTTTCATCTAAATGTATTTCTGTATTTACTCTTGTTTAGTAGGAGCAGGTTTGGGAGAGGGAACAGAGATTAAAAGAGAGAGATATAGAAAGGAAAAGGTTAGAGATAGAACGGCAGGCAGAATGGGAAAGGAGAGAATTTGAGGAAAGGGAGATAGAATAAGAAAAGCAAGCTGAGGAAAGCACGATAGCATTTGAGAAGAAGATAGAATTATGAAAGCAGACAGAAAAGGAAAGAATAGGGTGGGAAAGGGTAGCAGAAAGAGAAAAGATTGCATTAGAGAAGCAGGCGAAGTCGGAAGCAGAGAGAGAGAGAGAAAGGGATGAGTTAGAAGACAGAAATTTGGAGAGGAAAAACAAAAGGAAAATTGAATTATTAGAGGCTAAGAAAGAGGGGGAACAAGATTCTAGCTCGAGCAAATTAAGAGACCCCAAATTACCCCCGTTTGACGATAATAAAGATAATATGGACATCTATTTACATAGATTTGAACGATATACCACTGTCCAGAAATGGTGGAAGGATGATTGGTCGCTCCAGCTCAACGCGTTACTAAAGGGTAAAGCGCTGAATTGTGTATTCGCCTCTCCCCGCGAACGACGAGTTAGATTATAACGCTCTTACTTAGTCGAGAAATTTAACGGGACTTTTAAAAAATCCCACGTTAGTTGTGCACGGAGAGACTGCGAGATTGAAACCGATTCTAAAACTTGATTTTGATTGTGTATCGCGAAGTTTGGGAATTTTGCCGTTCGAATTTGTTATACGATAGGACAATTCGTGGTCCTATGCAGATTCTGCGCGAACTATGGTCAGGTGATTTCACGGATGAGAAAGAAAAAACGACCTACCAATACACTGTCGACTTGCGCGATAGATTAGAGAGTACGCGTCGGATGGCACACTACGAGCTCGCGAAGTCGGGTCGTAAATATGCAAATATTACAACCGCAGAACGCGAAGTAGGAAATTCGACGCAGGTGATCGAGTGTTGGTGCTTCTCCCTACTAGTAGGAACAAGCTATTGCTCCAGTGGAAAGGGCCTTATGAGGTCAAGCAGGTCGAGGGCGAAATGGACTACAAAATAGAAATGGACGGTAGATTAAGACTATTTCATGCTAGTATGTTAAAACAATTTGTGGAGAGTTTCGAGGAAACGATAGAAAACGAGGTATTGAACGTAGTATGTACTGTGGTCACTGAAGGCGAGTCAGGTGGCGAACTTAGAGTAGACCTAATTACAGAAACTCTCCTAGAATACCCCAAATGGGTAGGAAAAGAAGGGGTAGACGTGTGTCCAGAGTTACCCGACGGTCAGTGTCGACAATTCATGGAGACTTTAAATAGGTATCCAGGTGTGTTTACAGAGAGACCAGGTCATACTGGGTTACTAATGCATGAAATAAATTTAAATACATAAGAAACAATCCGAATTAATGCCTATCCAATACTCTTTAATCCACAGAAGTAAGTAAATGCGAGATTTGGGGGTGATTACTAAACCCTCAAACTCCCCGTATTCGTCCCTCATGGTGCTGGTCAGACAGAAAGATGGAACAAACCGTTTTTTTTTAAAAAAAATAGATTTTCGTCAACTCAGTAAAATACATCGTGTTTGAAGCGGAACCGATGCCAGATATCGAGGGCTTGTTTTCGCTGATGATACCTGCGAGTTAACGGCATTAGTGACCCATAAAGGTCTATTACAATCAAAAGTCATGCCTTTCGATCTGATCAACAAATTGATAAAAGGCGTGGAAAACTTAGATAGTTTCGTTTACAATATTATTGGCCAAGGCCAATCTCACAGCGAGACCCACCAAGTGTAGTATAGCATATTCTAATTTGGAATACTTGGGCCATTTGGTAAGTGGGTCAGGTCTGTTAAAACCCCACCCTGACAAAACTGAAGCAATCTGAGATGCTTCTAGACCAGAAACTAAGAAATTGGTTTGATCGTTTCTTGGGTTAGCAGAGTTTTATAGGAAATTCTTTCCGAATTTCGCTACTATAGCAAGCCCATTGACTGACTTTACTAGAAAAGGACAACCCAATACTATTTCTTTGTGGTTCATGCCAGGAAAGAACTGGTAACCTCTATAGGGAAGTTTGATCAGTGCACCAATCCTAAGTTGCCAGAGCTGAAACAAAATTATTCGACACGGGGTCAGGAGCAGTTTTGCTACAGGAGCAAGAGGGTGTAAAATTACTCGTTGCTTGTGCAAGTAGGAAAACTACTCGTGATCGAAAAGGAATGTTTGACAGTAGTGTGGGGACTAGTAATATTGCATCACCAGCCCCTCATGTATTTAAACAAAGCGAAACTCGCCAACGCAAGATTGATGCGTTGGGTTTTGATTTTACAGCGGCATCGCTTCCTAATCGAGGCAGTAAGAGAATCGGAAAATGTAGGGGTCGATTACTTGAGCAGATCGTGATTTGCAGATTTTCTGGTTACAATCGTGTCCTGGTAATGAAAATAGTGAGTTTCAGTTTGCATTGTTTGCCTCACATTCCGTGATTTTCTAAAAGTGTTTCCACTTTTTCTGAAGGGGGGAGGTATGGTCACCAAAATGTATGTACGAAAATGCGTAAACCTTATATATGAAGGCGAATGTAGACGAATTTCTTTGCCACGTACAGCGTTACCCGGGAGTGTATTAATTTTAATCTTGGCGATTTAGAAATACAGATTTATGTTCAATCATGCACGCACAAAGCGCCGGCAGCGTTCAACTCGTTTTATCTCGAGTTCTCTGGTCGTGGATGTGACCACGATTATGTTACTCATAGCCGAAATTCTCTCTGCATCGTCACAATGCAGGTGAGTCTTGTCAGAACGCTGTCCACTTTACAGAAGCAATCTTCAACTATAGTGGTATGTGAAAACTATATTATTTCTTGCTCTCCGTTCTAGGTGATGACATTGTTTAACATATTAAATGTTTGGGAATTTATTCTAAGTCAGACCTGCCATTCTATCGGATAGGATATAGTCTGTTCTAAGTTTACGTTTCATTGCTGAACATACAAGCTGAATTGAAATTTATGTTGTGCGCATTAAATAGTGAGAAACGTTCGAGTTTTTTTTTTTTTTTTTTTTTTTTTTTTTAATACTCCAATGCGATTATTCTTCTCAGAGACAGATTCATGTATTAACATGATTATTGTAATAATAATCTGGTACAGTCTTTCTTATGAAAGAATTTAATGTGCAACAAAGTCAGTTTATGGGCATGCATATTGGTAGGTATTCGAAGTGGTTTGCAAAAATGCCGAAATGCGCAAAAGTGTTGACCGCACAACGACGTAAGTTTACGTTCTGAAAAGATGGGAATTTTATTAGACGTTGGCGATAGTCATCTTGAACAAGCTTTGTGATTGTCAGTTTTCTATCAAATTACAAATAACAAGTTATATCAAAGAAACATGTGCGATAACGTGTTTGGACAGAGTGATTTTTTTTTTCTCAGTTCAAATTTTACTTTCGATTATTACGTCTTTGGGAGAGATTCAAACTCCATAATTCTACCGTTTCACTGTATACTGAAATGTTGCAATCATCTGAAGGTCAAGGGTCATGATCTTCAAGTTTACCGCTGCATTCCAGAAACTGATCTCGATTTGTAACGCCAGTGTTGATGAATACTTCATTGCCATACAATATAATAACACGTGCATAATTCAAATAGTTTTTTCCAATCTATATTAGGCACATTTAACACTTTGTTTAATTAGCCATACGTGTTGGAGAATATCCAAAAAGAGAATATACAGCATCAGAAGAGAAGATGGGGACCTACATACAAATTTATTCAGGTTTTAAGAAAAAGTACAGTGCTGCAGCAGGAGGACAATATTTACATTTCTCAGAGAATTATAAGGTAGGAGAGGAAACTGAATCATCCTACGCTTCCATTCAATCAAATAGCAGATTCCCCCGTATAGGAAAAATACAGCAAACTTGACGTCAAATCTGGACTGTAAGCTTTTGAAGCGTCACAAACAAAGACTGTCATTCAATTTTGTAGCAACTATCTATAATGAGTTCTAAACGTTAACATTAAGCAAATCGCACCTGTTTAATAAGCACACAATTCCTGCATGATTACAGAATACTGAAAAAGTAATTGTAATCAGCTTTCATGTCTTTGAATTTCTCAAATAAATGCCAGAAATTACGGTCCAACAAAGTGACCTCTTCTTTTCAGGATGTGCATTCTGAGTCCCAAAGTACCCACATGTTTTCTGCTCTCTGACTACCGACTTGCATCTGGCAATTCTGAAAAGAGGATAGACAACCGTGTGACATCAGTTCTTAAACATTTTGCTGTCGATTCTATCTTTGATCTCGACTATAGAGAAAAGAACATATGAAATTTACATTTTTACATTACCGGAGAAGCGAGTAGGTCTGAAATTTTTATGTGAATGTAAGTACGATAAAAAATGAATGTGCAAAACAAAAAAAATCAAAAAAATAATCAAATATCTACTGATTTTTATGACTGGCATTTAAAAACAATTAAATAAATTTTGATGCAATTGTAAATTGATGAACGCATATGTGCATGCAATCGTCACTAAAATAATGTTCATTGTACATTATACCGCTTTGTTACTTCTGGCTTTCAATAAAAATAACAGAAAATGTTGAATAAAATCACGCACTTTTTAATCAAATCCGGCAATACATAGATTTCAAACGTTTGATTTGAAAACCTGAGCTACAAAAAGCACTGTATAAAGATTTCTTTGCGTAAACAATGTTTTTCCTTTTTATATGAGTATCATGGTTTTGAATTTACACTACAACATATAGAATGTTGAATAATTTCTTCAATATGACTGTAAAAATATATTCTAAAACTTAAGCAGAAACATTTGCTAAATATATCGACCGATAAACATTTGCTAAATATATTGACCGATAAACATTTGCTTAATATATTGACCGATAAACATTTGCTAAATATATCGACCGATAAACATTTGCTTAATATATTGACCGATAAACATTTGCTAAATATATCGACCGATAAACATTTGCTTAATATATTGACCGATAAACATTTGCTAAATATATCGACCGATAAACATTTGCTTAATATATTGACCGATAAACATTTGCTAAATATATTGACCGATAAACATTTGCTTAATATATTGACCGATAAACATTTGCTAAATATATCGACCGATAAACATTTGCTAAATATATCGACCGATAAACATTTGCTAAATATATCGACCGATAAACATTTGCTAAATATATCGACCGATAAACATTTGCTAAATATATTGACCGATAAACATTTGCTAAATATATCGACCGATAAACATTTGCTAAATATATCGACCGATAAACATTTGCTTAATATATTGACCGATAAACATTTGCTAAATATATTGACCGATAAACATTTGCTTAATATATTGACCGATAAACATTTGCTAAATATATCGACCGATAAACATTTGCTAAATATATCGACCGATAAACATTTGCTAAATATATCGACCGATAAACATTTGCTAAATATATCGACCGATAAACATTTGCTAAATATATTGACCGATAAACATTTGCTAAATATATTGACCGATAAACATTTGCTAAATATATCGACCGATAAACATTTGCTAAATATATTGACCGATAAACATTTGCTTAATATATTGACCGATAAACATTTGCTTAATATATTGACCGATAAACATTTGCTTAATATATTGACCGATAAACATTTGCTAAATATATCGACCGATAAACATTTGCTAAATATATCGACCGATAAACATTTGCTAAATATATCGACCGATAAACATTTGCTAAATATATCGACCGATAAACATTTGCTAAATATATCGACCGATAAACATTTGCTAAATATATCGACCGATAAACATTTGCTAAATATATCGACCGATAAACATTTGCTAAATATATCGACCGATAAACATTAAATAACACAAATGCTAAGAGTCTTTCCTATTTATTTTAATGATGTTGCATTCTGGATAACTTTAATTAGGTTTTTGAGGTATAGCAACTTAACTGATATTGGAAATTAATTATCCATTCTATTTATCTTGCAAGTTGTAAATTAATTATACACTTTAAATATCTTTCATAAGACTTTTCTTCTTTGAATAGTTCAGGTCAATTGTTAGTTTAAACGATGAAACTTTTGTAAGTATAATAGAGTAAACATGCTTAATTCAAACTGTTGTATTATTATGTTGTTATGAGTGTGAAGCAATGCGTACGCAATACATTTTCAGAGACTTTTTCCTTCATTTTAGAAAAAACACAAATACGATTGGATATCTTTACAACAGAAGGGGAACTAGTTTTTAAAAAATTGATTCTTTCGAACTTATTTCTTTATTGCCACAGTATGTATAAAATATATTTTGCGCCTTGTTATTTTTGCAAAGTTTTTATTTTGTTATATACAACATGTTCTAATGTTCGACTGTAATTAAATAAGAAGAAGCTCCTGCTGCAGATGATGATGTCGACGATGATGGTGATAATGGTGAATAAGAGGTGTTAGACCAAGCTACCTGTGTCATGGAAATCGTTTTATTATTTGGCTATTGCTTTCCATTTTCGAGACAGATCATGATGGATGTAAGTCATGTGCGGAGAAAAATAGAATTTGCCTGATTTATTATGGTAGGTATTATCAAGAGCTTACTTCCATTTAGGAAGGAAAATATTAACTACATAGATTGCCTTATCATGCATCTTCACTTTCAGACAGTTATTCCCATCCGGCGTGAATATTTTGCAAAATATCCTTTTTGAACCAGCTACCCTATCTCTCTTCCGAGTTATCAGACATTTTTCAATCTTCCAAATGACCTTTTGACCTTTCGAGCACCTAGAGTTAGACCAAATTATAACAATTATAACTTACGTCATGTCGATCAGTATATATATATATATATATATATATATATATATATATATATATATATATATATATATATATCGCGTTTGTTAGAGATGAAAAGATGAAAATACATGTTTCTATATGCAACTAATATTGGCACCAGGAGCCATCCTTGACCCCATAGACTAAGTCACTGGGTCATAGTTTGGAAACTATTGAGATCTCCACTTTATAATCATAAATATACTTTGTAACCTAGACAAAGAACTAAGACCTTTGTGGGTTATGGATAGAACCAGAGGCCAGTCTCAGTTACACGTATAAATCTGTATTTTCATGTATCTATCGAGGTCCTGAGCCTGTAACAATGTGCATACCTACAGGGCATGGAAAGACAAAATGCATGTACCCAATTGACATGTGTGGCTGCGGCAGTAGTTACCTTCAGGAATGTAAGCGATTGAAACTTCCGGATGGAGGTCAAATTGGGAAAGTGCGTAAATACTGGTTTAAAGAGACAACAGTTTAGTAATACATGAAGTTAACAGAAAATACCTTTTAAATATTTAAATGGCTACATATCATTTGCTTTGTCGTTTCTGTTTAGAGATAGTGTTCTTGAAATAACATGACGACCTAAATTCTAGGTTTTTTTGACCTACGAGTGTTGTTTAATATTTACAATGTAGATAAAATGGGTGTAGTTTAATTTTTACAATGTAGATAAAATGGGTGAAGTTATTCAACAATTTATACAACTTTACTGTTGTTTAACTAATTGTTTGAGAACATCGCAAAAATTGCGTATTTTAGTTGTGAGAAGTTCGAAATATATATTTATAATTTGTATGTATGGAGCTCAAGCTAAAATGTAAATATTTCGTATAAATTAAATTATAAAATCAGAAACCGCTCATTGATCATTTTATAGACACAAGTATGACCATTATAATATTTAACTCATTAACCTATTGAACTTTGTAAAAATGACCATCTAGTTTATTCGATATTGCAAATAGTATCTCTCCCCCCATAATTGTTTACATGACACTCATAACGATTTTAATATGCCATAAATTGCAATGTATCAAAATAATAGTTCGTCATGTACCTTATAAAGATAAAGTTCTTCAGTTAATATTATGTGAATTTTTATCCGTTTTAGAATATACTATGTATGATCATTGATGTGTTAAATTTTATCTGTAAAAAGCTTTTAGAGGGTGGTGTATGTGAAAAGCTTTTTATATATATATATATATATATATATATATATATATATATATAAATGATCGAAAATATCCTTATCCTGTCAGTGTTATACTTATTCATTATGCACCCATCTTTTACTATTGTTTCTTTTCTTCGTGCCGTCTTGTAACGGTCAATATTTATTCCCAAAATCTATTTCCAACAACGATTAAGACCACAAAATACATGCCTTTGAAAGAACATGTACCTATAATAAATATAAATAATTATTACTTCAAGGGTTCTCTAGCTACGACTTCTAATTATAAATCTTTTCTTGTAATCTGTTTTGTTTTCTATTAACAATGTAGGCAATGTAGACTGGCAGTTCTAGATTCGTTTTGAAGAAAGGCAGCACGAAGGCATTGGGAAATCGCCTTGGTTTAAAATGTTTCATTAATTCACAATTATCCAAAACAATGGCTCTACGTGATACCACTAGCGTATAGAAAGACCAATGTTTCAAGTCTTTGTCCAATAAATTCCTCCTAAATAATTACATTCATTGATTTTTCCTAACCGTAAGCAAATTTAGCCCATTTTATTCCCCACAAGAGTACCACTTATTTGCTCTGTGCGTTTTACTATCACTAACGGCATCTCATAAGAATAATACAATTGCTTTACCTCAAGATGCTCCTCTTTCAAACCCAATCAATACAAAAAGAACGAGAAAAGGACTCGCATGTGCTGATTTGCTGGTAGTTTTCTAGTTGATTGAAACAAATGACAAACAGCATACTTGGTCTTGATTTGCACTTAACATCTAAAGTTTCATATCTGTCCTCAATTTGATTTTACCAAAGATCATAATGTTATTCACATATTATCTTGGTGAAAGTGTCGATAAATATTGTTGACAAAGGCCATTTTGGTTACGTCTGTCATTCATAAGAAGACTCTAAGTTGATGATTATATAAAAGAATATGAACAGTGATTTAAAACAATGAGGAATATTTGAATCCAAGTTCTAAAATATCTAGAAAAAAGATCACGCGCCGTTTCTTGCTTCCAGCATTGTACCAATTAATAGCAGGTGCCTTTTATATTCCGAGAATTAATTCCCTAGAAAACAATTCGCACGCGGTTTTGTGTTCTTTCAACAATTCAAGGACTACTTCATTTTTCCTTTCATCTTGAGAATAGAAGTAAAGTTCTTCATATTGCGCTACATAAAATGATCGGTCTCTATCCTTGCTTCAAGCTCATACTATTGGAGAAAGACGTGTACTGGACATATTTCTTATTTGAGAAAAAAACATTTGAGTCATCTTTGTTTGCTACAAATATGGTACCAAATTCTTATTTAAGTAAAAACAGTCATCTTTGTTTTGCTACAAATATGGTACCAAATTCTTATTTAAGTAAAAACAGTCATCTTTGTTTGCCACCCATATGGTACCAAATTCTTTTTTAAGTAAAAACAGTCATCTTTGTTTGCTACTCATATGGTACCAAATTCTTATTTGAGTAAAAATAGTCACCTTTATTTCCCACAAATATGGTACCAAATTCTTTCGTAAACCTACGTCTGCAAATAAATTGGAAAGTTAACTTTTTTCATACTTATCACTGCAGCGGCTTGCACACAATTCAACCAAAATAAAAAGGATAAACAATACATTTTTATACAAGTTGTATCGTACAAACTAAATGGAACTTTTTTTGTTCTTTTAAGTATTTTCTTTTCAAAAAAATATGGTCTTAGAAACAAATTTGAGTAATGCAATCCGTTGTCCATGGTGAGTTGCTGGTACCCAAACCGTATAAAAGAAGACCGTGCAGGAAATCCAAATGATGAAAAAAATAACCAACACTCTGACACTCTGCTAAATTACTAAAGATAATTGAAGTAGGTTACAGTATAATTGATTAATTAGGTAGTAGACATTAAAAATTATCATGCGAATGGAATATCAGGGTTTCTCCTCTTCCAAATATTTCTGATCTATTGTCACTGTAACAAATAGGTATAAAACTCACAAAGAATCGTATGTTTGGGTTAAATTTTTATTAACAAACGATCACATTGAACTATAAGTAGAACTTCTTCACTAAATACTTAGTCAAAGATTTCTCATTCTTTTGACACAACTTACTTTCATGAATTGGCAATCTCAGACAGTGACAAGGCATCAACCATCGCACACTTTACCTGTGGTATGTTGCCAGATTCAGACCTCATATTTTTGCAAAATGGAAATATCTTGCTTTTTTTTACACAGTATTTGCACATCTTGTTGCTAAAAAAAATAAATCTTTTGAATATATGAGGATTATACTTTATGGATGAAAATATTATGCTAAATCACAGAATGGAGGAATGCTACTAAATCTATTTGTTTTCAAGCTGGGCATTTATTTATCAATGGTTACATTTTAGAGTCTATATCTTTTGTCTAAGGCTTATAGTGATATTTTTTTCTGACATTGTCATCAACTTGAAGTGATCAGCAGGGCCGTCGCTAGTTTGCGCTGGACGAAACGGTGCCCCGGGCGAGCGTCGCCTTTGGCGCCCTCCAGTCCGAAAATGTACATCAAACTCCGCGAAACGACACCCCTCAGGCTTGGCGCCCCGGGCGGTCGCCCGTAATCAGTGTTTCATCACCGTGACTTGTGGTGTTGAACCATCAGTGTGATTTAAATTTCCTTTTAATACAGTTACGTTTTTAAACTCAGGCTAACATATCTGTAGCCGAATCCCTGTGGCGACAGATTAAAGTTCGGTCATTCTCGAGAGATATACGTAATTGCGCACTTATTTGACAAATATCATTGCCATACCAGATTATTTTACGGTCAACTGAAGTACTAAATGGGTTAGATTGCATCTTAGTATTTCTCTTTTAATATCTATGTTAGATCCATTATACGAAGCTAGTGTTTCTTGTGGAGTGGCTATACCAGGGGAACGATAAAAGGGTCAACAATTCTTCCATCTACAGGCCATTTTGTTTCCGCATATGCCTAATTTACAGCCCTCATATTCACAGCGTATTATTAACATTACTAACCAAAGTAATACTACCACTGTTCGGCTTAAAGAAAATAAAGGGGAAAGATGAACATTTTCCATCAATTTGTGTAGACGATTTTCTGCGCACGTGTTCATTACCTGAAAACTAGGAGTCTTAGCTGACTCACTAACGTTGAAACCGGTAGAAAAAGTGGCAGTGTTTGCCTTTGAAGAAACGTTATGATATCATGCGATGAAAATAAAAATACGTATTATTTCTTATCAAATATGAATATGCTTAAAAAATCACTGTAAAACAGTTATTAAAACTTTTGTCAATAACCAGATGTTTTGAGCTTTTGAAAACTAGTGGAAAGAAAATCCTGTTTTATTTAGAAAACATTTGTATGTAAAAGATATATACCTGTCATTTGAAAAACTGTTTTGAAAGCTACTTAGGATGATATATTTCCTTGCATTCATATTTAACATAGTAGATCAGGTACCAGGTAAACATTTGTAGAAATTATGTTTAATTGGAGCGTGTTTCATGCGTTGCTTCAATAATACTTTCATAACATAGATTATTACACTCATTATTTCATGCAGATAGCGATTTATGAAGCAGTTAGTCGTTGATATATGTGTGTACTATTGCATTCTTTATCCTAGATTTGTTCTAATTACTCAGTACGTTTGTTTCTTGTTTTTCTTTGTTGATTTTTAAAAATGCTGTATACAGAACATTCAGAAAAAATTTACTTATCATAATGTGAAGATTATAGTTGATTCCAGGAGAAGGAACCGGACCTAAAGCGGTCCATGTACTGACGAGGTCTAAATAGATTGCTGTAATTAACCTTTAAGATCACTTCATAGCAAATGTTACCCATCAGTGAAGGACCAACTACGCTTCTGTTTCATCCTACAGAACATACAACGCTCGTTCTAGGTATTCTGTACACAAAATGACCGCCCTTCATAAGACCTGATGTTGGATATCACTGGTTTAATTTGATGGAAATACACAAAGGCAATGGCCATAGATTACGCGATGATATCTATTTCCCCTTATTTTGTGGTGGTATATTTATATTAATACGTAAATAATTTGAAGACAAAACTCATTTGCCCTCCCAGGGAGCAGGTGTTGGATGGAGTCGCAAATCGGGAGATGGCTGTTCTGGGAATAATTCATCAGGTCCTTCCTAATGTAGGTAATGTGGATGAATGTTGTATTAAAATGCATTAAGGTTTGTGCATTTATCATGTACTTTAATACCTTTGGTGTTATTATGATCAGCGCAAATCCACCAAAATGCGAATCTTTGATATGTGAAATTACTGACTGAGGCTGACCTGATATATTTTGCTAATTTAGCTATTGTAACAATAAGATATACCAAAATACATCAATCGTGTTGAGAACATGAAAATGTTGGAGAAAAGTACAGTATTATGTTAAGCTACCTGGTGACATTATAGCGCTGTGATGAATAACATAGTTTCATCTTTGAAATCAAAGTTTGATTCCCTTTTTCCTCAGATATTTTTTCGCCCATCTTTGGTTGGCTAGTCAGAAGGGTTTTGAGGTCATCCTCATCTAATTGAACATTTCTGTTATTTAGGAATAAAGTCTGTTGAAATACTTGCAGAAATTCATGCCGAAAAATCCATACCGATATATGAGCTTGAAATTGGAGTAGCCAGTGACCTAAAATTAATTGCAATATTCTGCTCCCATATGTGGAGGAAGAGATCTATTGAGCGTTTATTTTTGGTGCAAGGTATGTTTCATCGTATAGATCAGTACCAACATCCTTTGTCAGATGGACTTGCAGGACTTTTAGAAATAATTCTTAATTGAGCAGGGTACCAAGTCTCGACATGGGGGCACATTGGATACAGTATATAATACGTCGAGATTGGATTATTGTCTGTAATATCAGTATGGACATTTTCTTGTTCTTATCTTTTAGATGTCTTTATCAGTTCTTTCAACTTCTACATATATTTTGTATGTGCACTGATACTATTTGATTTTTTCCTGAAAGTTAAGTTTATCCTTTGCCTCTATTTGTGCGTGTGCACTAAGTAGCAAACTACGATGGGAAATTTGACATTTTAAACCCACCTGTCTGGCTTTAGTAGTAAATTACCATAGAAACAACTCTGGTGCAGCTGTGACGGCTGATGGAGAGCTATCCATTAAGTAATTAGTTTTATACCGGAATTTTGGATATGGATCTCTTGGAATGTTTTGTCCGGTCTAACAGATATGATTATGCATTCGGAGGTTCCTCTGCTCTTTCTGCAAGACTAAAATATGCCTCGGATGTATGTCGGCGCACTAATTTACAGAAAAATCATACATTTTGTTCGCCGGAAATTTCTCAGCAAAGAGAAACCCCAATCTATTAGGACCACCGTGGCTATTTCTGCATTTGGATTGATTGTAGAACTGACAGAGATGTTACGCATTTAAAAAAAAATAGTTCGATCAGTCGTAACGTCTCGGTCAATTCTTGTTTCGTAAATAGCCAAAGTGGTCCAAATGCGAATTCTCCACATACATTCGAGGTATGATCCGTAGGATTGACCTCGAAGTTGCGAATGATGATTATGCTGACTACATTATTATATCGTTATTGATCGCGGTGTAATACATACAATACTATATTCTGCAACAATGACAAAGATCTGGGTTATATGTTGTTACATTTAAGATGATACAACTTTATGAAGTTTTATCTGTCCTGATTGTTCCCCTGGTATCACGAAACTTGTACCGTGTAATCCAGAGCAGAGAGGATTTTGGTACAGATGTATGCAGTTTGTCAGTACGCTGCCACGTAAAGTGATGGCGACCTACTATTAAGAAGGTAGTGTACTTTAAGTACTTCGAATGTTCAGGTTTCTCCACTATTATCTGCTTTACTGTTTCTCATTAGATGTTGACAAGGTCACCTGCTTTATCAAAAGGTCATTTATATTTGCTCACACATTGATGCACTCGCGAACTTCATTAAAATTGGAATCGAAGGGTCTACATCAAGGAAGAGATTAATCACCATACTTATCTAGAAATAACAGTCGAAATATCTAATCCTTTGCAGACACAGAATTCTCGTAATTTCATTTTAATCCATCAACAATGTCAAGCAATAAAATGTACCCCCACAAAAAAACCCCAAAACAACAGGACTCTGCTGTGTTGGAAATTCTGTTTCAAAGATTGCTTTTCGTTTGATTTGTTTTTATTTCAATTCGGCATCAAGCATGGTGGTTTTCAATTAATGAAATGTAGCGGTTTTAATCTATTGAAACTCAAGACAATCATTGCTGAAAGGTAAGATTCCTTAAAATATTGAAACAATGTTTCTTTGGATTTTTTAAATATTACACTCTCATGGATGAGGATTAGTAAACAATATAGAGAACTGGTGTTCTTGTTCTTAAAAGACAGTTTAAAATAAGTAATTTTTAAAGGCTATCAAATAATAATAGCGCAGAAATACACAATGTTCCCATATATATATATATATATATATATATATATATATATATATATATATATATATATATATATATATATATATATATATATATATACTTAGAAATCCAACAAATTTGGACTAGTTGAGGACTGCATATTTTGGTAATTGCTCAAGTTTAATGAAATATAGACTGGTAAGAAAAATGTTCCCCAATGACATTTTGATTAAGCTATCTCTGGAAATGTATAATAGGAAATTCATGGAGCAACTCTGGGACTTGCTCTTAAAACCTGCAGGTTTAATTTATTTTTGTCAGTTTTGATTTTTCATGCGTAAATGTTTGTTTCAAATAGCAACATTTTATAATAATGTCTGTTTTGTGACTTACATTATCTAGCAATCTCAATTTAAAATTATAACAATAAAAAAATGATAATAATAATGAATGTATTGCTTCATCTTGAGTTGAGCAGTAACAATAGATTTAGCATTTGCTACAATCTTTTCTCTAAAATGGATTTAGTACAGAATGTGAAGATCTTGCCTAATACAAAGGACGACAAAATCAGGAATTCTTTACTCGCAATGATGGAGCACAGAGCTGACGATGCTATTAGATAGCGCGCGGCAGATGTCACAATATATCAATGTCGTCAGAATGAAACTCATTTAAGACGCCATATATAGTCTGGCTCTTTTTCCTTCCATTTTAACTGGATTTCAATCTATGATAAGAGAAATAATGTAGGACCCAGTCAAAGTGCTCGTGTACTAATGTGCGGAGTCGATGGACTAAGGTTAAGATGATCCAGGAGTCAAACAGTCTTACGGCCGCGATATATTCTGAAAGAGTATGAGCTTTGAGGAGCGCGCCACACTTGATTTTGAGAAATGAATGAAAGAAATACGAAAAAGGTGCAAAGGGAAAAAGTAATATATTCAAGAGTAGTTTAAGGTAAATCTTTGAAATGATAAATAAAAATCAAACAGTGGAAAATAGCATTCCCACAATTTTAAATTGAATGAAATCGATGAACAATTTCATAGTCGAAATGACAAAGGGAATCATCTCAGACACATCGTATCACACAGTGAGCTAATCTTGCCTCTTCCCTTCAACAAACGGACTTCTATAGTTTAATAATAGAGAACTAGTCCGAAAGACGAGGACCATTAGGTGCCCGGGTTTTCAGATAATTCATACTTGTTTAAGCATATAAATAATCATATTTATTGCCAAGATTTTATATTTCAATTGTTACAGAAAAAAGTAAATATTTTCTTCTATTCGAATTAGTTCCTGAAGTTAGGTCTCAGCCTATATATATATATATATATATATATATATATATATATATATATATATATATATATATATATATATATACATATATATATCTTAACTTTCCAGGAGTATAATCTAGTAATCAAACGGTTCAAGAAACATTTTACAATTAATCTGTACGTATTCAGTAAATATTCCACATTTGTAGATCTCTTCATTTAATTGTGCTTGTTGGGCCAAATTTAATGTTGAAGCTACATTAATTTGCGGCAAACTAAAATTAATTCAAATACATCTTTGCACATGTTTTCTGTGATAACGTTTTAATATGAGATCCGATGAAAACAATATCGATGGCAAAACCTGCTTAGGGCGACAACAGCCAACTTATCAAAAAGGTCTTATTTTAGAAGTTCGTAATTATCGACTAATCAGATTAAGAAATTCAACATTTGTCAACTTCGCGGAAAAATAAATCCCTAATCGAGTCCGCTGCCCCACTAGTTCTGAATAAATGGATACAAATTTTCAAACAATTTAAATTCGCAACTGTTCCCACGCCTATAGTATTAAGTATTTTTCAACCGTAGTAGTTATACAACTTACCTGATTCACTTTTACTGCCATTGGTCTTAGCATAGAAACCTTCTTTCATGTACACACACAGATGTACATTGGGAGAAATCTAATCACGACTGGCATAATTCAAATGAGAAAGATCATATTAATCTGTTCCACATAACGAGGCAATAGGAACAACAAAACCTCGGTAATGAACGATTCATTATCGATAAAAGTGCATATTGTACAGTAGTTGATACACGTTTCAGTCATTCATGTAGTGTCAGGTGTATGTCACACAAAATGGACTTAATATTGGGTGATGCTTAGCACTTTTCCTTATTATCTCTACACATTTGAAGGATAATGCACCAATTAGATATGATATTCTTCATCAGCGACATTTCTCACACTTTTCTTCCAACATTGCAGGGATGGTCACGTTAAATGTTTAACGTCACTAAATATTCAGCTCATTTCAGATGGCGTATATCTGACAATAATATTGTGATCGAAGCATGTATCAATTACTGTTTTCAATAAGAATGCATTTTTCGAAAGAAGAAAGGACATTAAACTGCTAACATTTGAGTGCTGTCTTCAATACTTGTTTTCCATGAGTATGAATTTTTGAGTATTGTCTTCAATACTTGTTTTCCATGAGTATGAATTTTTGTGTATTGTCTTCAATACTTGTTTTCCATGAGTATGAATTTTTGAGTATTGTCATCAATACTTGTTTTCCATGAGTATGAATTTTTGTGTATTGTCTTCAATACTTGTTTTCCATCGGTATGAATTTTTGAGTATTGTCTTCAATACTTGTTTTCCATGAGTATGAATTTTTGTCAAATACGATCAAGATTTATGGACAGTTTCTTTCTGCACATTTTATCTTTTGACTGTAAGGACCGGGAGGTGGGGGGACGAGGTGAGAGTAAGGCATAACTATATCTGACTTTCTGCAATTTTCTATTTCTTTCAATGTTGAGAACGCTTCAGTTTCAATAATCATGGCAATTTTTCACTCCTTTTTATAGCGATAATCGACGAATCTGGGTTCATTACATATTATTTTTCGTAATTCCAAAAATGATAAATTTCTTTGGTAAGTATGATTTTATGACAGGATATATTACATTAAGAAATGAGAAATTCTAGCTTTATATCGTAAATGAACATCGGTTTTGGGGTAAGCTCAGACTGATACTGGTACTCGTGTCAGAAGCTGAAATCATTTCATGACAGTGTTAAATTAGCGACGCCTTACGTGCTAACAATGAATTCTCTTTTGCAATACATGCCATTAGTTGGTGTAAGCTCACAGTCATATGTTCTTACTCGTGTCAGAAGCTGAACTCATTGCATGACAATGTTGAATTAGTGACAACTTTCGTGCTAACTATGAATTCTGTTTTGCAATAAATGCCATCGGCTAATATGTTGATCAGAAGCAAAAAAAATATTGAAAGAAAGATTTCTGACAGATTTTCATTACCTTGATTATTTCAAATAAAAGTATTTAGGCCTAATAAGTATTTTTTAACATCTCGAAAAAGAGAAAGGACGACCAAATGAATGACAATGGAATTATTTGATTTTACTGAGACTTGTTGTAGGATTATTTTTGCAAGGATATCGACGTATCACCGAAAGGATACCATATATTATACTCTGTAAAGCAGACTTAATTCTTTTATAATGAAATACAAAAAGAAACGTTTTGAAGAAAAATGACAATAAAACAGCATAATATAATTATAATAACATAAAATAATAATAATATATTTGTTTATTACATTTCGCCCCCTCTTTTTTTATTTTGAGAATACCAAAATTATTCAACCTGTGAATTATATCTTTTGGAATTGATTTTATACTTAATTCTTTTTTAGTTTGAAAACCACTTCTTTAGTGGCGCCAAACGCCGGAAAGCATTACACATTATTGCTTCCGAGCATGCATCATTCAATATTAGAATCGATATGGATAGAATAACTTTTGCTTTTGTGTGACCATATTTTCCCCGTTTTAGGGCCATATTTGGTCTAAAAATGTTTACATTTGAGAGAGAGTAGTGAATGACGAGCAACAGCGAACAAGAAATTGAAACTGCTCTGCGTAATATTGACAAATATATTTTAAAAATAGTAAAAAAGTCCATTCAGCTCATATGTCTTGGTGATTGCGTATCATGCTTTGCTAGAGTAAAGATTTGCTACGACTTAATAAAGTGCCCCTTGTGTCTTCTTTTTTCAAAGGGAACTTGCATCACTAATTTTTACATTTCCCAATCAGACTACAGATGACAAAATTAAAATAGCATATTTTTGTTACTTGATCATATTGAAGTTAGAAAATATTCATTTGTTTTAAAAAACAAAAAGATTTGCCAGGTGAAGAGAATCTGAGCTTTTACATTTCATTTCCTGGAAGAAAGATTAAAAACAAATTCTTTAGGTGTGGAGCGACTTAAATAGTGACTTTTAAACGATGTAAGAGGACATTGCTTTCATGATTGGCCCTATAATTAATTAATGCATTTCCATCCAAGTATTCAGAGCCATTTTGTTTGCTCTGCGTTTTGTCATGTGTCTGGTCTCGATGACATGATTGCCAGTTTGACAAAAGCTGAGATCTGATTTAAGACGTCAATGCGCAAATAATGTGTTTCCCACGCACGTCAATCTGCTGACATGGTGGTTTCCAAAACAAGCTAAATGTAATGTTGGATATTTTACCTCGGTCGACAAATAAAAAGAAAAATATATTTTTTAATGAATCTACGACGTTCAGACATTTCCCGCGAGGAGTTCATAGAGTAGATATCTGGCTATAATGTTATCATGGCGCTCTCTAAAAGCGGGGATATTGGTGTGGAGTCCATCAGAATGTGGGTAATTGCATGCGTACGCTAGTAGGAATGTAGTGTTATTCAATTACTCGTACACGATTTAAGCTAGAAACTTTAAACTTGAGTCAATGATAAAATTACGAGTGTAGATTACACTAAGATAGCAGGGAATATTTTCGTAAATTTACTAACTTAGGACTATCATGTGACTTTTTCAGCTATTATTGTTTAATAATTTTCAAGTTATTTATATATTTGTGAATTAGGTGTTTCGGGCTTGCGTTATTATTGAAATTAATGTCAGGCATGTACACTTCCCATAGTTACTTCACAGAAACTTCAAACTTGAGTCAATGATAAAATTACGAGTGTAGATTACACTAAGATAGCAGGGAATATTTTCGTAAATTTACTAACTTAGGACTATCATGTGACTTTTTCAGCTATTATTGTTTAATAATTTTCAAGTTATTTATATATTTGTGAATTAGGTGTTTCGGGCTTGCGTTATTATTGAAATTAATGTCAGGCATGTACACTTCCCATAGTTACTTCACAGTATCTAGGAAGCAGAGCTAGTCATCCATGGCAGTTGGTACGTTGGGTTCAAGGCAAGTAGAATATCTCAGACATAGCCTGAATGGAAACTATTTTAAAATGCATCAAGCTGTTTAGGGTACACTATTTGTCAAAATTATCACAAAAGAAAAGGGTTTGCATTTGCACTGTAAGCACCATTGTGTGTCCAAAATGACCTACGTACATGCAAAATGCATGCGTAAATTTGGGGCTCGGGTACATCAATTTTGTTTGCTGTGAGTTTCCTTTGACTTGTCAGATCAAATGAATTATATTCATCTGTTTTGATTTATAAAGTTATCCAAAAATATGGACTTTTTGGACTTCCCGTGTGTTTTCTTTTTTTTTATGACATTTTATATTAGGCAGGTTGATGTGGCATCAAATCTGTGCATACAAAATGTCCCTTGCACCCTAATTTTGTTCAGAAATTTAATCAACACCTGGCTGGGGTGTTGGGTGAGTTAGAACATGATTCGATCATATTTTAAAAGTACAGAGATCTGGACCTGTTTCCTCAATCTCCTGGATTCGTCTTGTAGGTCGTATCTTAGAAACCCCTGACATCCACACTCTAAGCCTGACATCCACACACTAAGCCTGATATCCACACTCTAAGCCTGATATCCACACTCTAAGCCTGACATCCACACTCTAAGCCTGACATCCACACACTAAGCCTGACATCCACACTCTAAGCCCAATTGCATATGTAGAACTTTACAAAGAATGAAAGGGTGACTTTATATATATCGGCACCATTCGCCTCGATAGTGCGCCCAAGCCCATGGCTGTGTGGGGTTGGTGCGCTGGTGCATTAAAACAAAGGCGATGGTTGGCTTTACTCGCAGAATGGGTTTGATTCCGATTTGGAACAAATTATAACCCTCTAATTTGCTTTGGTTATATTGGTGTCATTCCATATAAATTTATTTCATATACTAGTAACAATGTATCCAAACATAATTATAATCTGAGATCTAGGGATAAGCGCTCTCCTCTATGCAAATTTATATATTTCTTTTCTTAGAGTAAGGGATTCAAGGTGTTTATGTACGATACATAAAATAAATTAAATTGATCAAACTATTTTTCGTTTAGTGTATGTAAATTCATTAAAGTACTTATTCAAGTATATTTTTAAAAAGAAGAACATAAAGGAATATAAATTTGTTTAGTATTACAATCCATTGGCGTATAATACAAACCCCAAAGAACAAACTTATGTGTCAAAACTCTGTATGTCGTATGTCGTACATATAGACATTACACGACGGTGAGTAGTTGAGTTCTTAAATCAAAAGCATGATATAAAATCAAGAAAAAATATAAAGCACATCTCTAATCTTAGAAGACATCAGACTTTTTTGAATAGTTGTCATAGCAACATTTATTTAGATATGAGTGACTTTACTTATATATGATGAGAAGATAACATACAAAATGTGTATAAGGACTAACATAGTACAGATATTACTTTAGACATAACAGACCATGCCACAGAAAACCTCTTTCTCCTCTTAATTCCTTAGCATATTAATTTGTATAGTTGTTAAAAATTGTTACTTAAATATTCATTATGAAAGTGCTTACGGCAAAGAGTTTACCCGAAACATTTTATATAATTTGACCGTTAACTTTTAAGACCTTGTTGTTCAAAGTTACTATATAATTCTACTAAATTACTGTCACATGTCTGCGTGTCAATAGTGTGTGCATTTAATTACGTCTTATCAGCAATCACTGTTGACGTGTGATTGGTTTGTTCTTAGGTGTTCCAGACATGTGGGTGAAGTGGCTGAAGGGTAAATTTGCATAGGCTTTGATTGTTGTTTATTTAATACTGTCGTAAAAGCTATTTTTAAATTTATTGCCATTGAAACTTTCTATGTGTTGCTTAATTTAGGAGTCCTCGGGAAAAATAAAAATATGACAGTGTTAAAGGTTTAACATTGAAATAATATATCTTTATTGAAATTATAACGTTGTTTGGTTTTAATAACATTTATTACCCTGATATTATATGTGCACTGCATCCCTGGAATGAGCTTGGAAATTCATTAAGTAGTTTATATTTACAATACAAGTCTTGATTAAACAATACAAGAAAACTTTCTTTGCCTGAATCACTTTTTTCTGTTGTGCCATATTATGACAAATCTTATTACTATTGTCGCGGGGGTAATAATACTCGTGGATTTTGTGACTACAACAAACCGCAAAATAAAAGACTCGAGAACAACACATTTAAACAGGACCACGTTCCAATTCCCCAATTTAAGTACCAACGAAAAAAACATGTTTTTCAATTTTGTGTGCTGAAGAATACCCCCCCCCCAAAAAAAAAAAAAAAAATAGGTTGAAAATATTGAACTCTTCTAACACTGTGCATGATCTCAAAAACAATTACATGATGCATAGTTACATAGTGTCTGGCAATTCAACAGAGGATAATAATGTGTAAAGGACAGCACATGTTTGCATAGCAACTATGATTAATAATCCATTGGTTCCTCTGTATAAGACTTTTAATCAAATTTTTAATCATAATTGCAATCCCAAAATGCATTATTCTGTTTAGTTTAAACGTATCTTATTGCCAAGAAGAGCACACATTTGTACACAGTGGACGAGGATTGGAAACATGTTGTTCAACTTACAAGTTTCCTTTCCCCCTGATATCATCAAGCAATTTCCATTGAGAATACGGACTGTAAATTCTTTATAGTATGCTCTATATTCAATTTATTATCAGTTTCACAGAGATCATTTTTTAAAATTTACTTTGAATCAAGTGATTTGTTAAGACAATAAATACAGAGAGAATTTTACGTGAATGCTCATTTTACCGTCTATACTCGCGTATAATTCAGGTCCAAATGAAAACAACATAGACCCTGATCTGCCGACGAATAATGCGCCGGCAGATCAGGGTCTATGTTGTTTTGTTTTACTGATTAGTCCTTACAAACTGCATCGACCCAGATCTGCCTGCACATTATGCGACGGCAGATCTGGGTCTATGCAGTTCGCAGTTGGTATCGGTTTATCACGCGAGTACAGACGGTAATTGAAATTTATCCAGCGAGTCTAATAATTTATATCTTTTACCAACCTTTGGATTAAAACTATTCTACGAATTTCATAAACTGCTATCAAACTTAGAACAAATGTAAAATTCGTTTTTTGGCGAAAAATACTGATTTTATTTGACCAAAAACTGCACAATAGTGTAGTGAAATGACTTTTGAAATGCACTGGAATGCTTCTTTCGATACGCCTTGCCTTTGTATGACGTTATGACGTCATGAGGTATTGTAACACGTGTTACATATACAAAAGTTATGATATGGGTATAGTAAGGGAAAAAACACAATCCCCGTGTCCCATGACGTCTGTGCTGAAGAAGAACTTACCTATCGCGAAATCTTGGAATATATATATATATATATATATATATATATATATATATATATATATATATATATATATATATATATATCTTCGACAGCACAAACGTCATGGGGTGGGAGTACATTATTAACATTATTGTACAAAAAAGCTACCATACGAGAAAAAGAGAAATACCAAGAAGGGAGAGTAAAACATTACACTGCCTAAAAGAAAAGGCAACTACATCCCTATGCGATATCGGCTAGAAAAAGATACTTGCATGAAATAAAAAGGGCTAAAGGTAAATTTGACAAGTTCAATGTCAATCATAAATAGCAGAGAACGGTTGAATCGGCTCACACCACAAAAACAAAGGACTGAAACGGTGGATAAAAGGCAGAGCTCCAATTAACCTAGTTATATAAGTATTGGTTTCTGACTACCAAAAATGACATTTCTGTTAAAATATTATATTTGATATTGGATAGAGATGTAAGTATCTGGTATAATGTGAGTGATGTGGAAAATACTAAAACTTAACTTACAAAGAAGAAATTGGACGACACAGTGGGTGTTTTGTAAATACTAATTCTAATGAAAATAATGTAGAAGAAGGTCACGAAATATTATGATGTAGACATAATAATATTAATAGTACAAAGATAACAAAAAGGTAGAAGCAGGTCACGAAATATTATGATGTAGACATAATATATTAATAGCACAAAGATAATAAAAAGGTAGAAGAAGGTCACGAAATATTATGATGTAGACATAATAGTATGAATAGTACAAAGATAATAAAAAGGTAGAAGCTGGTAACGAATTATTCTGATGTAATGACTGAGATTAAATTATCATGGAAAATGTGTATAAATGTTTTTTTTTTAGAACAAGGGACTGCAATGGGCTGTCTAGATTTTGCCTTTAAGACCATATTACCCGTGCATTTTACCTTCTGAATCCAGTACTTTGCCTTGCATCTGCCCTATGACTCGGTCCATCCCGGATTTGATTCTATTGGCAGCATCTCAAGGGCTCAAAAGAATGTCAGACTGAGTTGCAATGGTTGGCGAGTTTTGCGTTGAGTTGATTGCGAATGTAGCTCTTATGGCTAATTCATTCGCTTTCTGAAGTCCACAGTCTCGCCATCATATTGAGCAGCACAGTTTTGCAAGTCAGGACATTTTTTGCTATAAGATCCCATATTTTGGTTTATGTTGAAGCTTACTCCTGTGGTTCAACTTTGTAACGTTTTTGACTCAGGCATGTCTGCAAGTAGGCATCGTTTGCCTATGCATTTGTATGTGCCCGACTCCGTTATTCGATTTGTGATCTTCTTAGCTCTGCGGTAGGCAAACATCGGAATCTTTATAAATATGCCTTCAGACGTTTGTGAGATTCGATGTGGTGCCAATGTGTCCGGCGTATTTGTTTAGCATTTGGTACATCAGGATTACATGTAACCACGAAGGGGATGCGTCCGTTTGTGGTTATAGTTTTGTGCCTCTAAAAAGTTTTCTAATATAGTGTCCTAGTTTTAGCGATATGTCGATGTTTCACCTCTTATTGCCCTTTCTCTTCAGGTATTCCTTTTGGAACAGATGCGCCAAATACAAACGCAAACAAAATGTTTGCGAATCCTTGCGACTACCTGATTTTTATTTTCTTTCAACAGTTCAGAACTAATATGATAAATGCATATCTCAGGCTCAAATGTAGGATACATTTCGTCCAACACACTTTTCTAGTTGTGTTATGATTATACATTTGATAAATACATGGAAACATTTGAAAGTTTAATTACCTACAAATTACCTACAAACATAAATCGTTTTGTTTCTAATGTTGTCCTTATATTTACTGCACAGATGCTTTTGGTCAGCTTCCAGCTGGGTTTTCACATACTGTTATTTCATAGATAAAAACATACTCTTTTGAGCATCAATATTTCTAATTTTGTTTACAAGATAATCTATTCACTTGCTCCAAAAATGGAACACTTTAGCGTATATTTTATAATTGTCAAAATTAGATGCTTTGTTTTGGTTTTTCAGGATATAAAAAAAGATTTCCATTCATTCTTTGTTTTTTTTTGGCGTTGACATGCTATTTATTGTTGTTTCCACTTTCAGTCTTCGTTTATTTTAGCTGCTCACGATCTTGAGGAGTAGTAGAAATGGATGCTTCAGAATGTTAAAGATGAAAACATGGAATACACAAAAAAACCACGTCTATTTAAAAAACTTTTTTCTCCTCATTTTCAAGTTCGATGAGACACATAGGTATGCCGCAATCAATTTTGAAAGCCAAAATTCAAACCTTAATTCGTTTATTTGGTAATATACGTCTTATTGCCTTCAATCAGCAAAACAATCTTTTAGCGATTAGCTCATGCTTATAAAGACACTTGGAATGTCTGCAAGCGACGCGATTCAAAAAGAAACTGTCCGTTTTTAATTATATGGATCACTACCGCTGACATAACATGACATTTAGAATTTAGCAGTGTGAATCTCTGGGAATCCTATACGACATACTACAAAGAGGAAAGAGAGTATAAAACTCTCCTCTATTTTTGAAATAACTTGTTCATAAGAACTTGTTATATTCGATCACTGCTTTCTATATTTACCTTAGTATTTGAACATAGTGGTCTTTTTTCTTCTTCTTCTTTTTTTTTTTTTGTTTTTTTTTTTAAATTTCAGAAAATGGTAGTGTAGAAGTTTTGAAAAATTTTGAACAATGGTTCTTTAAGATTTTTTTCTTAAACATTTTGAAAATGGTGATCTAGAGTGTTTTTAATTAAATTTCTAAATATCTTAGTCTAGTATTTTTGTTAAAATGTTGAAAAATGGTTGTCTACGGTGTATTAAAAAATGACAACTGATGGTACTAGTACCTATATACCAGTCTTTTGAATTTTTTAAAAAATATTCTGGTTAAACTGGTTTAAAGTTGAAGGAACAGGGTAGGTAGGGTAGGTAGTCCAGGATGTACACTATCCATCTACTCGTATATATATATATATATATATATATATATATATATATATATATATATATATATATATATATATATATATATATATATATATATATATGACATACATTGCCATTGTACAAATTATTTACTTTTGACGCTATTTATGCACTTTTCTTAACGGTATCATGCACTCGAAAATATACTCTACAAAATAGAGACGCTGTCAAGTTGCCTGTGAAAATATACTTTACAAAATAGAGACGCTGACAAGTTGCCTGTGAAAATATACTTTACAAAATAGAGACGCTGTCAAGTTGCCTCTGAAAATATACTCTACAAAATAGAGACGCTGACAAGTTGCCTGTGAAAATATACTTTACAAAATAGAGATGCTGTCAAGTTGCCTGTGAACATATACTCTACAAAATAGAGACGCTGTCAAGTTGCCTGTGAAAATATACTCTACAAAATAGAGACGCTGTCAAGTTGCCTCTGAAAATATACTCTACAAAATAGAGACGCTGTCAAGTTGCCTGTGAAAATATACTCTACAAAATAGAGACGCTTTCAAGTTGCCTGTGAAAACATACTCTACAAAATAGAGACGCTTTCAAGTTGCCTGTGAAACTATACTCTACAAAATAGAGACGCTTTCAAGTTGCCTGTGAAAATATACTCTACAAAATAGCGACGCTGTCAAGTTGCCTGCGAAAATATTATCACGTGCAACCAGTAATCTTCTTTCGTGACGACGCGCTTTGCAAACAGAACAATATTTTAAGTAAGAGCTGTTTAAATTGTCATAAAGGGAGATGCATACCATCTGAAGTTTTCAATCATTGACAATTGCATCCGAACAAATGGGAAAATGGACGATTAAGCTGATAAAAACTAAGCTGCACTTTAGACATGACTGCCATACAAGAAAGAAGGTGATTGTCTGACTACATACAATAAAGGTAATTTGATTCCAATGAAAAGGCGGGCCAATATTATTCTCATAGTGTCTTTGGCAATATAGGGATCCAAGACAAAGTGCATATTGTAGAATAAAGATTATTGATTTCCTAGTCTGAGTAAGAGTTGATTAAAGTTCAAAAATGAAAAGTTAGAATTATGGTAAATAGAATGTCAGGTGCAAAAGATGTATTCATTTAAATCTAAATCAGTGTATGGCCATTGTAATGCAGACAAATTCTAAATCAGTGTATGGTCATTGTAATCCAAAAACATTTTAAATCAGTGTATTGTCATTTTAATGCAAACAAATTCTAAATAAGTGTATGGTCATTGTAATGCAAACAACTTATAAATCAGTGTATGGTCATTGTAATGCAGACAAATTCTAAATCAGTGTATTGTCATTGCAATGTAGACAAATTCTAAATTGATATAAGTTGAATAGAAATCACATTCTGTTTATATTTATGAGCAGAGCATTAATGGACCTTTCAGCTTAACGGGTCGCGTTATATCGAAACAATACATGTCATTGTGCTCTCTAATCAATGTTAGCGAAAACATTATTACGTCGATTGTATTTCCTCTGTCTTCGCTCTTCTCTTCTTGCTGAATAGCAATTTTTGTGATGCATTTTTACCAGCCAAATGTTACATATTCGTACCATTTATGTCAGTATTTAATGTCGACTATATTACGATATTAAAGATTACACTAGATAGAGCCATTCAGATATTAAAGTTTACACTAGACAGAGTCATTCCGATATTAAAGATTACACTAGATAGAGCCATTCCGATATTAAAGATTACACTAGACAGAGACATTCCGATATTAAAGATTACACTAGACAGAGACATTCCGATATTGAAGATTACACTAGACAGAGCCATTCCGATAATAAAGATTACACTAGACAGAGACATTCCGATATTAAAGATTACACTAGACAGAGCCATTCCGATAATAAAGATTACACTAGACATATCCATTCCGATAATAAAGATTACACTAGACAGAGCCATTCCGATATTAAAGATTACACTAGACAGAGACATTACGATGTTAAAGATTACACTAGACAGAGCCAAACTGGCATTCCTTTGCAATTAGGCCATAAAGGTATCTTTTAAATTAGTTGCATGGGTTCAGTTCTACTCGCTTGAAATTTATGGATTAAAGTATGAATTGATATGAAAATTGCAAGTTTATATGACTGCACAGGCTTCTGGATAATTAACAAATTAAATACAAAAAGATATGGCTCCTTCCTGAACAAATCTAAAATAAAATATATAAAAAAGGTTTAATTATGTTGTAATTCTTTCTAAAATAATGTATTCGATTGAAACACACATACACATATATATATATATATATATATATATATATATATATATATATATATATATATATATATAGAGAGAGAGAGAGAGAGAGAGAGAGAGAGAGAGAGAGAGAGAGACATCTGGTTCTTAGAACATGCTGTTCAGTTTTAAATGTGATTTTATTTTTGCTACCCTGCTACTTAGACAGCATTTGTTTTCTCACATAATCCTAACGTCAATAAAAATTCGTGTAAGTCGCTTTTGAGCTATAACAATCTAAAGAAAAAAGAAATCATTCCATAAAGATTTGTGTTTTCCTATGAGCTTATTCCCTCAAAATGCTGGAGTAATTCTGACATTTGCTTTAAAGAACGTTGAATTCAAAAGACATTTTGGTATAAAAAATGGAATTTTTCATTAAAATGTGTTCTGCATAACAATGATACATTTGCATTGATAATACAGTTTAAAAGAGATACGATTCTAAGATATAAGAAAGTTTTTAAAAATACGTTTTTTTAAAAAAAACAACAACACATTTTCTGAAAGAAAGACACCAACAGAGTGACTGGTAAACAAAAGCATCCTCACCATTACTATCGATAATCTTCACATTATATTAAACCGGAATGATAGTATCGTTAGTAGAGGCGTATGTATTGAAATGTATCAATGGAATAAGTACACACCTAAACATTGGATTCCATAGTATTATGTCATTCATCGAATTAAATAGTATGTAAACATTATTGTGAATTACGCAACGTCAAACTCGAGATAAATTACATTCAAACGTTGTGCATTCTTATCAGACGACTTTGTCAGTATTCAGCACTAATATAGTACTAATATTTTCACATTACATATGCAATGGACCGTTTAAAAACAAATATGTATGTATATATATATATATATATATATATATATATATATATATATATATATATATATAGTGAGAGAGAGAGAGAGAGAGAGAAAGAGAGAGAGAGAGAGCGCGTGGCATGAATACTTTCAAACATTTAAATAGTGTGCCTTTGAAAGCACAACAATGACGTACTAGTTTAGTACCTCGCGGTCCAAATTCAACGCACGTCCAAGGGTTAGTGGTAATTTCTCATGTCTCCTCTAAGTGAAAAGTTATTTCACACAACCAGTCGGACTGTCAAAAATAAATATTCTTCTGTAGCTACAAATTCATCGTTTGATAGAAGTAAGATAATACATTTTAAATATTGATATTATTAATTGTATAGTCCAAAGATTGCCTTGCCCATGAAACATGGTGTCAGAACGTTTCTAATACTATATGCTGTAAAAAGGAGAAATTAGTATTTTCTATCACATCATAAGGGGATACTTTGAAAACGGTAAATATTAGGGTGCAAGCACCCGTTTTTGTCACCTGTGTGCTAGTTCTTAGATATAGCAAGGAAAGTGGTTTTGTGTTGCGCGGAATATTTATGGATATTTTAGAAGAATATCAAAAACGGATTCGTAAGTGCAATATTCAAACAGCAACAATAACTATTTTTGATCCTCTTCATAATTATTGTTCTGAACTTGTCATTCGCTACTGATGTACCTCTCCGCCGTAAATCATAGTAAAACGGAACGGAAATGGTCAATGGGAAAGAAAGTTTTTTTTCTTAGGTGTAATACAAATTTATTACGCGTTACCATAGGAGATCTCTTCGCGAGCAGCATTTGCTGCTAGTTTTTAACAGAAGAGTGTGTCTGATACAATTCTTCTTCTGTACCTGTACATTTTGTAATCCAGCAAACGCTCAGAATAAAAGCCTGTTGTTGTCTCATTGTAGTATTTAATAGTATATATAAATATATAACCAGACACTACCACCCCTTGCTTCCCCTCCCCCAACCCCAATCAAAGCACACTTTACAGACAAGACGTTACCCACGCCAAGGTTTTTTGATTGTGTTTTTTATACATAAAATATTCAACCACTGAACTCTACCCGCAAACAAATAAATGTTCAGACCATACCCGGCCACTTAACAATATCTGAATGAAGAATCTTATGGTTGTATGCCTTGTATGAGCTCTGACACATTTGAACTTGGTATACCGGTTACTGAGCCCTACATTAATCAAAAAGAATAACAAGACAGACCATACCGACCACCAAACCTATGAAAGCAGAAAGTAAATGTTTATGATTTAGTTGAGGTATCAAAATGTTTTGCAATTAAATAACGCACATCGAACTTTTACAAACATAACAAGCAGTACATCTCCTCCTTGTCCTTCCACTCAGTTTAACGCGCCAGTTAATTGAGAAATTGTACAAATATTTAACATAGACACAAATAAACTACACAGAAAATAACTATGTCACATACATGCCAATAAACATTTTTGATAAATACACTTTATGATATGACGGTGATGATTCAATGAACTAGTACAGAAAACAGCATGATATACAATCTTGGCAGCATGAATTAAGCTGGCCAGTATGGACGGCAACAGCTGGATGCGGGATACCCTCTTTGGCATGTAATAAACCAAAGTGTACCAGAATTACTAAAATCGATATACAGGTTTCACGTTTACTTTCAGATACAAAAACTGTTGCCTGAATGCTCAAATCCCTTTCATGCTGAACAAGGTTTAAATTCAACCAACAACAAAGTGGATCTAAAACAATGTAGCATAATTCGTAATAACTTTAACATGCGACCACATTACGACTGGGGGTACATCAATGGAATAATAATAATAAATACTTAAAGATCATACAACTTTACATCAGGATTTATGAGAACCTACACCAGCTTTAAGTTCTAACTACTTACAAACATAATTATTATTACTGGGAATAGTTAATTATTATTACGGAGCCGGAACAGTTGAATCTTGGAGAAAATTGCCAGCTGAAGAAATTATCTCAATGATATCAAGAGATGAAAAACTAGCATGGACTTATTTCTGTTAGCAAGACAGCAACGGTTTTACAGATGAAAGAATACAGAAATTAAATCAAAGTATCAGGGTTTATGTGATATGTATTTTAAGAGGCTCAAGATTCAATAGAACATCGATTACACAATCTGTTTCCGCTGTTTAAGACTCTGCAAAAACTGTGGTTAAAATACGCAGTCTGTTTCCATTGTTTAAGACACTGTAAAAACGTTGCTTAAAATACACACTCTGCTTCCACTATTTAAGACAATGTAAAAACGTTATTTAAAATACACAGTCTGTTTCAACTATTTAAGACAATGTAAAAACGTTATTTAAAATACACAGTCTGTTTCCACTGTTTAAGACACTGTAAAAAAATGTTGCTTAACAATTGATTTTGGGTGAAGAAGGCTATAACTCAAATGAAAACATCACAATAAGATTTCAGCAATATATCGCACATTCAGAAGTCAGGATAAACTACGCTGTTGGTGGCGATACTATAATTTTGGTACCTAGTGATATAGTGATGAAAACAGGTAGCGTTCTTGGTTACAACAACGACTTGAAAAAGTTATCATATAAACTTAAACCAAGAATAACCACACTATATTCTGACGTTATGAGGAAAACGATTCCACCGACTGGTAAGCAGTCTGTAAATAATTTATCAAAATATAGACAGCGAAATAAGATTTATGTAGACAAGAACAACACAAATAGGGATGAAGCTTTATCGCAACTGCACATTATTTAAAATACAAATCTATAAACATATAAATAATCGTTTATAATTATGTCGATGGATGAAGGAGTTCGTGTAATTTACTTTTGAAACAGGTTATAAATATTTTTACCTTTTTGTTCTTTACTTTTTTCATTTATCCTTTATGTTGACATGTCTATACCTCTGATTAATGATAGAATAAGCACAATGGCATTATCAGCTAATAAGGAAACAATGTGCCTAGCTGAATTTAAAAGTCAGCTTATTACCTTGCCAATGACACCAGGCAATGATGCTGCTGCCTTTTTGGATAGCTCGAAAAATGAGTTTGCAATATTGTTATTGTCTCGCTTCTCTTTGTCCGCGAATAACTTTGTTCTACCAATTCCGCCACCAATACTTGTTCATCCGAAGCAAACGTAATACTTTTCACTCTGAACCTTTTATCGAATGGTAACTTTGCTTTAACTTTTAAATTTATATTTTCAATTTTTGTCTCAAAGTGTATTCTCATGATCTGTTAAATGTTTAACTATAGGTGTTCTTTTTTTATTCTTCAATATTTTACAACTGTGTTTGCAATTTAGCTTTTTTCGTTTCATCTGACTCTTTGCTTATGGTTTTTTGTATATCTTCTACCTGTTTGTCATATGTTCCAACTTTGAACTGACTACTTCCACAGCATTTACATAACCCATTAATTCTCTTTCTTCTTGAGAAGTAAATAATCTTTGAACACTTCCTTCTAGATGTGTAGTTGTAGTTTTATAACGGGAAGACATACTACAAAAGGCTACGTCCAATTTACGAATTTATTGTCAAAAAATGGTATTTACTTTCTTAAATTCATTTTTAAAATTTGCTTGCATCATCCAAATTTTTTTCATCAATTTTATCTCCATTTTTCTCAGGAATTTGTATTGACCAATGAATAGTAACTGTTGACTCTAGCGGCTTATTACGTTGCGTTTCTTCTGTGCCTTGCAAGGTTGGAAACACGTCATTTTTAAATACAGGGTCAACAAATGTTTGTCCTTTAGGTTTTTGTATCCAATTATTTACCTCTTTTTCCCAACCTGACGAAATGAGAATTTTAATTTAGGTGCTAACATTATATTCAGTCTACCCTTTTTAGAAATTTGTATTGGTTCATTATCTAGTTCATCATAATGAAATGTTTTTCCCTTAATTTCTAAATGAGGTTTTTAAGCTATATTGTATTTTGTCTATGCTTAAATCGTGTTTAAAAAATTACTTTATTCATCCACTGTATTTGCACATCAGTAATTGTACAACCGTCTTTTATAGGTTTTAAAGTCGTTTAAATATGGTTCGATATATTTTACTGTCTTTGGTAATCCATTTTGAGATCAGATTTTATAGTTTGTGCCGTTGAAATCAGATATATTTCGAGCGGAATTATTTAATATCTTTATTGGAATTAGTAAAGTGCTCATTGACTTTTGAATTACATTACTTTGGACTTTTGTAAACTCATTCAAAGACATTCTGGATTCAGAATGTATCATTGTGTTATATCAGGACATTCAAGACTATTGGAACTCATTCGGAACATTCTATATTTTTGGACTTGTGATTAGGATTATTTGGAATTTGATTCACAATATTGTAAGTATCTCTTGAATTTAACTTTGTATTATAGGGAAATAAATCGCATGTTGATATTACTTACATTGTTGGTTTCACTTTCATTTTTGTTACATATTTGTAAGGCCTAGAGTCGTAACACTAGAAGAAAGTGAAAAATAATGGATACTTCATAATCGATGCATTTTTCCGTTCGATAGTGACTGTAACAGCGGTTGCTACTTTTGTATGTCTACAATACAGTGAAACATTTTAGAAAAACAAAAAATCAGATAAAATATGTAATCCAAAATCTCATCAATTATAAAGTTGGTTCTTTTAAAAGCTTTGACATTTCTATTGCGTTTCTGTATTTCCTTTTTATGGCATTTTATCGTTTTAGCTGGCTTTGATATATGCATATATATATATATATATTGTGTTAGACCAGTAAAGACATTCTATTTGCTATTCTGGGACAGATGAGTCAAAACAGGCGCAATGAATAAAATGAACTGATTGAGATCTGTTTACTCAATATCTTCAGGCTTTGTGACATTTACCTATGTATAATAAAAGTCAAATGATGGAACACCGATAATTGTAACGTTGCTCCTGACTTCATATTCGTTTCAATCTCTGTAAAATTCTAATTCTTATCTTGTGAATTATTCTGAAATTGTCATCGTTGTGGATCTTCTACTTATATCCTGTTCCATGTATTTTGCAGATATTTACCCTTATAATTAAGCCTTTGAAAAATCTGTGTCCCTTTTCATAAAATCTGAGTAAAAGTATCATAGTTATAACATCGATTTCTCTGTCTAACTGCCATATGATCTCCATTTCACTGAGCAAAATGTGACATATTTATATTTATCTTCACTTTATAACGAGTTTTTCTTGCATGTTTTATAACAGCTTTTTTTAGAATGTTTGTTAATATATTTATTATTTTATTAAATTCAAATACTGCATTTAGCAAGAATGACATAGTTCAGCAAGGATTAATGTGGTAAACGATTATAAAAAATGTTTTAAGACAATGCTACATAAGAGTAATCAAAGCTATCCTTATTTAATCGGTACAGGTAGAAGGATCTAAGGTAGGCTGCTACAGAATAGTCCTAACGTTCCTCTATGATTCCACAGCATGTACACAGACCTAGGATAAGTTTCAATAAAACGTAATGCTTTTTTGATGAATACTTGAAGAGGACAAGACACTAAGGTAGGCTTTTGTAGCAAATGTCCATCATTTGTGTATCATTACAAAATATGGACAAGGATTTAGGATAAATCTTTATACCAATTCGTGGCGATTGTATCAGGATATGTTCAGGACAAGGACCTAATGTAAGACGCTATTAAAAAAGTCTAATGCTGGTGTATCACTTCAAACCATGGAAAGGATTTATGCTAGATATTGTACGAATTCGTAGCGATTGTATCAGCATAAATAGAGGACAAGGCCCTAAGGAAGACTGTTATACAATAGGTCTAACGCTTGTGTATAATAAAATGCATGGTCAAGGACCTAGGATAAAGATCAATAGAAAGATACTGTTACGACGCTATGGTAAGAAGAAACGTAACAAAAAGAAAGTGAAACCAATAATGTTTGTAAAAATCAACAAACAATTTATTTCTAAATAATTAACGTGAAAATCAAAATACACTTACAGTATCGTGTATTAAAATCCAAATAATCCAATAATTATTGGTGTCCTAATCACAAGTCCTGTATATATAGAAACTATAAAATGTTCCGAATGAATGAATGTTCCAAGTTAATGAATGTTCCAAATGAATCTTCGTAATGAACGAATGTTCTGAATGAATGAGTCTTCGTAATGAACCAATGTTCAGAATGAAAGATTGTTCCGAATGAATGAGTCTGTAATGTTCCGATGTACCAACGATAATGTAATCCAGATCATCTTTAAGAATGTCCACAGGCATCCGAGAAAGTCCTAAATATAACTCCAAATGTTAGTGAGTACTCCAGGTAGCTCAGATGAATGATCCAATAAATAATTCCTTTATTATTTATACAGCAATACAACATTACGGCATTATAGGGTTACAAGATTCCAGCACGGCTATTATTTCAAACATCTGATGATTCCAGCTGATCGTAAAAACAGATCTTTTCAACTCAAGATTTAAAATGGAATGAATATAATTCGTATATTCATTTCTTTTATACATTTTGCAAATGGCACATTTCACAACAGGAAACGTGTCATATTACGACCCAGAATGCAATACTAAATGCGTCTATTTAGTGGAAATATACTGGAAGAATGGTAAACAGCTCTGACCTTGAACAAAAGGTCAGTAAATACCTTGTTGACATCTTTTTTCAAACTTAAAGTGCGACTCACTATTTGACACAATTTTAAAGTACAGTCATAGGCCAAAAGTTTAGGCACATTATAGATTCCATATACATAATTCCGTAACAGATACGCTTATTCAGTCACTACAGGCAGAGGACAGGGACCTAAGGTAGGCTGCTATAGAATAGCCCTAACGTTTCTGTGTGATTCCAAAATATAGACAACGATCTAGGATAGGTATTAAAAGAAAGTAACGCTTATTGGATGAGTACAGGTGGAGGAAAAGGACCTGAGGTAGACTGCTATATAAAAGGCCTAACGTTCGTGTATCATTTGTAACAATGACAAGCATTTATGATAGATTTGTATACAAAATTCGTCGCGATTGCATCAGTATAAGCTAAGGAGAAGGACCTAATGTAGGCTGCTATGCAATAGGCCTAACGCTTGAGTATGATAACAAAGCATGATCAATGACCTACGATAAAAAGTAATTAAAAGATATGCGTTTTTAGTGAGTACAAGCATAGGACAAGGACATAAGAAAGGCTGCTATAGAATAGGCCTAACGTTTTACATGATTCCAAACATGGACAAGAACCTGTCATAGGTATTAATAGAACTCAAGCTTATTGGATGCGTACAAAAGGACATGGACCTACGGTAAGGTGCAAATAGAGAAAGTCTAAGATTGGCGTACCATTTCAAACCATGGAAAGTATTTATGATAGATATATGTATATACATTCTTCGCGATTCTCTGAGTATATATAGATGAATAGGACCTGAGGGAGGCTGCTACCGACTAGGAATGAAGTTTGTGTATGATTCCAAGGCATGTACAAGGTCCTAGGATAAGTATTAATAGAAAGTCAAGCTAATTCGGTGAGTACACGTAAAGGACATGGACATCAGGTAGGATGCTATACTATAGGCCTGACGCTTGTGTATGATTTAAAAGCGCAGACAATGACCTAGGGTAGAATTAATAGAAATGTATGTTTATTCATTGAGCAGAGATAGAGGACAAGACCGAAGGTAGGCTGCTTTAGAATAAGCCTAACGTTTCTGTATTATTCCAAAACACGGACAAGGACCTTTGATACGTATCAACAGAAGTCATGCTTATTGGATGCGTACAGGTAGAGGAGAAGGACCTAAGGGATGGTGTTATAGAAAGGGCCTAGTGTTCGTGTATCATTTCAAACCATGACACTCATTTATGATAGGAATATATACAAATTAATTCTGACTCTAACAGTATATTTAGACAACAAGAACCTGATGGTGGCTGCAATAGAATAGGCATAACGTTTGTGCATCATTCCAAGCCATGTATCAGGACCTAGGATAGGTATTAATGAAAAATCAAGCTTATTCGATTAATGCAGACAGATGACAAGGACCATAGGTAGGATGCTTGTAGAACAGACCTAACGCGTGTGTACGATCACAAAGCATGGACTAGGACCTAGGATAAAAAATTAATAGAAAAATATGCTTATTCAATCAGTACAGGCAGAGGACAAGTACCTAAGCTAGGCTGCTATAGAATAGCCCTAAAGTTTCTGTATGATTCCAAAATATAGACAAGGACCTAGGATAGGTATTAAAAGAAAATAATGCTTATTGGATGATTACAGGTAGAGGACAAGGGTCTGATGCAGGATGCTATAGAAAATGTCTAGCATTTGTGTATTATTACAAAACATCGACAAGCGTTTAGGCTAGATCTTGATACCAATTCATGGCGATTGCATCAGTATAAGTCGAGGAAAAAGACCTAGGCAGGCTGATATAAAAAGGGTCTAATTAAAGGATTTATGTTTTCTTCCTTTTGTCTTAGATTAGAATATAAATGAAATCCTACAAAGAAGAATATAATACAAGATATTTTATATAAACATTTAAAAGCCTTATTTCTCAGAAAAATGTACGGAGAAGTGATATTTTCCAAAAAGTCGGCATTTTCGTAAATAATCCAAGCTGCGCCGCATAGCATTACTTCCAAAGTAGAGATATTGTTTTTTTTTTTCTTTTCTTTTTATTTTTCTTCTTTTATTAATAGATTAAAATAAAGATCAAATTCTATAAAGCAATATATAATACAAGATATTTTATGTAGGCATTAAAAAGCTTTTTCCTCCGAAAATGTACATAGAAGCGACATCTTGCAGAAAGTCGGTATTTACGTAAAAACTCAAGCTGCGCCGCATAGCATATCTTCCAAACTAGAGATATTATTTTCTTCTTTTTCTGATACGTTAAAATATAGATAACATCCCATAAAACAGTATCTAAGACGAGGTATTCCATGTAGGCATTCAAAAGTTTTCTTTAAGCAAAATGTGTACGGAGAATGTTTTTGCAGAAAGTCGGTATTTTCGTAAAAACACAACTTTCTCCGCATAGCGCATCTTCCAAACTAGATATATTGTTTTTTTGCTTTTCGCATAGGTTCATATATAGATATAATCGTATAAAACAGTATATAAGACAAGGTATTCCATGTCGGCATTCAAAAGCTTTAATCAAAAATGTAATGTCATTTCGAAGCATGGAAAACATTTATGAGAGATACATATGCAAATTCTTTGCGATTGTAGCAGTATAGTTTTAGGATAAGGAATTGAAGGAGGCTTCTATAGAATAGGCAATAGCCATTTTTGTATGATTCCAAATCATGTACAATGACCTGCTATTGGTATTAATGGAAGTCATGTTTATTGGATGAGTACAGGTAGAGGACAATGACCTAAGGTAGGGTGCTCTAGAAAAGGCCTAACGTTGGTGTACCATTTCGAAGCATGGAAAGCGTTTATAATAGATACGTATATAAATTCACAAATTCATTGCGATTGTATGAGTATATTTAGACGCCAAGGACTTGAGTGAGGCTGCTACAGAACAGGCATAATGTTTGTGTATGATTCCAAGGCATGTACAAAAAAAATGGATAAGTATTAATAGAAAAGTCAAGCTTATTGAATGAGTACAGGTAGAGGACAAGTACCTGACGCAGGATGCTATACTATAGGCCTAATGCTTTTGTATGAGTCCATGGATCTAGGACTGGAATTGATATCAATATTTGCTTATTCTTTGAGTAGAGGTAGCGGACAAGGACCTAACGTAGGCTGGCTTAGAATAGGCCCAACGTTTCTGTATTATTCGAAAACACAGATCAGGACCTGTCATACGTATTAGAAGAAGTCATGCTTATTGGATGCGAACAGGTAAAGGAAAAGGGCCTTAGGTAGGGTGCTATAGAAAAGGCCTAACATTGGTGTACCATTTCGAAGCATGGAAAGAATTTATACAAATTGTTTGCAAGTGTATGAGTATATTTATAGAACAAAGCCCCGAGGGTGGCCGCTATAGAATAGGCATAATGTTGTATATGATTCAAAGGAATGTGCCAGAACCTACGATAAGTAATAATAGAAAGTCAAGCTTATTGGATGAGTACAGGTTGAGGACAAGGACCTACGGTAGTCTGTTATAAAATAGACCCAACGTTTCTGTAGTAGCCCAAGACATGGAAAATTACCTGTCATAGGTATTAATCGAAGTCGTGCTTATTGCATGAGAACATGGAGAGGACAAGGACATAAGATAGGCTGCTGTAGAATAGGCCCAAAGTTTCTGTATTAGTCCAGATAAAGGACAATGACCTAAGATCGGGTGCTCTAGAAAAGTCCTAAGTTTTGTGAACCATTTCTAACCATGGAAAGCATTTATGATAGATACATGTAAAAATTATTTGCAATTGTATCAGTATATTTAGAGGACAAGAACCTAAGAGAGGCTGCTATTTAATACCCCTTTTGCTCTTTTAGTTATATAGCCACACTAAGTTAGAAGTATCATATAGGGCAAAATTTAAGAGAAATTTCAAAGGTTTACTCGTCAAAGAGTAAGATTGTAAAAATAATGTCCAAACTTACTAAACGTTGACAAAATTTCGTAAAATATTCTGCCATAACATAATACAGATTAGTCAAAGATCCTATATAATATTGCGGATGGAATTATGCCTTTCCAAGTAACAATCTGAAACCGTAATTTTCTCATATATCTGGCACGCACGTACGCACAAACGCACAGCAACTTTTGAAATCGAATACTGACACACACAAAGCTAAAAACTAAAAGCAGATACATTATACACTAGTTACTGCTGACAAAGGAAGTAGAAGCATTAATTTGAAAAAATCTCATTGATATTTTAGAGTCAAGAACATCATTTTGGCAAACATTTTCCAGCAGACTGCTGAAGCATACTGCCCGTAATCCTTTGTAAATTTGATCAGTGAAAACTTTTCACTTTTGTTCAGGCAACATAGGTTTCCGTATCACCTCCCACTTACCAATATAAAGCACCAAAAAAAAAATATATTGAATTTAATTTTCTATTTTTGTCAGCTACTTGTTCTACCTTTTTAACATTTGTGGAAAGAAAAATATATAACGCTGCGGGGAATATGAATAACTCGGACAGACATATTTGCACCTGAATTCAGGGACGAAAAGAATCGAACAGAAGATGGTTTACCAATGAAGAAAAGAAGTCTTATGTTGAGTTTGGCGCAGTCTACATAGGATTTAAGATACTGTATTCATATCATATAACCAAACATAGAAACTATTTATTGCTACATTTTCATTGACTTTGACAACTAGTATATCCATTTAATATTAAAGATATATACATTTTTTACCTACATTTTCAAAAGGACATCAGCCGGACCAATGAGAGCGTTTAAGCTGAAATACTCAATATAGCCATAATCGAAAGATAGTTCTACCCATGTCTAGCTAACCTTTCTAGAGCTCGCACATTCTGTCAATTGCCAATGTGTTTCCGCTCAATAGCAGTTCAATGACTCTGAACAAAATATTTAGAATGAGATTTCACACCAGACAAACCTGTAACAAGCTTGAATTTCATGACGTTTACAATTGAACTTCTTTATAATTGAGTTAAATTCTTTTCACTGAATTGCATGGATTGAAACCAAAATTTAACGTGTGACTTTACATTAATCAGACCTTGGTCAAAATCAATTTTAATCTCACCCTCCCTTCCTTCTCAAAAATAAATGAATAAATAATTAAATCAATACATAAATGAATAATGAAATGAACGATTTAAGAGAAGATGGCTATATGTTTAAGTTAAAACTATGTCCTTTAATCTGAAGATATTGAGGGTGGTACACGTTTTTTATTGCCACAATTTTAGTGTTATATCTTTTATTTTATTTAGAAGCCCATACTCGTCTAAGTATATGGAAATGGAAGGTTTGAACAAATCATCATATTTGTATCAGCTCAGTGAGAGGGTTGGTTATAGGTAAGTGATTTATTTATCATTAGTCATTTTTTTATGAGAAGAGAAACAGAATTTGAGAAATTATGCACGTTTGCAATCATAGTTATATTATGATATTAATTTTTTTTTTTTTTTGGTATAGGCCTTGTTATTGCAATGTCTGATATATTAAATCGTTTTGACCTTAGTCCATGCTGACGGCCTCCATAACCATATATTGCTCAGTGTGTGTGAGCGAGAACCTTCCACAAGGAATATAAGAAAACATCCATTTATTGCCATTTTTATGAATCAATTTTTAGTTTTCAATACTGAGGTACTCAAAGTTATTGCATGGTGTTCTGACAGTATTTTAATGACATTAAATCATGCATGTCTAAGTGGAAATAATGTTTATCAGATCAAGTGCGTGACATTTGCAATTCATTCCACCCACCCCCACCCCACCCCCAAAATAAATAAATTTAAAACAAATTGAGTTTCCATTTTGTAATATTGCAAAAAAAGATTTTCTAACAATCTAAGCATTGTATGATTTACAATAGATCTAAAGGGTCCGTCAGTAACGGCGATCTGTATATAGGACATGCTATTGGTATTTTATACGGGATCTGTATGACTATCTTCTATCAATTTTAGATAGAGTACGCCCAATATATAGACCCGTTTAAAACCCATTTCACCATAATATAGTATTGTCTGATTTCAATATAATACATAGTTGATTAAAAAGTTTCTGCATCTAATCAGTTAGATCTGACATGCCAGCACACCACACAATAAATGGACAATGAGAGAACAATAACAAGAATACTGTCAAATAAGTTATTGTTATGGGTATTAACTTGTGTTGCTTTGCAAAATATTTTTCATGGATTGGGACTTGCTATTTATTAGTTCCATACATTTATTTGTGTCTTACAATTAACTCTTTCTAGGAGTAATGTGTTTTACAGGTTCACATACTGTATAAAGACTACGTTTTCTTCATCAAACGTATCGCTCTCTAGAACCTACGAACTATTTTGATGTCATAACCTCATGTAATGCATAGACTTTCGAACATATTTCAAAACCATTTTTATTACCCTATACACAAGTTTACTCAAGTATGTTTCTTTTTTGTTTAACAATAAATGAAATATTATATTATTGCTTCTAGCTGTTAGAGTAAAACATACATGGACTCATGGTAGGTAGTTTGAAATGTGTACTAAACACATCAAAACAGTTTAAAAAAATATTTTTAATGAATTTCGTTACAACTGAAAAGTATAGTTTTGCATATTTTAAAAGGAAAATCTGTCCTTCCTGGATATGCATACATGGAAAGAACTTCATCGGAAATGTTAAAGGTTGAATTTTCAGAAGTTACACGTTTATGATTTTCTTTTAGCGAAAATGTCAAAATCATGTTACTATCACCGTACATATATGGTATACTGAAATGCATACATTCTCCAGATATACAGGGACTGTGTTTTTGAATAATTAGAATTATATTTAGTACAGATCTGGTTAGTAGACTTGTGACTTTTTGCTGCTTTTAAGAATCCTTGATATGTGGATATTGTATGTGGTTTTCAAGGAGGTCTTGATTCACTCACTGGAAACAAAGTTGGAGCAGGCCTATGGAGAGGCCCAAAAGCTTTGTCAAGCATTCGAATTTAATCTAAATTAATGATTTAAATTGTTACGCTTGTTTTTAAGTCACACACAATCTTTTGAATAACAGCTTTTTATATTGGTACTTAACTTTCTGTTGTTTTGGCATAGAGATTCATGGTAATGAAGTCATATGTTTGTAATTTCTAAGTTCTCAAGATCATTTTGGAGGAAAAGTAATAAGTAAAAGCAAAAACTATCTGATAGAACAGAAACTACAATGCTTACTCAAATTAGGTACCATGTTTTAACAGTTAATTCTATATATCTGTAGCATGTTGTAAATACTTGTTCCTTTAATGTATGATGTTTACATAGTTCCCGTAGTCACTTTAGCTCTCAAGAATTTATGACAGCTTAGAAGTGCTTTCTGTAAAATGAATCTGTTATATATCATATTTCTCGTATTTGATGTATGTAGTAATAATCGTTAGCATTTGTATAATACCAACCATGACATAAATGTACATATGTTTCGCCATATTTGTTATATTAACAGTAGAAGATAATGATTGTTAGAGTGAATCGGATATTTGCAATTGACCAAGACATTGACTGTGAGTAATACAATGTAAGCCTTCCTATGTACACACATGTATACAAATGTACTATTTTCTTTTATTTAACAAATATTTAATGTATATAATTTAATGTGGTCATATATCGGTGTCTCTCTTTTCTTGGTGACATTTCAACTCCGGTTAATATAGTTGAATTGCATTTTTGCCTATATTACAATGAGCTGCCATTATAAAAATCTAATTCTACACCAAAAAAAGACAGAGAGAGACAGAATATATAAAATCCCACACATACGTCACCGAAGTGTGCTCTATATTTGTAATAAATGTTACGCTTTAATAGGTTAGGAAGAAGCAGGTTGAATTAAAAAAAAATTTCTACCATGTTCGTCTCTAGAATAGAATAGAAACATAGCCTATCTCAAACAATAGTCACGGCTGTGTATACACACCTATCATAGAGCCTTATCCATTGCTTAAACTCATGCACCAAAGCAGTGGTGCAAGTAAGCCGGTACGGTCAGGTACGTCGTACCATTAAGACATATATTGCCAGTATGACCATATCGGAAAGATGGGGTCGGGAGGGGGAGGTACCGTACCTATATGAGTTAAAATCTACTTGCACCACTGCACAAAAGTCATGCTTATATAAGCAAGCACAATACTCAGGTCTTTGAAAACAAACCTACTCAATGGCCTTTGCCGCTGTCATTACTCCTGTAATCATCCACAAATTATACACAAAAGTCGCACCTTTTTTCATACAAAACTCGCTAGGTTCAGGCCCTATGAAAGTATTCATACAAACGCCGTTTGGTATAAATACATACCCTTGCATGAAATCACACACAAGTTCCGTACCTTGTGTATAGTGCCTTTCCCTAGGTCCTTGGCCTCCACCTATGCTGACACAGTGCACACACGACTTTGTATAAATATCTCTCCTAATACCTTGTCCGTGGTTTGTAAAGATACACAAACGTTAGACATTTTGCATAGCAGCCTAACTTGGGTCCTACTCCTCTACCTGTACACATCCAATAAGAATGGTTCGCTATTATTACCTATCCCAGTTCATTGTCTTTGCTTTTGGAATCAAACACAAACGTTAAGCCCCATCTCCAGCAGCCCTCACTATGACCTTGTCCTCTACCAGCACTCATCCAATAAGAATGATTTTCTATCATTACCTATCCCAGGTTCTTGTCCATGCGTTGGAATCAAACACAAATTTAGGCCTTGACCGTTTCATGTACTTATGCTGATGCAATCGCCAGGTCTTTGTATAAATATGTATCCTAAATCATTGTCCTTGCCTTCAAATGATACGCAAGGTCAGATCATTTCTCAAGTTGCCTGCCATAGGTCCTTGTCCTCTATCTGTACTTATTCCAATAAGCATCTCGTGTTTAATTCCTATCCGAGGTCCATGTCTATGCGTTGGAATCATACACAAGTGTTAGTCCTATTGTATATTAACATAACTTAGGTCCTTGTATTATACCTGTACTCATCCAATAACCTTCATTTTTTGTTCATATCTGTCCTAGGTTCTTGTCTTGTCTTTGCTATCATACACAAGCGTTGTGCCCATTATATACTAGCCTATTTTACGTACTTGTCGTCTACCTCTAATGAAACAATCCGAAACAAAATTTGTATAAATATCGAGTGATATATCAACATAAGGCCATTTCCATAGAAGCCTACCATAGGTCCATGTCCTCTACATGTACTTAATCGATAAGCACGACATATATTCATACTTAGGACAGGTATTTGTCCATGCATTGGAATCGTACATAAGAGTTAGGCCTATTGTGTAGCATCCAACCTTAGGTACTTGTCCTCTACCTGCACGCATGCAATGAGCTTGACTTTTTATTAATATTTCTTGTACACGCCTTGCAATCATACACAAACATTATGTCTATTAGTCTCACCCATGTCCTTGTCCTCCATATATACTTATACAATAGAGAAGAATTTATCCAATAAGCATGACTTCTATTAATATCTATGACAGGTAATTGTCCATATCTTGGAATAATAGAGAAACGTTGGACCTGTTCTATAGCAGCCTACCACAGGTCCTTGTCCTTTACATGTGCTCATCCAATAAGCGTTGCTTTCTATTAATGCTTATCGTCGGTTCTTGTACATGCCTTGAAATCACACAGACACACACACACACACATTATGCCTATTCTATAGCAGTCTTTCTCGTGTCTTTTTCCGCTAACGATACTTATACAATCGAAAAGAATTTATATACGTATGTGCTATAAATGCTTTTCATGCTTCGAAATGGTACACCAACCTTAGGCCTTTTCAACAGCAGTCTACTTTATGTCATTGTAATTTACCTGTACGCATCCAATAAGCATGACTTCTATTAATATCTATGACAGGTAATTGTCAATGTCTTGAACTAATACAGAAACGTTGGGCCCTCTCCTCAACGTGTACTCATCCAATAAGCATTACGTTCTTTTAGTACCTATGCTGCGTCCTTGTCTATATTTTGAAATCATACAGAAACGTTAGGGCTATTCTGCAGCAGCCTGCCTCAGGTCCTTGTCCTCTACCTGTATTTATTGAATACGCGTATCTTTCTTTTAATTTGTATCCTTAGTCCTTGTCTATGCTTTGACATCGTACATATGCGTTAGACTTATTCTACAGCATCCTGCCTCTGGTCTTTGTTCTCTATCTGCTCTCATGTAAAAAGCTTGACTTTGCATTAATACCTATCCTAGGTCCTGATACATGGCTTGGAATGATGCACAAACGCTATGTCTATTTTATATCAGTCACCCTCAGGTTCTTACCGTCTAAGTATACTGATAGAATCGTAATGATGATTTTTTCCATGTTTTGTAATAATATACAAACGCTAGACATTTTTGCATAGAAGCCTACGTTAGGTCCTTATTCTCTATCTGGAATCATCCAATAAGCAGGACTTTCTTTTAATACCTGTTCTAGGTCCTTGTCTATATTTTGGAATCATACAGATACGTTAGGGCTATTCTATAGCAGACTACCTTAGATCCTTGTCCTTTACCTGTACTGACTGAATAGGCATATATTTCTATTAATTTGTATCCTAGGTCTTAGTCTGTGTTTTGGGATCATACACATGCATAAGGTCTATTCCACAGAATGCTACCTATGGTCCTTGTCATCTGTCTGCACTCATCGAATAAGCTTGACCTTTCATTAATACTTATCCTAGGTCCTAATACATGGCTTGGAATGATGAACAAACGTTATGCCTATTATATTGCAGCCACCTTCAGGTTCTTGTCGTCTAAATATACTGAGAGAATCGTAAAGAATTTGCATACATATTTATCATAAATGCTTGTCACAATTCGAAATGATACACGAGCCTTTTCTGTAGCACCCTACCTTAGGTCCTTGTCCTGAACCTGTGCTCATCCAATAAGCTTGACTTTCTATTATTACTTATCGTAGGTTCTTGCACATTCCTTGGAATCATATACAACATTATGCCTATTCTATAGCAGCCTCACTCAGGTACATATCCTATAAAGATACTCATACAAGCGCAAACAATTTATATATGTATCTATCATAAATGCTTTCCATGCTTCGAAATGGTACACCAACATTAGGCGTTTTCTTTAGCTCCATACCTTACAGCCTCGTCCTTTTCATGTATGCATCCAATAAGCATGACTTCTTCTATGTCAGGTCCTTGTCCGTGTTTTCGAATAATACAGATACGTTGGACCTATTCTCAAACAGCCTACCTTAGGTCCTTGCCCTCCACCTGTACTCAGTTAATAAGCATGTTTCTATTAATTCATATTCTAGGTTCTAGTCTGTGCTTTGAACACATACACTAGCATTAGACCTATAGTATAGAATCCTACCTCAGGTGTTTGTTCTCTACCTGTACTCATCCAATAAACCTGGCTTTCTATTAATACTTATCCTAGGATGTTGTACAAGCCTTGGAATCATACATAAACATTATGTATATTCTATAGCAGCCTCGCTCAGGTCCTTGTCTTATAAATAAACTCATAAAATCGCAAATAATTTGTATACGTGGCTATCATAAATGCTTTCCATGCTTCGAAATGATACACCAAGGTTTGGCTTTTTCTATAGCATCCTACCTTAGGTCCCTGTCCTGTACATGTACGCATCCAATACGCATTACCTCTGTTAATACCTATGACAGGTAATTGTCCATTCTAATACAGAAACCTTGGGAATATTCTGTAGTATCCTATCTTATGTCCTTGTCCTCTACACGTGCTCATCCAACAAGCTTTACTTTTCTATTATTACTTATCGTAGGTTCATGTACATGTCTTGGAATCATATAAAAACATTACGCCTATTTCATAACAGGTCCTTCCTCGGGTCCTTTGTCTTATAAATATGCTCATACAATCACAAAGAATGTATGTACTTATGTATCATAAATGCTTTCCACGGTTAGGTCATTGTGCGTGCTTTGGAATCATACAAAAAATTAAGCCTATTCTTTAGAAGCCTCAGCCAGGTCCATATCCTAAAAATATACTGCTACAATCGCAAAGAATTTGTATCCGTATCAATCATAAATGCTTTACATTTTTCAGAGGATAAGAGCTTTCAAATGCCTATATCGAATGTCTCGTCTTATATACTGTTTTATACAATTTTATCTATATTTCATCCTATGCGAAAAGGAAGAAAATAATATCGCTACTTTGGAAGATATCCTATGCGGCGCAGCTTGAATTACTTATGAAAATACCGACTCTCTGCAAAATATCGCTTCTACGAACATTATTCGGAGAAAGAAATCTTTTGAATTCCTACATACAATATCTTGTATTATATACTGTATTAAAGGGGTTGATCCATGTTTGAATCTAACCGAAAAAGAAGACAACAATATGTCTAGTTTGGAAGATATGATATGCGGCGAAGCTTGAGTTTTTAAGAAAATACCGACTTTCTGCAAAATATCGCTTCTCCGTGCATTTTTCGGAGAAAGAAATCTTTTGAATGCCTATGTAGAATATCGTGAATTATATACTGCTTTATAGGTTTTGATCTATATTTCAATCTAGGGGGAAAGGAAGAAAACATAAATCCAGTACATGGTTTGAAATGATGCACCAACATTACTCCTTTTTTACAGCAGCCTACCTTAGGTCCATGTCCTCAACTTATACTAATGGAATCGCCACGAATCTGTATAAAGATCCAGCCCAAAATGCTTGTCCATGTTTTGTAATGATAGACAAACGCTAGACATTTTCTGTTTCAGCCTACTTTAGGTCATTTTTCTCAACCAGTAATCACTTCATAAACAATACTTTCTTTTAATACCTGTCCTAGGTCCTTGTCTACATTTTTACAGAAATTTTAGAGCTTCTATAGCAGCCTAACTAAGGTTCTTGTCCTCTACCTCTACTGACTGAATAAGCATATATCTTTCTATTAATTTTTATCCTAGGCCCCTCTCTATGTTTTGGAATCATACAGAAACGTTAGAGCTTTTCTATAGCAGCCTACATTAGGCACTTGTCCTCTACCTGCAATGATTAAATAAGCATATATCTTTCTGATAATTTGTACCCTAGGTCATTGTCTATCTTTTGGAATCATACAGAAACGTTAGAGCTTTTCTAGTGCCGCCTACCTTAGGCCCTTGTCCTCTACCTGTACTAGTTGAATAAACATATAACTTTCTACTAATTTTTATCCTAGGTCATTTTCTATATTTTTGGAATCATAAAGAGCTGTTCGATAGCAGTTTACCTTGGGTCCTTGTTCTCTACCTGCACTAATTGAATAAGCATATATCCTTCTACTAATTTTTATCATAGGCCATTGTCAATATTTTGGTATCATAAGGAAACGCTAGGGTTGTTTTATAGTAGCATACCTTAGGTCCTTGTTCTCTACCTGTATTAACTGAATAAGCATATATCTTTCTATAAATTTTATCGTAGGTCATTCTCTATATTTTGGAGTGATACAGAAACGTTTGATCTATTCTATAACAGACTACCTTAGATCCTTGTCCTCTACCTGTACTGATTGAATAAATATATCTTTGATTTCCTTTTCGCAACATTTTCTTAAAATTTATATATGTATATATATATATATATATATATATATATATATATATATATATATATATATATATATATAATCGTTTTATCACCTCACTCTTTCCTGAAGTTTGCATAAAAATATTCTGAAAGAAGCTGTTAAAAATATACAAGAAAAGTGACGATAAATACAAATATGTCAGTTTGCTCAATGAGAGGATGATCATATTACGGTTATACAGAGAAATGGATGTTATAACTAAGATACTTTTTTCTCAGATTTTATGAAAAGGTTAACAGATTTTATGAATAGGGCAACAGATTTTATGAAAAGGGCAACAGATTTGTTAAAAGCTAAATTATAAGAGTAAATATATACGGAATTGTTGGCCACCAATAATTTCATTAAATAACAATGTGTATTACTTATGGTGATTAGTGAGAAATTGAAAGGAGGGCTGTCCTTAACAAACTCTGTAACTGACAGCATTCTTTCATATTACATAAATAAAGACAGATATTGCTAAAACAACATGTGTAAAAACGATTAGGAACAGACATAGAAGTAATGTTTATTTATGAGGCGTCAAATTTCACAATCTAACGGCCGACGCATATTTTTCTGCATAATGAAGTTTAGGTTGCTGATACTGCTAATAAAGTATAAAGGGGTTTTACATCTTAGAGCAAGGTTCGAAATACCTTCAAGTAACCAGTCTGAACAAATCAGTGCAACTCATGAATATCCATGTCGCCCTCAGGTCCTTGTCCTCGTAGACCTACCGCCAGTCCTTGCCACGTAGTGTTTACCATATAGACACTATCGTATCACGACATAACAGAGCAAGATGACAAAATTCATGTGGAGGAGCGCTTGGAATTTTATATGGATGCGGTGGCTAATGAAAAGATCGAATTTCTACTGTGACCATCCAGTAATTTTTTTTTTTTTTTTTTTTTATATAAAAGCAGCGCAGACGTACTATTGACGCAGCTGATGAGAGCGTTTCTTGTCTCTTCATCTATTGTTAAAGTGGTGTGCTCTTTGTGGGCACCTGAACGAATTTCGACTTTCAGCTGGGATCGATAGATCGATCAATCCATAGATATATCGATTCGTGAAAAGTATTGTTTGCATAATGTCAAATCATTATTTATTAGTACGTATGTGCAATAATAATAACATCGAGGGTTGGGATGGAAGGCTTATCCCCTAAGTCATTGAAAATGTAATATCATTGGGAAAATCGTTTCAGTCAATAAGAGCATAATAATGCAGCCGTCCTAAGCATAACAAATTATTAGGCGTATAATGTAATTGCCAGAATGATTACCTAACGAACCTGGCTTAAAATTGTATATATTGATTTTACTAATAGAAAATAATGAAAACAAACTGTGAAACTAAATAATATAAATGTTTGATATAAATTCATTCAGCAATTACTTTTTTTTTTGTATATTATAATCAATCTAAATTCAGTTTTGATATTTTCATTCACATAAAGCATTCATGTCATGGAAGGTCTCTGATAATGTCATCGTCAATACGTCAATTCGTTTATAAATGCTCCAATTCCTCGACGCTAAGACGGTTCATTGTGCTTTCATGTATGTATTATTGGTTACGCGCCGTCAGTTACATTCGAGTAAGATTGTTGAAGAAATACACGTCTTAAACATAAAAGTATATTGATGTTAGAAAACAATTTCTGGAATATGATATGGTTATTGAGTACTCATGGGAATATATAGAAACTGTACGCGGGCAAGTATTTTGCTAAAATCTAAAAAAAAATTATAGTAGCATACACCTGACGGAATGATGGAGGGGAGGATATTATCAGTGAAGAGACAACGGTATAGTTTGAGACAGATAAATTTATCTATGAAGAAAGCAAGCAACAAAAAAAAAAAAAAATACACAAACATCACCTTAATAATGGAATCAAACTGAAATCTACTTTAAACCAATTTTAAACTATTATCACAAGCGTGTTCTATGTATCTTCTAAGTACTTCAAAACCATTGTCTTACAATCCAGATCCACGCTGACCGTTTTTTTGTTTTTGTTTTTTGTGAAGTCCTGGTGTTGTGGACTGAAAATAGTGGTGATTACACTCAGTAACGTGAGGATTTAGAAAACAAAACTAGCTTTCCACATATTGTAAACATTCAATGTGTTCAAAAAATCATTTAGAATTTCATACGGTATAATATGTTTGTCTGAGATGGAACAGATTTTAGGTACGTCATAAATCGTGTGATGGCGACACTGGGACAGCGTATGCACGTGCATTACATATTGCTTGGTTAACCCTAGAGTTAACTTTGAGTTTGAGTTACACGGTACACGTTGACCGTTTAGTCTTGTCTTACATTTTGATGGAACTATCGCAAATACTTCTAGCATCATGAGTAAGCATTTTTTGGAAGATAGAATGATGCCTCTTTGTTTACTCTAATATCGTCATAGTGACGACTTTCCTGATAATATCTTCAATTGTCAAGACGATCTATGCCTTGTTAAAGCTTATAAATAAACCAATTTAAAAACGATAAATAAATTTTTTGAAAGTAGAATAAAAATATGCATTAACTATGGCACCTGAAACGACAAAGGTATATTCGTTCATGGAAAGGCATTAGAACCCTTTCTCATAGCATCAGCGATCATTATCAGAAATATGTGTTTGTGTGGTTTGTGTGCATATATATATATATATATATATATATATATATATATATATATATAGAGAGAGAGAGAGAGAGAGAGAGAGAGAGAGAGAGAGAGAGAGAGAGAGAGAGGGGGGGGAGGAGGGGAGAATGGAAAGTGCCGGGGCTACAAACTTAATGAATTAAGACGATTACATTTTAAAGTTACCAATGGAAAGATATGACTGATCCAGACTTTCATGCATTTATATTTCGATATATTCAGTTTAATTTTCCATTTCCCATGATAAGAGGTAAACCTAGTCTACTAATACACAATAATAACTCCGAAAACCACGTATTGGCTTAAACCATCAAACATGCGTAATTTAAATGACAATGGCCATAAAACAACATTTTGAATCGGTTACACTTCAAGATTAATTGATGCGTAAACTTTATCAAACCAATATGCATACATGGAGAGGAGTTAAAAGGGGTTTACCTCAAAACAGCTTATTCAAGATTCCTGCCGTCGCTGGCACCGCTAACAAACAAAGTTCATTTTCGTCTTCCATAAAAAAAAAGAAATAAATAAACTCTGATTATATATGAATGATTTGAGTAAATTTCATTCATGCTCGGATCAATAAACATGTTGTTACTAAGCAACATAAAAACAAACACAGTGGATAAGGCTGTACACTGGACAATATAGTCAACAGAGATAATATACAAGTTTTTATTTTACCTGATAAGATTATTTACAGTAACTGCACCACTTACATTTCACGTAAGGAGGTTTCTTTTGTCACTTTTATTTGTACTCTTTTTCGTGACGAAAGAGAAAGACTTTTGAGACCATTCTTCTACTGTAGACCTAAAGTTATGAAATTTCAAAAGCTGGATTCAGCACATAATTGTACAGTGCTCCTTAATCTGCCGAAATTTATGACTTTAATCAGGAAAGCAATATCCTAAATCGCACTTCACGTAATTATAAATCTGTGTTAATATTATACATTGCTGATTATTTTTTTTCAAATGCTTTTGAACACTTTACGACCGTTATTTCTATACACAGATAATGTCGATCTTAAACATGATTATGCATGGGGAGTGTCTTTTACCCTTTTTACATTTGTATCAAGGTCACTTATGAAACATATTGCCACAAATTTTCTGTTTTCTTTTCCAATTATAAAATTTTAACCAATATTTGCATTCTTATTTAGTCGGATCAACAATGCCATTTCAACTTCTAATTCCCTTTGCTATTTGTAATGTTAATTAAAATTCAATAATCAAATTTGGTGGTCTCATATGCCACCTGCGTGTGTCCTGAGAGATTTTTGTTACAAATGAAGATGTTCCCTGCTCTGTTCTGTTCTGACAAACTATAAGATCGTTTCAATGCTGTTGAGGTGCCGTTTAGTCCTTTCTGATCAGTTTGGAACAAAGATGAAAACGGAAATTGAATTTTGGAAATAAAACACAATTTGTTTTTATTTGAACATATTTATTGATAATATTTGAACAATTTGGGATTGGGTTAAATGAAAATTGATTCCTCAGACGTGCCAATCAACCCAGCCTAGCAACCCTTTATCTCACTACCAAAGGCCAATATAAGGGCTAAACAGATCTGGCCCAATGCGAGGAATTAACTGCTGTTACCTAAATGTAGGACGCTGCTTGGAATGTCTTCCACAAACTCGAATACAATATGGGAAAATAAATAGTAACTTTTAGCTCAAATAACTCGAGAAGTATTTGTTTAAATTTTGCTCAAATCTGATTTTATTTTTCCTATGAGTTTGTGAAACATGTCCCTAACAGTATATAAATGACATTGCATTAGAACACAATTTTCGTATGCGAATATGTGTGCGTACAGCTTAGAGCAATTATCGAAACTATCAGTATCAAAACAGAATGAATATGTATGTATTAGAGGATATGTTATTCAAAGTTCATATACTGATTTAGGCCTACCTACCTTCTTGATTCGAGAGCTTGCCACTGATCATAAGAAGCCCTATGCAAGCCAAGTCTCATTTATTAAATTATTTGTTTGAAAACGATATATATATATATATATATATATATATATATATATATATATATATATATATATATATATATATATATATATATAAGCCAGAAACTTTGAATAAGAGAAGATCATGCTAGCCATGCACGTTAAACCTCATCTTCATTTTTTTATTAAAACTACATAGATGTAATGTATATTTTGCTGACCTTCCGTGCTAGACTACGTGAATGAACAAGTCATTCTTTATTGTAAGTATAGATCCAAAGCCTTTCATAGACTATTCCCCAGATGCAGTATACATTGTGGAATTTTACGAAATGTGTTATCAAGGTTTAAAGGTGTCATGCTTAATGTATTGGAAGCTACGTTATAAAATCAATATGAAAGTCAGATATTTATGTTTTAAATGCAGAAATAAATAACTACGATGTTCATTAATAACATTAATCTAAAAGATGCTGCAGAGGTCGGACATATTTTTTAAAAATTGGAAAAGATATATGATCCACAGTAGTCTATATTGTGTCATTCATTGAGAATGTAGTCAAGGTGTTTTGTTATGTTTGGTCAATAAAGTGAGAACGTTCTTTCCCTCTTAGGAAATGAAACAAGCATCTGTGGTTATATTAGTTCCTATTCTTGTGCTAATTTCATTTCGGTAGCATTGTGCATTCGTTCTGAAAGCCGATACCGAAACTGCTTAACTTGCAGATGAAACGAGAAAACTACTCAAAGGCTCAGGATGCAGCCACAGAGCGGTCAATATTCTTACATATTATAAATATTTTCATGTACTGACACTCAGTTCATAGATACAAAAAAAAACTATTTAAAAAAAGATGTCCGTGCACCATTCCAGAGAGATTATAAAAAGATGTCCGTGCACCATTCCAGAGAGATTATAAAAAGATGTCCGTGCACCATTCCAGAGAGATTATAAAAAGATGTCCGTGCACCATTCCAGAGAGATTATAAAAAAATGTCCGTGCACCATTCCAGAGAGATTATTACGCATATGCTTTAATTGATATCATTCATCAAATAATTGAAATGAATTAAAAAAAAGTCCATGCCATATAATAGGAAACCAAGCTTTTAAAGCGTCTCACCCTGGCAAACTGTACCCAATACGTGGCGAATAGATATATCCACTTCCCTAATGAGATTTTTAAATGAAGTCAGGTTTAATTTCACACATTCTAAAACTAATTCTAAAGCAACTTCAATCTAATAGACGGGTTTAAGGTGAAAGTGCATTGAATATCGAGACAAATTCTGCAGCAATTGTATTAGTAGTCAATTAATTGTGATACATTCAGAACAGCCGGAACAAGGCGATGGCTTTATATAGGTTCTGTGTCCAGGAGTTTAAGAAACTATTTGAACAGAGTTTTGCACGTGGCTCTACGTGATCCATTGTAAAATTATACGTAGCTGATTCATACAAATTTAGTTAATTTAGTGATTTTTCGGTCTTGTTTTCAGTGCTCGGTCGGTCATATTGAAGCACATTTGGTTGTATTGGCCCTTGGTGTTGCCCCAAGCCAAAACAACTAGAATGGGTCTAACATTAGCGACCTTGAAACTATAAAAACGTTACTAGAAAATATAAATTCAATATAATGATTTGCAATATACGCCGAATTTGTTCCATATATGCCAGAAATCTCGTTGCAGATTTTTAACCAACTTGCTTAACAATTCTGAGGTTCTTTGTCAAATTTCAGGATTTTTTCATGGAAAGGATTATCATAAGCCCGTCATATGATAGTTTCAAGCTGCTGAATGCTAGTTTCTAGCGTGGGTTGAAAAGAAACTGGCTACATTATAATATAACTGACTTCAATGACATGTCATTAATTCCTTCGTGTTTCAAATCGACTCTTTTCCTAACATAAATGAAGATAATTACAATATAACTGGAAACATTTTTTCTTTCCTTACTAATTAAAATTTAATATGCAAAGACAGTTTTGAGCTTTCTGTTGGCAGCATATAGTTCCTTTATACATGGAAATCCAAAGACTGGGCCTACACTATATCGCTTTGCCTTTGCAGAACCTTTCTGTCATGTTTCCTTGCAACGCTCTCTCAGTTATACATGAGACAGATTGACCTCAACTGCAACTTAATCAAATCTTGGTGTATCGAGCTTGCCAAATTCGAGTCTATGTGCCTTATCACAAACTCTGCAAGATTCCGAATTAATATATTCACCCTATCACGGTCTTTTGATACGCATTCCGTTTTTCAACTGCCACATAAATAAATGATGAAAACTATTTGATGCAAGATGCTATTCAATACGATCAAATTTAGTCGCCAAAAGAAGTTGATTTGCTTGCGTTATAGTACATCATATTGCGTCCAATTGGTGGGCTAGAATCTAAGCGTAAATCTCAAGATTTTCTCATACTAAATGAGTATGATATTCAATAATGACATTCTTATCTAAACCCTTATTTGAGCTTGAAGCTTCAGATTCCTTTTCGTATATCAAAGTAAACAAAATAGGATTAAATGGATTTGGTAAAAATGAAATGCTGCATTTTTCTATATCGCATATTATGACTGAGTGACTTTTGTCTCTTTCAGTCATCCAAATCTGAGCATCGCTTAAATATTTCTCAAAATAAGTGAACTATAATATGTTGATAGACATGTTTTTAGGGGGTGGGGTGGGATGGTTCTGCATACTATTCACTTTAAAACTTTACAATCTGTATAAACCATAATGTTTGATAATACTAAAGCAATATCAGAAATGTTAATGTCATCACATTTCTATCAACTATTGATACCACCGTATTTAAGTAATCCTATTAACATGAAAACTTCTTGAAAGCATTATCTATCGAGCTACTGTATAGATGCAGCACGGGCATGTCATTCCGTGGGCTGAACCTCTTATGTTTTTTAAGTAAAAGATTTAGTCATTTTACACGAAGAAAAATACTACAGTATCTTGAAAGTTTCTCTAGGTATAAAGTCATGTGAAACAGTACTTTAAAAAAAAAACATAGCTAACAAAAATGCACGCTAGTTCAAATGATCTGTAATAAAGGGAGTCTGATGTCTTGGAGATATAGTTATTATATCAGAGAAAATGAAACAACATACAAATCTGGAGTTTAATCATTTTCTTTTAAATAAACTGAAACGATATATGCTTTATCTAAACTTGTATAGAGTCTTATTCAAACATCTTTGCTCTTTTGCTTTATATTTTATACAACAAAGTCCTATTATTAGTGAAAACGGAGTTGGATTTATTCCCTGAGTGTCATCGGCATTTTAGAGTTCCGAGAGAGAAAGAGTGATATGTACATAAATATTACTGATTTTCAAGTTTCTGAGCAAGAATTGATTCGAATTACAAATTAAATGCTAGGATCAAAACTGATTTGAGGTAACGTTTTCCAAGAAATGCAAAACATAATAACATGGAGGGAAGGTCAGGAGTGAAATAGGTATTTAATTGACTCAAAGTCAGTGAATGACATTGTTGCGTAGAAGAACTCTAAATTAATAGGTAAGGTATAAATTAATAGGTAAAGTATAAATTAATAGGTAAGGTATAAATTAATAGGTAAAGTATAAATTAATAGGTAAAGTATAAATTAATAGGTAAGGCATAAATTAATAGGTAAAGTATAAATTAATAGGTAAGGCATAAATTAATAGGTAAAGGATAAATTAGTAGGTAAGGTATAAATTAATAGGTAAAGTATAAATTAATAGGTAAGGTATAAATTAGTAGGTAAGGTATAAATTAATAGGTAAGGTATAAATTAATAGGTGAGGTATAAATTAATAAGTACAGTATAAATTAATAGGTAAAGTATAAATTAATAGGTAAGGTATAAATTAATAGGTAAGGTATAAATTAATAAGTACAGTATACATTAATAGGTAAAGTATAAATTAATAGGTAAGGTATAAATTAATAGGTACAGTATAAATTAATAGGTAAGGTACAAATTAATAGGTAAGGTATAAATTAATAGGTACAGTATAAATTAATAGGCAAGGTATAAATTAATAGGTAAAGTATACATTAATAGGTAAGGTATAAATTAATAGGTAAGGTATACATTAATAGGTACATTATAAATTAATAGGTAAAGTATAAATTAATAGGTAAGGTATAAATTAATAGGTAAAGTATAAATTAATAGGTAAGGTATAAATTAATAGGTAAAGTATAAATTAATAGGTAAGGTATAAATTAATAGGTAAAGTATAAATTAATAGGTAAGGTATAAATTAATAGGTAATGTATACATGAATAGGTAAGGTATAAATTAATAGGTAAAGTATAAATGAATAAGTAAAGTATAAATGAATAGGTAAGGTATAAATTAATAGGTAAAGTATAAATTAATAGGTAAAGTATAAATTAATAGGTACAGTATAAATTAATAGGTAAAGTATAAATTAATAGGTAAGGTATAAATTAATAGGTAAGGTATAAATTAATAGGTACAGTATAAATTAATAGGTAAAGTATAAATTAATAGGTAAGGTATAAATTAATAGGTACAGTATAAATTAATAGGTAAGGTATAAATTAATAGGTAAAGTATAAATTAATAGGTAAGTTATAAATTAATAGGTACAGTATAAATTAATAGGTAAGGTATAAATTAATAGGTAAAGTACACGCCACACTATATCCAGAAATAATACAGTTTTTACCTTAAAGTGTCCGATATAAAATCAGGGGAACAATAAATGGATGTGCCTCTTGGATCAATGTTAGCGAAAATGTTATTGGAACGATTTGGTTTCTACAGCTCTTCCCTTTTAGTGGGTTAGGAGGTAATCATTTTTGTTCATGCATTTTTGCTCACCAAGTTGCAAAATCATACCCTCTGTGTCATCATTTAATGTCAACTATATTCTGATATCAAGTCTAAAACTGGATAAACTCAGCCTATGCATTTCCTTGCAATCAGGCCATAAATGTATCTTGTGAATTGCTTGCGTGCGCTCAACTGGTACTCGGCAGTAAATCATGGACTGGGCCATGTATTTATGTAAAAGACGCAGATTTATATGACTGCATAATTTAAGGCTTTTGGATAATCAGCGAATAAAATACAAAGATGTCCGACCTGAAACAATCTGAAATATAAGTTTCATACATTTGATTATTTTTAGTTATTTCGAGAAGAATTTAATATTTCAAACAAAACATATCGGCAAGAATATGTTTGAGGCTGATCATGCTTTCAATTTCAGATAATTTCCTTGTATTACCGTGCCACTCAGACAACATTTGCTTTCACACAGAAACATAACACTTTGATAAAGCTTCGTGTGAACCGTTTGTGAGCAATGAAAATCTGTATAGACACTGTATCTCTCTCTTTCTCTCTCTCTTTTTATATTTGTTACTAGTTATTTGTTTTTAAGGGGGTTTCTTTTGACTTGATTTCTCAAAAATGTTGGAGTCTTTCTGACATTTGGAGTTCAAAACCCTAAATAAAAACTTCATTTGTCACGAAGATGGAAGATTTATTGAATGTGTAATATACATGAACGTGATAACTTTCATAGATGCGACAACCTAAGGGAGATACATTTTGAGAATAGTAAATTTGAAACGAAATTACGATTTTCTTCAAAGACAAATTTTCCGAAAGTAAGATAACAGAGTGTCTGGGAAACAATATTTTCCTCATTATCCACATTTTTTTGCATTGTATTAAACCGAAAAGGACAGTATCGCGAGATATAATTATCGGAAGTAAGTACAGCGCTAAGCATGGATCTAGAGTATCATACCATTCGTCATATGGAATATTATATATGCATTATTGAGGATTGCACAACGTCAAACTCAATGAAAGACAAATGACATAAAACGCTGTGCAATCTTATTAGACAATTTTATCATTGTTCAGCACAAATGTAGTACTATTGATTACAGATTTGTTACGTAATCAGTCATTTAAAAACAAATATGTATCTATAAAGCGCGATGGTGTGGCAGGAATACTATGTCTGTTTAATGTTGTCTTGGACAGCGGGGAGATGACACAATTGCTGAGAATATTCGTTGTCATTTTTGACGAATATCGAAAACTGATTTTTAAGTGAAATATTCAAACAGCATTATAAGTAGTCAACGACTTCTTCCATATCATTATTCAGAGCAAAAAATGGAAATGGTAAACCGGAGGTGGCGCAAAAGAGACATGCTACGCGTTAACAAAGACCACTTTCCGAGCTGCACTAGGTACTAGTTTACTTATTCTTGAAAAATATCAAATTTGATATCAGTGAAACCCAAATCACTCTCTGTGGCTTGAGTTAGATTTCAACTAAGAGACTCAAATGTGTACTTCAGTCGTGACAAAAATGAGAAACTTATTTAAATAATAAGATTTTTATTTTTTTAAATCAATAAAACTTAGAGATATCAATTAAACCTTAAGTGACGCGCAAAATATATATTCACGCATTCTCAGGTATGTACGCTTTCTAATTTCCACAAGCAGGATTGAACATATGGATAAACAAAATTAAAAACGGGAACTAAAATTGCATTTTTCTTTTTCATCTTTGGGCTTTGAAATAATGTCATCCTCGAACAAAAGGTGTGTATGTTCCCTTATCAGATGAGAAATATACTCTTCTTGGACATAAAAGTAATTGCATCTTGTTCAAGAAAATATCCAAATGTTAGCCCATTGATCATTTTTTTTTAAAATAAAAATTTATAAAAAATAGTTTGCCTCTTTAATCGTTCCTAATTTACTTAAAAACGTATGATGCTCTATTTTTGCAACAAAAATATATAACGCCAAGTGGCAAGGTATGCATGGCATATGTTCATTATTTAGAATAGGAGCTGATATTAAAGCAAAATGAATTAGGATATAAGAAGAGGATTCATACTAGAATGAGACGCTTGTATTGACTCAGTTACTGAAGAATCCAAATTAATGTACCACCGATATTGGACGGGAAAGCTATTCTCCTTCCGAGACGTAAGCTTGCCAAAGTGATATGTATGCTAAAAGAGATACTGAAAGATTGTTTGTTTTTAGTTTCCATTTGTATGGAATCTGAGAGCACACATTAAGAGAACTCATTTCCAAACATTGCGGGGATTTCCATGGATTGATAGTCTCGAATGAATTAAGTGTCGTTAGATTGCTGGGCAAGTATAATGAGACGAAACAAACCCCACAGAAAATAGATTAGGATAAATTTAGAATAGTAATCGAAAGGTACTTAGCAAATAATTGATTTGTCTTAATAAGAAAATATAAAAATTGAATTAAATAGCAAGCAATATTTGATATCATAGACAAACCCGCTTTATACTGTTATTGAGTGCCAAAGCTCTCTTGTGTTGTTAGTCTTCGACTGATAGGACTCAATTTTCGTGATTTCGATTCAGTGATCTACGGGAAAGAGTGTTCAATATATATATATATATATATATATATATATATATATATATATATATATATATATATATATATATATATATATATATATATAGTGTGAAATGCCATTCGACGTTTGATTACATGTGCGTACAGAAAGTATACTTGCAGAAAGATAAATGATCAATGCTATGAGCCAGAGTGATAAGTGGAATCTGAATTATCGTTCAGACATGGAAATTATTTCTTGCCGAATATATTCGGCTCGCCGCCGATCGCTTCTCTGTGAAGTTATGTCCTCTATATTATATTTTGAACAATGCTAAAAATCCGGCGTGCTGCGTCGCTAAACCGGATTTGCATTGCAGTTGGATAGAATAAAATACTCCACAAAATGTTAACAAATGTAATTAATTGCAACATATTATTTCATCATCCGCATACCGTTCTCATAAATTGCTGATTGATTTTTTTTTTTTTTTTTATGACTAGCCATTAAATACAGTTGAAATTTAAATCAAGTTACTAATTGGAGGGGAGGGATGAAGAGTGAGTTTAATCTTCTAGGCTTTGATTCAGGAGCGAAACTGGTATATCACAAAAATAAAATGTTCTTTTCCTGCGTAAGTAGTATTTTGTTTACTAATTACCTGATTGCTTTGGTTTGGTTTTGGGGCGTTTTTTAACAGAGCAACATTTTGAAGGTTATCGTGCCTTGTCAAGTAGAGCAATGTGCCTTGCCCAAGGACACACCGTTAAAGCCTATCTGGGTTGATCTGATGGTGAGAATCGAACTAACCCACCGCGGCGCCTGCTAATTACCTGAGTCACTGAAAATTGTTGCATATGTAAGGAGAAAATCTTTCAAGTTGATAATAATGCTGGCATCGAAGTCAAAAATGAAAAAGTACCAGGCCTATGACGTAATAACCACACACAAAAAAATATGCATTCAGCAAATACATTATTAGGTATATTATAATTTAGAATAAAAATAAAATTTTGATATTGTCACTCATAAGAAGCTTATGCCGGTTGAATTGTAATAATATTTATTCTTACTACGATAATCATTTTTCTAATGTTTGATCGAACCATCGACACCAAAATGGTTTCGCGTGCTTTCAAGCATACATTATCTGTGATGTCCCTGTCAGCTCCATATCATCATCAGAAATTTAAAAAAATAAGCGCCCTATAGTTAAATGGATACAACTGTTAGAAAACATTTTCAAGAATACGATACGATTACTAGATACAACAGTTCTTTCTTTGACACTCCACAGCTTGTACCCCTGTCTAGATTTGATTAATGCAAAGCACAATATTGCTTAAAATTTAATGAAAATTATTTGATTAGTTTAAATCTTTTTAATTTTTAAACTAGCATACCATATCTCAGTACCAGGACTATCCTATCGGTTTCCTTTCAAAGTGATAGACTTTTGTAATGTTAATCCCGTGCCATTCCTGACAAACCCGACATACCTCTTAGTGATCATGACTAGCTTCAAGCAACAATCAGAACATCCTTGGCCTTTTCAGTCAAGTCGAGAAAGCAACCTCGGATGCTATTCGCTCCATTGAGAACTATATTCGGAACTACTTTTCTTCACTTGGCACAAATATGGCGGCAGAAGGGGGACAAAGTCACAATCGGAGGACCGTCGGGCTTTTCTGTCGCAACATATGTGGTGAACTCCGGCGGAGGCGAATCACCAAACCCATCAAATGTATATGCATTCCTATGAGGTTCATTCTCGATTTGACGAGCGATGTTCCAAATGCTTCAACCATGCCGGGGTGCTGGATGAGTCTATATTTTGAGAAAAGGTGAAAGCTATGTGACCCAATTCGCTGCACAGTCGCTCAATGACATATTCGAAGCTGGCCAAACAGTATGAAATAGCTCACACCTGTATACACAAACTGATTCACTCGTCAAAAATACAAGCAAGTATCTAAATTATGGTACAAGATGCGCAGGATCCGGTTAAAACACTAATGCAAATATACGTAAACTTCCCTGGGGCAAGTATTTCGGTAAAATAAATGCTGTCTTTACGAGCAGGATATATTTCACAGGCGAATCGAGGGTGTGCATGGTCAGTGAAACAATAAAGGTCTGATTTCAAACAGCAACATATTTATTTACTAAAGATAAAAGGAAAGGAAACAATATATAAATGTACAAAATCATCCCCGTAATCTAATATCGTACAAAATCAAACTGAAAGCTCATTGATTCATAAAACCATTTGTGAACTTTGATGGATATCGTATTCCTTGTAGTTCATAGCCTTTAAAAGTATTGTCTTACCATTAAACTCCACGCAGATGATTCAATCCGGCTTGTTGAGTTTTTGGGAAGTTGTTGTGTCGTGACTAAAATGAGTATTGATTGCACTCAGTGATGTTGATCATTCTGAAAACAGGGCTCGTATTTTACAGATTGTAATCACGCACTGCACTTGTATGATTCTTTTGGTTTATATGATTCATTTAGTTTTGATTGGGGCTAATATACTTGCTTGAGGTAGAACAGGTTTTAGGTCGTTCACAAACTGTCTGATGGCTACACTGGGACAATGTAAGCACGTGCACTACACTTTCTTTTGCCAACCCTCTTGTTCTACAGTTTCATGCGATACGCTGACCTATTAGTCTATTTAGTGTGCATCGTGATACACGTGCAGAACGAATAATACCTCCGATCACCCTAGCATACCTACTTGCTATCTCGTCTCCCTTGTGGTACTACGGCCACCATTTACGATTTCCCCTTTTTCCTTGACTTAATCAACATTGTTTTGCAAAATATATTTATCTTCGTTGTAGAAGCCACAAAATAAGGTCATGTCATTATCTGAATTAAAAACCTTTAAACGAGGTAATGCTACGTACAACTCTGCTTCATTCCTGCGTCTATTCTGTTACTGGCAATAGAAAATAAATATAACAAAGTATCTTTCATAGTTTTTTTTCAGTAGTGCAGGGACATTTTTAATATCTATACAAATTCAGGAGTTCATAATTATTTTACTTATTGCGTCATTTTTACTCATAAAGAATTTTGATTTTGTATGAATTCCTATCCTTTGATAGAAATGTACTGCATACAACTAAATTGTAAATGTACACAATCAATATTTTTTTATTACACACTTTACTAGTATACTACAGTATGGTCACAGTCCTGTTGATTAAATTAACATGTCATCCTCTGGCGGTCAAATCTATCAAATTCATCATGCAGACAAAACACCAATAATAGTTCCCGTCAAAGAATTCTGAACCCCAGAAGTCATAGTTTTCAAACCTCAATTTCTTCGTCACGCAGATTGTCGTCTACCATCATCAATCATCATCAACCACGCCAATAACGATTTACATTGACCACTAAAACAGCTGCAAAACCCACAACTACGTAATACAGCATCCTTTGTTGTCATATAAGTGCAAACAAGATTATTCAGAAAAAAACCCCAATGAAGTCTACATGTAACATAAACAACTGAGTATCTTGAATTATTTAGCATAGAACTAATGCTGTCGTTAACTATATTTAGCGTAAATACTTGATTGTGATAGAGCAATAAAGATAAAATCAATACAAAAGAAATCGCTTTACAAGTCGTAAACTAACCACGCAAGAAAGTAGTTTGCAAGTATGAAATTCAATTTATATATCCACTCAAGCTAAATTTATATATTATTTAAATAACACGCATATATAACAGAAAGCTAAAAAAGAGTGATGCAAGAATTCTGCCTTCGCCGGGCTCGTTATCGAATAACATCCAGCTTATACATGAGCGATTTAAACAAAATTCATTCATACTGGGGGAGGGGGGGGGGATACATTTTGTTTCTCGTTGAACAATACCTATCATTGTTACCAAGTCAGACAAAACTTTGCACAATCAATTCAAAGACAGTGGTTATATATATTATATTTTAAGGACTAATTAACTTTTATAAAAAGGGTCCAAGCAATTCATATATACTCAAATATTTATAAGCGGATATGCATCTTCTGATCCTACTTCTAGTTGAATATATATTCACACAAGTATGGGCCATTATGTAGAAAAATTATGGGATAAAGTACCCTGTCACTAATTATCCATAAATAATAGAAGAATGAGTATTTAAAAATTCATCAAATTTGCACATGTTGAAGATTATAGATTCCTTTTGATTAAATACACAAAGAAAATACTCCTTTTTATTAAATACACAAAGAAAATGGTATTTTGGTGACATTCTTTTTTGCCGTATGACAAAAAAATTGAGTTGACATCAGTTTTCTGGAACAGAATGCGCGTACATCCGAATTACGGCAGGTCGTAAATCGCTAAAGATTTCCAAAAGTCTCGTATCCTTTTCGCTGACTTTTCTTTTTTTTTTTTTTTTCTTTCAGGACCTTAATTTCAATTATTAAAAATGTATAAGAATTTGTCTTTTTCACTATTTAATAAAAGACAGAAGTCACAACCATGCCAACTTACACCCAGTCTCTCCCAGAGTTTATAACGTTACGATACACCTAGGTAAAAAGTGACGTCATATCAATGACATTACAATGTAATGACTCCTCTATTATAATTTTGCAGTAAGGGTTGATTTTACAAAAGTGGACTACCATAAACCTTCCCGTTTATTGTTAAACAAAGAAGAATAGTGGTAATATGATTTATAAATATTAAAAAAATAATTATTGATTATATATATATATATATATATATATATATATATATATATATATATATATATATACTGTGTGTGATTGGGCATGAATCTATCAAACACACAAACTGTTTTTAGTATAACAGTATTCATAACCTATAAACTTTATGATTGCTTACGACAAAAATTGAAATTGAAATTAATAAGAATAAACAAAATTATAGACGGAATAATATTTAGTGAAAAGAGAGATGAGGAAATGAATTGAAAAACTGAAGGTTGGATATAAACTGAAATTATTTCACTCTTGTATATTTCTCCTTTTCGATGTATTTGTATTTAATATGGTTAGTTTTAAATGCTGTATTTGCAAAGCATCGTTTCCAAGAGGCCTACAGCAGGATTCAGTAAAAGACGGATAAACATTGATATATCGATGACATAACGTCAGAACATCGATTGATATATCGATGAAATAACGTCAGAACATCGATTGATATATCGATGACATAACGTTAGAACATCGGTTGATATATCGATGACATAACGTCAGAACATCGATTGATATATCGATGACATAACGTTAGAACATCGATTGATGTATCGATGACATAACGTCAGAACATCGATTGATATATCGATGACATAACGTCAGAACATCGATTGATATATCGATGACATAAGGTCAGAAAATCTGACCAGACTTAACCCATTGAAAAGGAAAACCGTAATTATAGCATGACTTGACATGTTCAGTTTCTGTTCCAAAATTATTTTATTTTATTTCATTGGCAACAATTGTAATTTTTTTTCTTGACAGGTGGAAAATGGCCTTTTTCACGAATCCGTATGCAATCCTACTATCTTTTTTTATTTCGAGCGATTTCTTTTTCAAAGCTGTTTTTTTTTTTTTTTTTTTTTTTTTACGAGTGTTCAATTAAATGAACAAAGTCATGCGCATTATAATATATCAATAGTCTGTTCACATTTATATTTGAATATGATATTTCGCATAAATGTTTTTTATTATATATATTTGGGAAAACTGGAACAGTTCAAACGGAAAGGTTTAAATGCGACCATCATTTTAAAAAAAATAGCAAAGTATACTGGGGTTTTGAAGAGACTTAACGAGTAAATGTACCATATCAGTGCAATTCCAGCGGATACATGTTTCATTTAGCTCTTGGAGCCACCAAAACGTGACTTTCAAATTAAAAAATGTACACCACTGATATTGTAAGAAAAGTAGTTTAACCGTTTTAATAAGCTCTTTTTCATTTATGTGTACTCGTTGTTAATTGAATTTCCATTATTTTATAGGAAGCATCATCCGCTTTTATACTGACAGACTAAATGAAAATAAATACCGAAGCGTACTCCGTTAATCACAAAGCTCTGACCACTGAATACACCGCATTCACAGGAGATGGAATTATGAATTTCAACGTTCATTATATAAAAGCAAAAATAGTTGGCGACTATGAGATTGAATTTATTTTGTTTGGGTACAGTAGTTATTTGATTCCCCTTATATTGCAATAAAGTTAACATCATACACGTAATTTTTGGGTCCGGGTTTCGATACCCGCCCAGGCCAGCCCTGGTCGGCTGCAACGGTGTGTATCAGAGAAAGGTACTTATCTCCCATTTCCAGGGCATGATGTAGCCAATAATGTGTTAAAAATGCTGATAAAACCAACAAAAACAAAAACAGAAAAGCAATAAGTTTATGAACATAGCAAAATAGATTTTGCAACATATCTGAATATACCGAATAAAGAACTGGCTTAATAAAAGAACTCAAGATTATATTTTAAACTGTAATCTTACAATAATTTGCATTGTTTAGACGTCATAACTTGCGGGTTCGAAGCAACTGACCGATCGACTATTCTCCGCCCACTGGTATAGGTAACTAACAACCGTGGCCATTCTGATAAACGATTTTGGTATCCAGCTATTTAAGACAGCCGCAGTAGAATATTGTTTGTTACTGATGTAACGGGAGTGTGTGTCTGTGTGTGTGGGGGGGGGGTGAGAGGATGGGGGGAGGAGGAAGTGACCTTTACTGTATTTTTACTAGTGATTAATAAGCTTCAGATTTTGATCAATATTTCACACACGATCTGTAAAAGTAGTTTGTACAAGGAATGAATTAAAACGTGTGACTTTATTGAACCATCGGCAATATAAGAATATTTTTTGCCTTTCCGCTATCTATCTTCCCTTCCATAAAATATTAAAACTTTCACTGAAAAAAGAAATTTAAACAATGGAATTGGTCGATATTCACTTGTAATTTAAAAAGAAAAAACGTAGAACCTTCAGTAATTTGAATCATCGTATCAGTAGAGTAGAGCGTTTATTAAAACATATCCCCAAGTAAACTTGTCATCAAACATGTCATCTGACATGTGCACTTACAAGTATGAGGCTCAACAATTTCTTTATGATTTTATTGTTTTTACCGAATCGAACCATTCATCTATTCATCAATCCATGAATAAATAAAATAGAAAGTTGGTTGTTTATTATCAACAAAATACGCATGACGCAATAAAATGTAAATTGTGCACTACTACACAATACTTTATCAAACATATTCACACATATGTATCAAAACATGCACTGAGTGGATGAAAAAGATTCAAAATTGAATACCGGTCCAAATGTTTCGCCTAAGAAAAAATATGCAGTCAGAGGTTGCCCGACAGGAGGTCATTCAAGACAGAGTTGAAACAAAATGGAACATTACTCACAGGTGTATGCAGCAAAATACGAATAGGTTAAATTGGTTTAAAAAGTTATTGAATTCGAAAATATACACTCCTTCCTATGTCATCATCATCAATAATAATAATAATAATAATAATAATAATAATAATAATAATAATAATAATAAAAAGTATTAATACTATTATTATTATTATTATTATTATTAAAATTATTATTATTATTATTATTATTATTGATTTTTTTGACAAGATATGCTTAAAGAAATGTATGTATTTCCTGTAATATACCTCTGTATTTAGTTGAAATTGTAGTTGACCACACAATATTATCAACTTACTACATTGTTGCGTTGGTCAACTAGGTGTTTGTCTGTTGGGTTGTTTATAGGTAAATTAGGCAAGTAATTAAAACAAATATATATATATATATATATCAAAAGCATTAAATGTTATTTTCATACAAGGGGAGTCGGTGGTGGTAGAGTATCGCAGAACATGATACAGAAACAATTGATGGGCGGCCTAAAAAGGCATATATTACAGCGTAAAAAAGACCACGAATTCAGGTAACCTAGCAACGATAATAGCTCAGATTGCGACTGAGTTAAAGTAAAGAGGATCACGCGATATATAAATAATGGATCTGCGCTGAATGTACATTAAGTCCATGGAATCTCTTCTAACACCTACCATTAGTCCTATAATCAATTTAATAGTTGCTAACGATTCTAAACACGATGAAATTATAGTCCAACTGCCAAAATATCTCTGCAAAAAATAAAGCCTTGTTGCTTTGAACTTGGAAAAATATCTTTCTCTCGGTCTCTGCAATACGGAAGAAGTGAGAAACGTATGATTTAGTTTCATCATTATTTGCATTTCCTAAAAATTAATCGAGATATCATTAGAATTGCTTTCAGGACACTATGTCTCATCGTCTCTACTAAAGAATGATCGAATTATCATCAAACAGCGTGAGTGTGAATGATATCAAAAGGGAAACACAAATTGCTGTACACTCTTTTGTACAAAGACATGTTTAAACAAGACAGTGCAGCTCAACTATTCGAAGAAATTCTCAGTATGGATACTTGACACAAAGACGCTGCAGTGACTACTTCCCCTCCAAACTACCGTCACACTCGCGTATAAAACGATACCAACTACAAACTGCATAGACCCAGATCTGCCGTCGCATAATGCGCCGGCAGATCTGGGTCTATGCAGTATGTAAGGTATAATCAGTAGAACAAACAACATTGACTCTGATCTGTCGTCGCATTATGCGACGGCAGATCAGGGTCTATGTTGTTTGCATTTGGACTCGTCTTATACGCGAGTAGGCACGGTAAACATCTGCGGGCTTCAAATACAAATAACAATCTGAAAATTGTCTTCCAGAATATGCTTGAAAGAATTTGTGTGCTGCTTTATGGCGGCAGTAATATAATAGAGACGCAAAGGTGAAACAAAGTCTCTCAGTTTTTGTAATAGTCGAGGAAAATATAGGTCACGCTGACTTATGCAAGGGATAGTAGTTAAGTCCTTCTCATGATTCTTCCGCGTGTATACATCTTAGAACCTCAAAAACAGAGTAGAAAAGCAAATAATCTTTGATATAGAAATAATAGCAATGTACGCGTTGAAGTTTTTATTACTTAAATATATATATATATATATATATATATATATGCATATATATATATATATATATATATATATATATATATATATATATATAGAGAGAGAGAGAGAGAGAGAGAGAGAGAGAGAGAGAGATAATGATACAAATCACTCGAACAAAAGAAAACAGCGAGTTAAATAATTGACCTGATTATGGTGCCGTTACCTAGAACTACACCAGATGCTTCCATTTATGTAGCGACCATAATGATATAGTGATAAAAAGAAGCCTGCACAAAAATAATATCTGGACCCTATTCCCTAGTAAATGGTAAGGAATGGACCTACACATATAAAAGGTCATAACTGTAAAATTTAATGACCGTCGGGCCAATACTTCCCTATCTTCAAAATTGTGGCGATTTTACAATTTTGTGCGGATAACTCGTCAGGTCCTCAGGAACGAAAATCTTGTCTCTGGTTTCCTTTTTCTTGTTTGCAAAAACTAATTCTTCCACTCTTGGTGACAAATTTGACTATTTTTGATACCCCCCCCCCCCTCTTTCTTATAGTTCCCAGAGTATGAGACCTAAATATGTCAGATTTGGAAGTGTGAAGCCCTAAGAGTTTGTCGACAATCTCAGCAATTTGTTTCACAGATGCTTGACAGATCTTTTTTATGGAAATGTGAAGCCCTAAGAGTTTGTCGACAATCTCAGCAATTTGTTTCATAGATGCTTGACAGATCTTTTTTATGGAAATGTGAAGCCCTAACAGTTTGTCGACAATCTCAGCAATTTGTTTCATAGATGCTTGACAGATCTTTTTTATGGGAATGTGAAGCCCTGAGAGTTTGTCGACAGTCTCAGCAATTTGTTTCATAGATGCTTGACAGATCTTTTTTATGGAAATGTGAAGCCCTAAGAGTTTGTTGACATTCTCAGCAATTTGCTTCACAGATGCTTGACAGATCTTTTTTATAGGAATGTTATGAAACATCAGACTAGTACGTATATTGTATTCCTTTAATTTCTCATGCTTTTGGACAGTTTTCTCATGCTGAGTAAGTGCAGTTTTGAGATCAACTGATAGGTAAGCATTCCTCTCTTTTATTAATAAGACCTTTGACCGCAACTACTGAAGCACTGTATCCTGTTGCTCAGTCTTGTCCTTCAGAGACTTCAGGCACTATTCCGCGGTTTCTTTCATTGCTTCAATCAGCTTTTCCAACAAAATGGACTTGAGTGATGAAACTAATCTTTGCTTGAGCTTTTCAACGAAATCAGAACTGCGGACCGTTGACAAATTAATATGTTTCAGATGCAAACAATTCTTCTCTGTGATTTGGCATCAATCACCGGGTTTTCTGGTATGCTGGAAAGTTGGCTTTGAGATGATCCATTCGAAATCTTCCATCTACTGGCGGGTCTATCATCTTGATAGGCATCGTGTTTGGGACAGCTCTTTTACTGGCTGTTGGAGTCATCTTTGCTGTTAAGTTGGACATCTTCTAGAAAATGACACAGCCTGCTGTTCAAAAATGTTGCTGTTGGATATTTGTTAAACACAACTTTTCTCTTTTTGAACAGTATAGTCCGTGTATACACTAAAAGGCTTTCAAATTCAGTGCATTCAGCACTTAAAGTAAAATTATCACAACATTTTTTATAACTTTGAACACACCAGTCAAGTGCCAAGAAACAAAGGTATAATCTCACAAAGTCTTACCATGCCACCTTAATTCTAAATTAGGAAAATACACATGTTTTTGGGAGTGTCGATTTTACATGCAAGCTACTATCTTGCTTCACGTGATCCAAACGTAAAATTCCAAAAATAGCCTAACTCACAAGAAAGAAGTACGCTGCTAATGTTGCAGTTTTGTGAATATGTTTCCATTAGATTTTACCCATATGTGTAGATATAATACTAGGAAAGTTACAATTTAGCAATATGCATTGCAACCGTGATATCATTGTCTAGTGATATCATTGTCTAGTGATATCATTGTCTAGTGATATCATTGTCTAGAATACCAGCAACCTTATAAACGTTTTGGATTCTATTGTCAATAATTGTAGTCACTCGATTTTGTCACTATCAGCGAGACGGATGTTGTTTCAAACAGCATAGCTACCTTTGAATTACTACAATCATTTCGAAAAATGTTATATAGATGAACATTTTGCAATTGTTTACCATATCAAAACAATAGGTGCGTTTTTAAAAAGAAATACCGTATATACTCGCGTAAAATCCAATGACAACTGCAAACTGCATAGACCCAGATCTGCCGTCGCATAATGCGCCTGCAGATCTGAGTTTATGCAGTTTGTAAGGACTAATCAGTAGAACAAACAACATAGCATTTTGACTCTAACTATATCAGTTTGAAGTACCGTTAATACTCGCGTATAAGTTGATACCAAGTACACACTGCATAGACCCAGATCTGCCGTCCCATAATGCGTCGGCAGATCTGGGTCTATGCAGTTTGTAAGGACTAATCAGTAGAACAAACAACATAGACCCTGATCTGCCGGCGCATTATGCGACGGCAGATCAGGGTCTATGCTGTTTGCATTTGGACTCCAACTATACGCGAGTATATACGGTAGATAATATTAGAATAAACTTCCAAGTTAAATTTCAGATCTAAAAGGGGGATCTATACGATTTAAGACATGACTGGGAGATAAAGCCAATCTATAACCGAGTATAAATCAATTATCTCAGCGAATTCAAGACTGGCTGGTTTCGCATGTAGTATAACAGTGCTACATTTGATACACTGAGTAATTGTATTTTCACTGGTAACTTCCTCATGCACCCCCTCCGCTACTGATTTGAAGTTCATTTCTTGCAAGTCACTCTCAGTTTATAAGTCCCTATTTGCATATAAAATAACCACGGAGGGGGTAGATAAGAATCTTTATGCAAACACATACGCAAACCTAAAAAAAAAATGTTTGATTGTGTTTGCTATCTAATTGATTTAATTATAAATGAAAATCAAAAACATAAAGTCACATATGCCTCTAAACTTCAAAGAATGAAGAAATGTTTTGCCAAAAATTTAACAGAAAATTGGTAGTTCAGGCATGTCAATAAACTCCTATTTGTATTTACTTACCTCACTACTTACAGCGAATAATATAGCTATTAAATTATGTATGGTGCGAGTAATTATCAGATGTTACGTAACGTACGACGCCATGTTGAATGTTTGCACTCACAAACGCGACAAAAGCATGGGAAATATTTAGTAACATTTATCTAAAATAGTTCCGAAACTAATCCTGTAATTTTTCTCTGATTTAGAAAGTTGTTTCCCTGGAGTTAAAGGAGTATGTCCCAAAAAGTTCATACGTTATGAGATATTAGAAAAATAAAATTGCAAATGAGCGTGGGCAGCCCTCTGAGCAACTTTCGTATTAGCTATCAACAGAAAAGTAGAATGAATATTTATAATTTTGAAGTTTTATATTCGGAATTCTTATCTCACTTCAGACTGGTATGTGAAAGTTACTACATGAACTTTGATTCAATAGCTTTCCACTCACAATGAGCAGTGTCAGTGTTAGACTTACCACTCACAATGAGCAGTGTCAGTGTTAGACTTACCACCCACAATGAGCAGTGTCAGTGTTAGACTTACCACTCACAATGAGCAGTGTCAGTGTTAGACAAGACATATTTCTGATATTACTCTTCTGATAAGACTACTCAAAACGAAATCACTCTAAGTTCATTGTTATACATGTATTGATATGCTAAAATTCTGGTAAGTGTTTTAGATGAATTTCTTTAAAATTACTTTAAGTCCAAAGCCCATAGTTTCATAATTATATCACTAGTAAAAGCAGGTTGATCGCATTCTCTTTAGGAATAAATTTTCAGGCTAAGTATTGAGTATATAACCTTTTAACTCTATGTTACGCCTTTCGGCGAGTTTTCTCCAATCCAGTGCAAAATACGATCATCCAATGTTTTTTTAAAACCAATGTTGCCTGTTCTACAAAGAATTCGCAAACAAAACAAAAGCACAAAAAAAAAAAAAAATAATACTAATTTTTAAAAAAAAGCGAACAAAAGCCGTATCTGAAGTTCAATGAAGATTAGGCCATTTTATGCCATACTAGTTACATAATAAACACGCGTCAAAGAGAAAACCTAATTAAATGTCAGACAGGAATTAACGTTCCTAAAAGTTTTGTTACATGCACAGCAAATTGAATTTAAAAAGGAAACGAATCGTAAATTACTTAATACAATGCAAAACAAACATTTGCACGCATGGTATTGAATTTAAATGAATGATACAAAGTGTTGTGACGAAGTAAAATGCATACAGAGTAGCATAATTGTTTTTAAAAAATTGAGGATCTAGACATTTTCCGTTTGCTGTTTATAAAGTCCTTCAGGCATAACTGTTAATTATGTTTTCTTCCTATGTAAGATTGCCACAGAATAACCATAGTATTCTGAAATTTAAAAGTCTTAACGCTTGTAGTTCACACACACACACACACACACACACACATATATATATATATATATATATATATATATATATATATATATATATATATATATATATATATTATCATAACGAAAAATGCGTATACATTTTTTTTAAATTGCAATAACAGTCGTGTGAAAGAAAATAAGAAAAGTCACCGAAAAGTATTCGAGACTGATGGAAATCTTTAGTGATTTACGGCATGCCGTAAATCGGCTGCGCAGGCTTTTCTTTTTTTTTTTTTGGTGAAAAACCGATTTAATCTCATACTGAAAATAAGCATTCACCATCATACCTTTTCTAATACATTTATAAATTATGATCCTTACTTGGGATATATGTTCAAATAAGAGTAGCGCAAAACAATACATGAGACCGGATACAAGCTATGTAACAATATCAATATTTCGGAAAGGTAAATACTCCAGCATTTCACAAGCGATCATCCTTAAATAGTGAAAAGTACCATGTAACTGATCATCCAGTTGAAGCTATAAACCCCGGTAACAATTTAGCAATATTTGATTATATTAATCTCGAATGTAGGCCATATAGCCCTCACAAAAAGGTATGACATATACTATTGAACCTTCATCTTTACAAACCGAAACATGCATACAGATATGGACTTTAAACGAGGAGGATCACATTGGATAGATCATTGAATGAAACCCTCCCTTTGGTAGTTAAACCGATTTAAAGAAAACGCAACAAACCAATAAGCCCATAAATTCTGACAAAGTAACAAGCTCTAATTTATATTATAATTTTCTACACGTACATATATTTTAAAGCTGCAGTCTGAATTGTTTTGTGCAGAAATACAGACATTTTAAAAACTTTTTCTTTTCTTATACTGAAACTTTTGTTTATTTCCTTGCAAAAATGTATCCCCGTAACCTCTTTACAATCTCTGAAGGTATTCAGAAACTTCACTATAAAAGGGCTTCTAAAAACGAACAAATCTCTAAACATTACGGAAAAGTAAAATATATTCACATCTTGACATCAAGTTCATATCTATGTGAAATTATGGCAGCAACTGAGAAAGGTATACACTGACGCGGCAACATTGTCAATATAAATCCCCACAAACTTTTACTTTTTATGGACATTTTGCAGACTGTATACGGACAATTAGGCATACCCAGTACAAACGTTTTACCAACTTTTTTTTTTATAGAAAGAGCAATAGAGGATATCGTCAGTGCTATCTATGTAACTACATTAGCTATTGTAACACTTTTCTTTAAATAACAGTTTTTGTTTCTCGCCAAAATGAAATTGACGGTTTATCATTACTTTAATTTCTTCCATGTTGAAATTCTTCTATTTTCACAAATATTTCAATATTTCCAACTAGATCTCACATCATAATTTTAACTTTGTCTCGTTCATTTTGTTTTCATGTATCTTATTTATTTTATCACTTTTAGTTGTTTCTTGTTTAATATTTTCGTAAATTTTTTTATCTGTTTCTCAAGATGTTCGACTTCAATTTTTAAAGCTTCTATTTTTGAGCATGCAATTACACCATTCTGCACTCTCTTTCTCCTTGTGGTGTAAATAACCTTCCTACAAATCGATTTCTTTTTAACTTATTTATACCTTAATAAATCGTTCCTCTAATTTATCATTTAATTCATCAAGTTCAGTATTTATTTGTATTCATCCACTAGTTAATTAGTTCGTATCAGTCAAACTTTCTTCCATTGAGTGTGTACCTCCATTATCTTGTATTGATTGCCTGTGTACAACAACAGTATGTTCTACTGGGTATATAAGTTGTGTTTCTGACATTTTCTCATAATGGCGCCCACCATTTCTTCTGGGTCTATCACAAAAAGCATTCATTATGGTAAAAATAGCAACAGTTTGACGTTTATTTGTTATATCCTCAGTATTTAACCTGGATCCTCCTATTTTTCTTCTTCCTGACCTAGGTGATGGATTTTTTGTACTGCCATTTTGAGTGATTATAATATACTTTACTACAATGCACCTTCCTTTAGATTGGAAATATAATTCACCATCACGATTTCTACACATACCTCTTGCATATTTTTCTTGAAATGTATCACTTACATAATAACCATAATTTCTTAATAATTCTTTCATTTTCATTTTGTTGTGATCGTACTCCGTTGATCTTGTGTCGTAATCAAAACCGCTAATAAGATTTGCAGTATCACCACTTTAACAGTGTCTTGGTCTTGTATCGTCATCATCATCATCATCGGGATGTCCAAATTATTTTAGTTAAATATGAAGTTTTCATCACTGTGGTATCTTTTTTTTAATGTATTCGTTACAATGCAATCTTCTCGCTTTTTTTAACATTATCTTTTATTTTCATCATACCACTTTTTGCAGTATTCTTTGTTGTATTCTCCTTTATTCTCCCCATTAATTTTTCTGTATTCTAAGTTTTCTGTATTCTCCTTTCTTCTCTTCTTTCATTTCTCTGTATTCTAAGTTTGCTGTATTGTTCTTTCTTCTCTCCATTAATTTTTCTGTATTCTAAGTTTGCTGTATTTTCGTGTCTTCTTTCCATTAATTTTTCTGTATTCTAAGTTTGCTGTATTTTCCTGTCTTCTCTCTATTAATTTTTCTGTATTTTAAGTTTGCTGTATTCTCTTTTCTTCTCTCCAATAATTTGTATGTATTCTAAGTTTAGAATAACAACTATTTGTGTAAAACGCAGTGATTACCTTCTTTTCTTAACATTTTGAACATGTATGAACATGCCTTAAAATCCATTTATTTAACCAATTACATTTGAAATTAGTTGTCACTCCTCTAAGTAATATCGTAATTTATAAGTTATCTTGCAAGTGAACTTTGTTCAGATCCAGATTAATTTTGATATATCTTACAATTTGTCTTGTCAAATAAATGGATGCTGAACAAGACAATAAGCAAGAATAATCTTAGGTTAGCAAACAACAAGAGACAGTAACTTCACAATAGCAATACGATCCTCTTAGATTTTTAACTATGCAGAGAACTTCGCAGATCGTTACAGGAATTTAAAAAGGCCAAATCCGAACGTTTAACAAAAGTACAAGAAGATTCTAAAACATCCATGACTATGCAAGGCACAACTTCAGACGAACATGAAATCAAATTACTTTAAAGAAATGAAACCAACGCAGACAACACAATTTAATATTTGATAGATGTTGTACACCAACAGTAGTTTCAGGCATCTTATTTATTGGATCATAAAGTAAAGATGCTTCTGTATAGAGTCTTCAACATAGAGTTCTAAAAGATGTTGAATTTAGCAACAAATAATCATTCAAAGTACAACGACAGAGCCGGGGAGCGCAGATTCAAAGTGTCAGCTTATACAAAGCAAAACAACATGGTGGACACTTCTCGAAAGGAGAGACTAAGAGTAGAAAAACTATTAAGTATGCGATATGGTTTGCTAGCCTTTTCGCTAGGGAAATAAGAAAATGTCTAGCGAAAGAACAAATATGAATAACTCTATTTACCATGCAGAACCTAAATCTGTTCTCACAGTTACATACAATATGCTTATACAAAAAGCTGTATAATAATCTTACCATCAACAGTGGACATTGAAGAAATTGCAAGTCTGATCATTCCATTTTCACTTAGTCAGTTTCCAATCGACTACATGATACCACATGGACTTTTATCTGATATAATTACTAAGACAGTACAAGCATATGTAAAATCAAATATGCATTGCTGACTCTTGTACTAAGAAAACATCCATCGAAACAGGAAAGATTATCAGCACAATTTACCATGCAAGATTAAGCTCTGTTCTTACTGTTGCCAACAGCATGCTTTTGAAAAATCTATTGAAGTTTACAATCAATTCACCATCAACACTGGATATTAAAAGGTTACAAGGCTAATCAGTACTGTTTGTTTTAGTCAGTTCAGATTCGACCACGTTATAGTAAATTGACGTTTACCTGACTAAAATTTTACTCAATAAACAGTAAAGCATCTCAACAAAAATAAGTGAAAATTCATCTCGGAAAACAACACAACAGCGTCTGGAAAAACTTAAAGACGTTAGAAATTATTTTGAGATGAAAACAACACAACAACGTCTGAAAAAATGTAAAGAGATTAGAAATTATTTGATCAAAGAGATCAGACACTACAAAGGTATGAAAAAGAAGTACAAAACAGCTTACAAAGTTTTTGATAACATAGATTACAATCTCAACTTGAATAAATACAGAATGACTTGAATAACGAAATTCAACAGAAAGATCAGTAGAATAAAAAGATCATGAATGCTAACCGAATTGTATTGCTATAGAAACCTCGTAAGAGAAAGAACAGATTATTTACCTAACGGACAGTATTTACAACCAATCGAAGAAAGGATAAACACCGAGATAGAAGCATTTGGTAGTGATATGTGGAAACACAAGAATCTTTGGATAATTATTGTGCTTTACAATCTCACATTCAACAATTACAGAATGATTTAAATAACGAAATCCGACATTAAGATCACACAAATTAGATCATGAATAATTTTGACACAACAGTTACTGCCCTGAACCACAAGTTAACAGTTACTACCAATACGGTGGCAGAGTTATAGTAAAATAATGATTCAGTAGAGATGACGCAAAAGGTAAAGGATACCAAAATAAAGAACAACGAATGGGAATGAAAATAAAATAACAATTATATTTTTTATATATATATATATATATATATATATATATATATATATATATATATATATATATATATATAAGACTCGAGCAAAAGCTCATCAACGAGGCACAAAATAGACCTCTAGTGTTGGTGTAGATTTTATTGACTACATCGAATAAAAATGGATCAAAACGGGCGACAATTTTAAAATATTTCATGAATTCACCAATAACTTCCATCCTACGATTAAATTTACGACATAGTCCTCAAACAGGTAAAACATCTTTTTTGATACTCAATTTACCCTCCTGGAGGGGAGTATAGAAACTGACCTGTATTATATATAATACAACTGTCTCTCACGAGTATCTACTCCCAGCCAGCTGCCACCCCACCCCCAAGCACGTGATAAAAAATCTTCCTTATAGCACGTGCGTTTAGGACCAAACGCATATGCTCTAATCCGGCTACCTTTTAAAAGAGACTGGAAGAGCTCTAGGGGCAGAAATAGCTACATCAAGGAGTCTATTAACAAAACTAGGCTCCTTGATAGAGGAGCCATCCTGAAATATAAAACCAAGGAAACCAACAAACGCGTCTCCTTCGTGGTTACTTTCAAACGCGTCTCCTTCGTGGTTACTTTCCACCCCAACGTCCCAAAATTACAACAAATAATTTGGATTGAATCTTCCGAAAGTGTGAAAGGCATCTTTCAAGAAGCTCCTATGGTTGCGTACCGTAGACCTACCAATCTGAAGGATCATCTGGTACGTGCCAAGATAAATTCAAACAAGACTACAGATGCATATTGCCGCTAAGACAAGCGTTGCCTAGTTTGCAATCATATGCCCAAAACCAAATCGTTCAGAAGTTCGACGAAAGAAAGTAGCTAAACTATCAATCAGAAGTTAGGATGTCTAACATGCATGCAAGATCTGTGGCATTCAATATGTTGGCGAAACCGTTGATTTCAGAAAACGAATGAATAACCACAAGAGCCACATTCACAACAAAATTAACGCGAAACTCCCCAATATCTACAACTCGACTGGGCATTCAGTCGAGTCCCTCGAGATGCTACCGATTGATTATCGGGTGGGCCGATATAGAACGCACACGTAAAGAACGATACTGGATACTACAATTGAAACGTCATGGGGAGTTCGGCCTAAATGAAAAAGTCTAACCTTGCTAATGCAATCTTGTCAAAACTACAGCCAGGCATCAGTTTATCAGACGTACGCAATTTTTGCGATAATATTTACCCAAGTAAATTTTCCGTAACTTTTTACATCTAGTATTATTATTATCATTATTATTTAAACTCTTGTCCATTATCCCGATATACCTTGCTCTTGACGTACTTCCTAAGTACCTCCATGCATAACATTTGCATGGATATAATTTCTGTTGTGCATTTTGATGATGGCTATTAATTTTTTTTCGCGCACGGTGTCAGTCCTTTGTTCCCAGCCTGGAATTAGGTCCAAATAGTTTGGTCCTCTGCGTAATAGGCACGATAAAGACTTCTCTGTAATTTGTTTACGTAACTTCATTGAGCTGAATTCAGCAAAATATGGATATGTTTTTTACCAGTTGTAACCGTTTATTAATTTTGTCTTCTTTCTTTCTTCTATTGTTTATCCTTTGTTTGTTTATTTCCCTGTCATTGAAACATGTAGGAGTCAAGAATTTCTCTTGTCTTTTGTGTTTAGTGTATGTTTTGTGGATATAAATTGTTTCTACCCCTGACGAAGGGCTTGTTTAGCTCGAAACGTTGGAAAACTGGTTTTGTATTTGCACCGTTATCACGTTTTTTGTCATTATATATATATATATATATATATATATATATATATATATATATATATATATATATATATATATATATATTGTTACGACTCTATGGTCTAAGAAAAATGTAACAGAAAGAAAGTGAAACCAACAAATCAAGTAAAAATCAACAAGCAATTTATTACTAGATAATTAAAATGAAAAATCAAAAAGTCACTTACAGTAATGTGTTTTGAAATCCTAATAATCCAATAAGAATGATTGTTCTAATCACAAGTCCTAAATATAGAATGTTCCGAATTCACGGCTGTGTCCTTGAATGTTATAATGTGCTAATGGTCTCCAAAGTCCTGATGTACTAGAAATCTTGATGTGCTGATGTCACAATGAAGTATTCCAAAATCTCTGAATAAGTTCAGTTAAATTCCAAAATCATTAATTAAAAATCCAAAATCCAAAAGTTTATGAGCACTGTTATAATCCAATGAATATTTAAAATAATTCCTCTCTTAGAATTTGTAATGAATTTTCACAACTGTAATAGCTCTTTACAAGACTGATGGTAATGTCAAAACTGAATAAATGTCCACCAAACATGGCATATATAAAGATTGGTCACATGACAGAATGTTCTAGAACATGTGTCATCTTAATGGAATTTTACTTGTAAACAAAATTCAACCTTGACCTTCAAATTGAGAAAACATATTGATCAAAACAACCTAATTCAAGGACACTAGTTAAACATGTTTTTCCTGATAAACATAAAGATTTAAGCAAATATTAAAGTGAAGAAACATTTATAATTTCCTATACTATTTATAATATTATATAAACATCATACATAACACCTCCCCTCATAAAGAAAAAGAAAGATTTATGTAATAAAGCTTTCTTTTGAATATACATCTAATACTATAATAACCAAAATTACATAAGAACATGTTTTATGATACTGGACTTAATTACATCAAGCAATATTACATTTCTAGGCACGTGAGAGTGCATCTGCAATCACATTGTCTTTTCCCCTGATGTGTCTGATGTCAATGTTATATTCCTGCAATATCAAACTCCATCTCAACAATCTCCGATTTTTATCTTTCATTTTGTTGATGAAAGTAAGGGGATTGTGATCACTGTACACAATAATTGGAGAAAGAGCTGAGGTAACATACACTTCAAAATGCTGTAAAGCCAATATCAAAGCCAAACATTCCTTCTCAATTGTGGAATAATTTTTCTGGTGCTTGTTTAGTTTTTTAGAAAAATAACACACAGGGTGATCCACACCACTTTTGTCTTCCTGAATCAATACTCCACCAACCCCTACATCACTTGCATCAACAGATAATTTAAATGATTGGCTAAAATTTGGTGCAGAAAGAACTGGTGCATTCTTAAGCATGGCCTTTAACTTGTCAAAAGATTCCTGACACTTGTCAGACCAATGAAATTTGGTTTTCTTACTCAATAAACTTGTCAAAGGTTCAGCAATTTTGGAAAAATTGGAACAAAATTTCCGATAATATCCAGCCATACCTAGAAATCGCATCAGTTGCTTTTTACAAATTGGAACTTGAAATTCAGAGATAGCTTTGACCTTAGCTTCTATAGGTTTAACTTGACCTTGTCCCACAATATGTCCTAAAAATGTGACACAAGCATGGCAAAACTCACTTTTGCTCAAATTAATTGTCAGATTCGCATCGCTGAGTCGATCAAAGAATTTTCGAATGGTTTCCAAATGATCTTCCCAGGTGTTGTTGTAGATAATGACGTCATCGATATAAGCGTCACAATTATCATGACCAAATGTTATCATGTTCATCAGACGTTGAAACGTTGCAGGCGAATTTTTCATTCCAAACGGCATGACTTTATATTGATAAAGTCCATCTGGAGTTACAAATGTTGAAATTTCTTTTGCCCTTTCCGTCAGTGGAATTTGCCAGAATCCTTTTAAAAGGTCAAACTTGGTGACATATTCCGCATTTCCAATTTTATCAATGCAATCGTCCATTCTTGGGATTGGAAATGAATCAGTTTTGGTGACACTGTTGACTTTTCTATAGTCAGTACACATACGGAATGTATTATCTGGCTTGGGAACAAGAATACATGGTGAACTCCAGTTACTTTTACTTGGTTTTATGAAATCATTCTCCAGTAAATACTGAATTTCTTTCTTCAGATAGTTCTGTTTGAGAGGATTCATCCTATAAGGATGCTGTTTCACAGGCGCAGAATCTACAATGTCAACGTCATGATAAATTTTACTTGTTCGTGTTGGAACATCAGGAAACAAGTGCTCATAGTCATGTAATAGCTGTTTTAGTTCATTTCTTTCCTGTTGTTGTAGATGTGAAAGTTTCTGGTCTAGGTTGTTCAATATTTCTGAATTCCGAAGATTGGTTATACCAGAGTCACCATAGTCTGATTGTACTCCATCGTTGATATCTTCACTGTGTGGGACAGGTACAACTAAATTAACTGAATAATTAGCTGGGCTATCTCTGTCAAAATATTCCTTTAACATATTTATATGACAAAGTTGTTTCTGTTTCCGTCTCCCAGGAGTGTTAATGATATAATTTAAGTCATTTACTTTCTTTTCAACGGTATAAGGACCAAAAAATTTACCCTGAAGAGGATTCTGAGGTATGGGAAAGAGAGCCAGAACTTTGTCACCAGGTTTAAAACTCCTTTCCTGTGAATTTCTGTCATACCTTAATTTCATTTTTGACTGAGTAGTGTGAAGATTAGTTCTTGCTACTTCACAGGCCTTTGACAACTTGTATTTGAAATCAGAGACATAATCAAGAAGATTAATCTTTGAATCTTCATTTGAAAGAAGTTTCTCTTTCAATAATTTCAATGGTCCACGGACAGTATGACCAAAAACTAGTTCAAAGGGACTAAAACCCAACGACTCTTGAACTGATTCCCTAACAGCAAACAACAACAAATGAACACCCTCATCCCAATCCTTTTCTGTATCAAAGCAATACTATCGAATCATATTCTTCAAAGTTTGATGAAATCTTTCCAAAGCACCTTGACTTTCAGGGTGATAGGCAGAAGATTTAAACTGTTGGATGCCTAATTCATGCATAACTTGTTGGAAAATTCCAGACATAAAATTTGACCCTTGATCTGACTGGACAGATTTGGGAAGGCCAACAAGTGTAAAAAACTTCACCAAAGCTTTCACAATAGTTTTGGTTTTTATATTTCTCAGAGGAATTGCTTCTGGAAATCTTGTAGATGTACACATGATGGTCAACAAGTATTGGTTGCCTGACTTGGTTTTAGGTAAAGGACCAACACAGTCTACCATTATTCTACTAAATGGTTCATCAAATGCAGGAATAGGTTGCAGATGAGCCTTAGGTATCTTCTGATTGGGTTTTCCTACCATTTGACAAGTGTGACAAGATCTGCAGTATTTAGAAACATCACTTTTGAGTTTCGGCCAATAAAAATGATTCAAGATCTTGTGATAAGTCTTACGGACTCCTAAATGACCAGCCAAAGGAGTTTCATGGGCTAAATTAAGAATTTCCTGTCGATATGACTTAGGAACAACAATTTGATAGCTCACTGACCACTCGTCACCAGCGGGTACATCAGGTGGTCTCCATTTCCTCATAAGGACCCCATTTTTCACAAAGTAACACACTGGAACTTGTGTGGCTTCAGTTTCACTAATAGCCCTCTGAAACAAACAAGATATCTCGGGATCTTGCTCCTGTTCAACGACAAGGGATTGTCGTTTGTCATCCTGATTAGGACAAAGAGAATGAGTTGCCAAAAGAGGATCACTGTGATCAATACCGTTTGATTGATCAATACCTGAGGAAAAAGTGACCTCATCAAAAGACTGACCAATACATGTGTCAGCTAAAGGAATAATATCCTGATCAACATCAATCTCAACAGCTCTTTTTGCCATAGCTCTAGTAACTGCACAAGCAGGGTACAAATCAGGGATTTCAGTTTCGACAGGATCAACTTTCTGATCCAAACAAGGCTTGTCAGTTACAAGTGGATTAACCACAACCTTATCTCCAGCTAGGTCATTGCCTAGTAATAAATGAACACCCTCTATGGGTAAAGAAGTCACTGCCCCAACAGTCACAGGTCCAGAAACTAAGTCTGATGCCAAATTTACACAATGAAGAGGAACATTTACAAAGCCGCACTCAACTCCCTGAACAAGAACACTTTCACTTGAAGAAGACTCCTCAGACAAAGGCAAAGTACCTGATAATAAAAGACTCTGAGAAGCTCCAGTGTCCCTTAATATTTTAATTGGGATAGGTTTGGCAGAATCACCAATAAGTGATATAGAACCTTCTGACATGAATGGTTCATAAGCCTCCAAAATAGAATCAGACTGGGGTTTGTTTGACCCAACAAATGTATTGCTTTCAATACAAGACCGTGACCTTGACCTCGTAGAAATAAGAGCATTTGGAAAAGCTCTGTCTTTACTCTGTTGCTTATTTTTCAACTTAAAGCAATCAGAAATAACGTGCCCTTTCGTTTTACAATAAGTGCACGTAGGAAGAGATAAGGATTTCTGATCAGTCTTATCAGATGTTTGATTCCTAACAGTTGTGCTGTTGTGAAATTTGGAAGTACTCGAATGAGATTGAAATGGTTTTTTACCAGAAAACTGCTGAGAGGACGACTTATTGCCAAAAGAAATTTTGTGAGTCCAGGAATAATCATCAGCCATACGAGCAGCATTTTCCAAAGTTTCCACATTCTGCTCGTCAAGATCGGTTTTAACATCACTATGGATGCACCTCTTGAACTCTTCAATTAATACGAGCTGTCGGAGGTTATCATAACCTTGATCAACTTTCTTGGCTGAGCACCACCTATCAAATAGTTGTTCTTTATCCCTTGCAAATTCGACATGAGTTTGTCCAGTTTCTTTTCTACAATTCCTAAACCTTTGTCGATATGCCTCTGGTACCAACTCATAAGCTTTCAAGATGTACTCCTTAACCACATCATAATCAGTGCTTTGTTGTACTGACAGTGAAATGTAGACTTCACGAGCTTTGCCAATTAGTACACTTTGTAATAACAAAGTCCAATGCTCTCTGGGCCATTTCAAGTTTTCAGCTATTTTCTCGAAATGAAGAAAGTATTTATCTACTTCTTTTTCCTGAAAAGGGGGTACTAACCTAATATATCTAGTAACATCAAAACCTGAACTTGTGTTTAAAGGAGTGGAGTGTGCTCTGTTTGCCAGTTCTAATTCTCTTAATTTAAATTGCATTTCCCTTTCTTCTCTTTGCATCTGCATCTGCATTTGTATTTGCCTCTCTTCCTTCTGCATTTGTATCTGCCTCTCTTCCTTCTGCATTTGTATCTGCCTCTCTTCCTTCTGCATTTGTAGCTGCCTCTCTTCTTTCTCTCTCTCCATCTGTATCTGCCTCTCTTCTTTCTCTCTCTCTCTGAATCTGAAGCTTTGCCAATTCTAAATCCATCTGGTTCTTTAACTCTAATTCCCTTAATTTCCTGTCAGAACCAGATACAGGCTTTCTCTTCAAACTTAAAGCACTATTTTCAAAAATTCCCTTTCCTACTAAATACTGAATTAAAATAATCTTTATCTCCTGTTTTGTCAATGATAATTTTGCCTCAGATAGACTGTATTTTCTGGCAAGCTCGAGCAACTCATCCTTTCTCATGCACTCTAACCCCTCCTGGGTAGGTTTTGAAATGAAATTCTGAACATTAGATGCCATTGTAAATGCTTGTTGGTTTCACACAAAAAAATTTCTCTATTTAAAAATCTTTGCCAAAGACAAAAAAAAATTCCAAGACAAAATCAATATGAATTTCAAAGATAAATTTAATATCTCTAATATGCTTTAAAGAAATTCAATCCCGGAACGGCCCCCAATTTCTGTTACGACTCTATGGTCTAAGAAAAATGTAACAGAAAGAAAGTGAAACCAACAAATCAAGTAAAAATCAACAAGCAATTTATTACTAGATAATTAAAATGAAAAATCAAAAAGTCACTTACAGTAATGTGTTTTGAAATCCTAATAATCCAATAAGAATGATTGTTCTAATCACAAGTCCTAAATATAGAATGTTCCGAATTCACGGCTGTGTCCTTGAATGTTATGATGTGCTAATGGTCTCCAAAGTCCCGATGTACTAGAAATCTTGATGTGCTGATGTCACAATGAAGTATTCCAAAATCTCTGAATAAGTTCAGTTAAATTCCAAAATCATTAATTAAAAATCCAAAATCCAAAAGTTTATGAGCACTGTTATAATCCAATGAATATTTAAAATAATTCCTCTCTTAGAATTTGTAATGAATTTTCACAACTGTAATAGCTCTTTACAAGACTGATGGTAATGTCAAAACTGAATAAATGTCCACCAAACATGGCATATATAAAGATTGGTCACATGACAGAATGTTCTAGAACATGTGTCATCTTAATGGAATTTTACTTGTAAACAAAATTCAACCTTGACCTTCAAATTGAGAAAACATATTGATCAAAACAACCTAATTCAAGGACACTAGTTAAACATGTTTTTCCTGATAAACATAAAGATTTAAGCAAATATTAAAGTGAAGAAACATTTATAATTTCCTATACTATTTATAATATTATATAAACATCATACATAACAATATATATATATATATATATATATATATATATATATATATATATATGAGAACAACCTACGTTTTAGCTATTACTGATGATAAAACAATAAAAGATGTTACATTCACCAAGTTTCACAACAAGTTGTATGCTGAGTTAAAACAATCGAAAAGAGACAAAAGTTTATGTTGTGTGAGAAGCAGTCAATAAGGCCGTCGTGGTGCAAGGTAATATTGACGAACTAGACAAAAGGATGAAAGAAATGAAACAAGATTTAAATTATATGGAACACAAGTTTACAACACATTTGGATGCAATCACGACTTAAGTGGATAAAGAGACTCTTGTATTAAAAGGTAGCATTGATGCAGTTAAAACAATAAACAGAGATACATTTAACACTAAAACAGGCGGAAATAATGTTGGATTCTTTGATCGAAAAAGAACAATGAAAGAGAAAGTGGATAAACGCAAATAAGAGTTTGATGCAGAAAAAAATGAACATTATCCTAGGATGACTATTGTTTTTATAACTTCCGAGTTGTACTGATCAAGGAAATCGAGATGGCCTTAAAATAAATGTTGGTGAAAACATAAGTCTTCACAAAGTTTTGAAACTCGCTATCAGTATAAACACATGAAAGGATTGTTTGAACTTTTTAAAGTCCAAAATCATATCTCAAAAATTGGTTAAAACTTATTACATGTGTTTCATCACGTTTTGTTCAATGCGTGGCACACACAATAGGCTAGCGATTCACAGAAATATATCATTTAATAAACAAATCAGTCTTATATAAAAGTTTTGTCAACTCTATGTTGAACCGATATTTAATATCATTTGTTTCGAATTTTGTATCTGATTAGAGGTAAACAATACACTTTTTGTATACACAACCAATTCACAAAAGGAATCTAATCTGTGCAGGATAAACGAATAATACACATAGTATTTAAAAGAGTTAAATATTTTACTTTTTGAATTGAAACGCATACTAACCCTAAAATATTATATTTGGACATTATAGATCCAGATTATGTTCACGACAAGATAAATAGTGGCAGCAATATTACAATTTGTTATTCATAAATATAACAAATGGTTGCAGCATATGTTATGATCGGAGGAGTAATAGAGATCCATTTAGTAGTTTATATTCAGTTTATTTCATCTAGCTGATGATCAAAGAATTCGACACAACGAAACAAGGAATGAGCATCAGAGAGAAGTTGAAGAATTCAGTGAAAACATACTTGAATGACAAAATGAGAGGACAATGTTTGGTGACACAGCACTTGAACCACCTGGACGATGCTTTTCTAATATGCGTTTACTCATGGTGCTAAGGACAGTAATGATTTAAGCGATGTTGATAATAAAACAAAATCTGAAAAAGGCAACCTCAGGTGCATGATTTTTACCCACCTTCTTATAGCCAAGTACAAATATATAGTCACTGCGCTTGTGATGGATGTTAGTGTGTGTTTTGCTTATAAGTGTTTGTAAAATGTCTTCGACGTTGTCTCTCTGTGACAATGCTGCTTGAAGGTACAATTGTATTGTAGTAAATCAATAGGAAAGACGTCGTCATTACGGTAAATACATAACACCTAACAAGCAGTGAAAGATACAGCAAGGAGTTAAATAGCTCAGTACAATACATCATATAATTACACACATCACTTGCAGCATTATACCAGAAGAAACAATGCAAGTTTGTATACCATAGCTAAGCCCAAATATCATGAATATACCTGTTAGTTTCTTCGTGCAGTTTGAGACAAAGTCTTTATTTACAATTTATATAGAATGCTTGTGAAAGACATTATCATATTATACGGAATTGACAATCTTTTTAAGTTGAATGACTGCAGCAGTTTCATGACATACAAAGATTTGCGGTTACATGTATTGCTTATATCAAACATGATTGAACAAGATAAAATTGATAAATTGAGAAAGATACGCTTATGAGCTCCTAACGAGCATGATACTTGTGCAGAAACTGTACAGTTTGTGGTATATGGAAAGAAGTTTCCAATACCACTTGACTACCAGATTCTTACAGATCAGTGTCCGGTGTATTCTTATGATCATCCTCAGAATTTTAGATTTAACTTTACACGTCAAAAACAACAAAAGTGATGGAAGATAGCAATCATAATTACAAACTTAAAAATATCTGTTCATGCTTTGCCTTTATCGATTAAAAAGGCTTTCAATAGTGTATACTGTAATGGTCTTTGCATAAATTGTATAAACGCGCTATTAATGGAAAATTGCTTAGGATCAAGCGAGATATGTATACGAATGTCAAGTAATGTGTAAGGTGATATAAGTCATACCCTGATTCTTTCGATTCTTATGGAATTTACTTTAAAAAGGGATGTATAGTCTCCGATCCTTTTCTCTCGTTTACTTGATGACCTTGCATTTTATCGGTAATACAATGTTAACTCTAGCATAACGCTAGACGGTATTACATTTATATTAATGCTATTTGCTGATGATCTCGTCGTACTTGGTAAAACCCCACAGGATTTGAAACATAGTTTGAATTTGTTATAAATATATTTCAATAGATCGGGTTTAAAAGTTAATATTGAGAAAACCAAAATAATAGTATTCAGAAAACGAGGACCTGTCAGAATGTTTCAGAAATTGACCAATAATGTTAAATAGCTTCAAGCTGTAAATGATTTAACTATTTAGGTACTGTGTATTGTTAAGTATATTGAATCTATAATTTGTGCTTAACTTTGTCCATTATAGTAGTATTGTACTTATTTGAACTTTCAAATACGGTTACTTGTCAACAGGATATTGACCAGAATTTGAGTTCAAGGCTAGTCTTATTTACAGTTAGATTTTTTTTTCCATTAGGATGACTCACCTTCTGTTATGATGTGGGTCATTAGAATATATGTATATAATAGAGACTTGATACGAATTAACTTCATTCTGGTTTTCAGATCAGTTTAGGAATCATTTTGGGACCAGAGTTTTTTTTTGTGCCATTGAACTCAAATATCATTTGAGATTAATTATTTATTTAAACATTCATTGGAATTACTAAGTTCTCATTGACTTTTGGATTAATATATTACTTTGAACATTTGTGGACTCATTAAACGACATTCTGGATTGTATCATCATGGTATATCAGGACATTCAAGACTATTGAAATTAATTCGGAACATTCTATATTCTTGGACTTGTGATAGACATTTAGGATTATTTGGAATTTAAGTCACAAACTGTAAGTGTCTTTGAATTTTTACTTTTATTGCAGGGAAATAAATTGCTTGTTGACTTTACTTAAATTGTTGGTTTTTACTTTCTATTCTGTTACTTATTTTTAAGACCTAGAGTCGTAACAGTATAATTATACTGGTAGCTTTTCGTTAAATCAAGAAGCATTAACCGGTCAAAGTCTTAAAGCATTCACTACCTTGATTGTCAATACACGTAAAGGTGATTTGAATCCAAAATGTGTCAACTATTAAATGCATTTGTTGGGTCTGTTTTAAGTTATGGGCGTCAAATTTGAGGGTTTTCGATGTCAAAAGAGATTGAACATGTACATTTAAAATTGTGTAAAAGCCTGTGACGTGTTTAGTCTTCCATATGCAATATAGGAATATATGGTGCATTAGGAAGATTCCCTGTACGTACAAATTATTAAGGATTGGTGTTCTATTGTCAATACTAGTACGATTATTGTTAAATATTTATGCAACGTATTATTAAGAGAATGTAGTAACGGTTATACAGATATGGGTTAGTAAAGTTAAACCTTATCGGAACATGACTTTTCATATGTTTGGAATGACCCATCTTTTGTTGATGCGAAGGATTTTCATTAATATCCAAGTAAAGAATTTTAAATGTATTCATTGAAAATGGATTAATGATATTCAGAATAGTCAAGCCTTGTTTTCATATAAAAACTGAAAGCAATTATTTGACTCTGAAGATTATGTGAGCATTTTGCCTCATAAACTTAGAATAACTAAACTGAGGTTAGCATCGTACCAATTGCGAATTAAAACAGGCCGGTTTGCTAAAAATGGAATCGAACGAGAGCACCGTTATTGAAATATTTATAACAAAAATGATTTTAAAGGTGAGTATCTTTTTGTATTTGTTAATCCGGTGTACCACTATCTTTGTAGGAAATAAATGAGTTCCTTTTATTATGTTAGACCTAGTGTTTTCAAATTTATAGAACTCATGCAAATTAAGCAAAGGCATATTTTGTGTGAGCTGGCAAAACACGTCTAAGAAGTATTTAAGAAAAGTTCTATTATAGTTAATATATGTCTGAAATTTGTCATATTCCAAATTCATTGCGAGAATCTACTCTCATTCTTTGTTAAGTTCAATCTCGCATAAAACTTCTTTTATTGAACATAATATAAGAGTATTCATACATACATTCTATGAACGATTATGTTGCTTAGATGTATCACTCATCGCGTGTTATATATTTGTATATTGTTCATATATATATATATTTGTATTTGTTCATGTTTTTCTTCATACTAATGGACGAGAAAGTGTATATTGTAAGTCCGAATAAGGTTTCAGTTCCGTTCTAGTATGTAATAAAAGATTTAAGGGGAAACACATGTTGTTCGGTAATCATCTTTAGCAGCGACAAAGACAACAAAGGTAACTGTGTTTAAAGACAGCCATGATATTCCATACGAAATGAAAGGAGAAATTGTAGATGCTATGAAGGAAAGTAAAGAAAATCCCTAGACTGTTAATGAGACTTGAGTTTCCTTTGCACTGCAAGGTACTTGTGTCGTAGGTACGCATTGCCTTCGGTATGATAAGGTAAAGTGTTGAAGTTAATCAATAAATAACGTTTATTATCAAAAGAACTCGGAGTTACTTTGCTCACCTTGATTGTAAACTTCTTGTGATTGTATGACGTGTGTAAATTAATTTCTTGGTAATTTCCCTTATCTTAAAGAAAATAATTTCGGTACATCTCGAAGTTTCAATATTTTTATCATGCATTTCTTTATTCCCGTATACACTTTCCTTTCGTCTTTATTAGGCCTACATGAATAATGTTTTGATCTTAACCCACAAAAATCTCTGATTGTTACTCAGCCAATTAATCTTTGAAAACTCCGAGTATCATTTTATCCAATTGTGGTAAACCTTGGAATAGTCGCTAGTGTCATGGAACTTCTTGTCATCATTCATGCCCCTGCAAAAAGGTTTCTATTTTGATATAAATACACAATAAATCTGTATTAGTCACAAGCAGTCTCATTCTATCACCATATTTGTTTTTCAACTTGTTGTAATAGAATTCATACATCAGCCATATAAATATCTTTAACACGGTAAAACCACCATAGATCGGTTTGGATATTCAGATTTTTTATATTTGAGACTGACTAGCACCAAATCCTCATCTATTATTATCTTCTGGGCAAATAATACATCTTTCTGGAATTTGAGGAATTTTTTTGTATCTGTACGTACTTATAGTGTTCTTAACTTTCTGAAGCTGTCCATTTGTTTTCGAACACTTGAATTGTTCACCAGTTTGAAGAAGTTCTTTCCGAATTCACTGTTAGCTTCTTTGTCGTAAACTTGTATTTAGCTATATGTATGATTACAGCCATGGTTGTTGCTCAAGCAATATAACTTCGTGTATCTGTTTCAGCTTTAAACCTAACTTCTATTAAAGCATTAAGTTTCTGAAATGCATCATAGACTTTGGTTTAAGTTTTCAATGTACTTAGTAGCTTTAGTCCAATTGGTTTTGTACAATTTTAATCATCAATACATTTCTTTTTGCATAGAGATACATTATTTTCACCTGGAAATAATTTTCTCTGGACCAAGCGGGTTGTTCTTGAAATGGTCGTGCATACAAAATGTGATCTTTAGTTGTACGTCTAATATGCAACCAGTATAACTATTATCAGGTATGTGGAACACACTTTCTTCTATCCATCTAATTTGTTTATTATTTACCATCCAAAGGCATGTAGTCTTATATCCCATTCATATACATTTTTGGCGTTTTGATCCAGAATGCATGACAGTGATCTTGACTTGCCATAATGTTTTATCTTACCATCGGACTTTGTCCTTGACTCACTTTCTTTGCTTTCATATATCTTTGGCTTTTTCGCCTTTGCATATTTATATGGTATCATGTTAATGCCACGTCGAACTCCACTTTCATTTGTCAGGTATATATCATGGTCCGTTAGTAATTCAAGTGTTACACCATATATTTTCAAGCTTGCGCTGTGAGCTAGTTCTGGTGCACCAAAATTGTTTACCGGGATAACGTTTGTCTTGTTCCATACATACGTTCCAGAAATCTTCAGAGATGTCACACAAAATTAAATTATCTTTCAAGGTAACAGTCATGTAGATCACCTAATATATGAATGTTGAAGTGTAACATCTCGTCCTGTAGATGTTGGTAATCGTCGTTAGATATGTTCGAGTCGTTAAGTGATATTAAAACTTTTTGGTGTGGTATGGATGCTTCATTGGAATTATCAAAACTCTCGAAGTACTCATATGGATCATTTTCCTTTCTTGTACAAAACAGGTTTCTTTGCACCAAACGTTTCTTTACAACTCTAATCTTTATTTCCACAGACATTTCCTTTCAATCCTTTATGAAAGTATCAACAATGAAATCCTTGAAATCCTTGCTAAATGAAATATATTACTCGTGATTATTCGATATTTTTTTTAACTCTTCATCCGGATTATTTTCGACAATCATCTTGATAAACTGTCAAAGTTTGAATGAATACAGGGATGAATTTTTATATTTTTTAAAATTTTATTTTTAAAATTACAAAATTATACATTCAGTCAAGTGATTATGGTCGCAAACTTATGTGTCTTCTATTTTTTGTTACAAATGTCACATGTATTTGTTGAGTTAACCTGTTTCTCATCATCCTCTGTGAACACCATAGGTTTTGCATTTTTCGGCCTAAATTGATCGTACATACATTACTTTTGCGATCTTATCTAACCAGTTGTAAAACTCCTCAATGCAATCAAAATCATTTATGAATTGTCTTTAGAGACAAACAAAACCCTGATGGAATGTGTTTAGATGTTTCCATTGCCCGGCTTTGTTGTTGTTCCTTCGGAACACTTTGCATTTTGGCAACAAGTCTCCGACATCCAGGATATATCTGATTGCTGCATAGTACACTACAAATTTGCGACAGAATGATATCTTTAAAAATAGCAATAAACAAGATACACAACTTGTAATTGATGACGATAATTTGTAAATTAGATCACGTCCAGTTTGTATATAAAACAAAATTCAATAATTTCCTGATTTGAAATATTAATATGATCTATTATCATATTACGTCTGTTCGAAAAGAATGGAAGCAGATAATTAGAGTCATGGTATGATGATGCAGATGAGATCAAAGTCATTCCAAACTGAACATTTAACATACTATCAAAAACTAGATTTTATTTCCTGAATGACACGGGGTGTGGGGGTGGACTTTCGAAATTACCAGAATCAGTATTTTTCTCTACATCAAGGTTTGAGTAAAGAAATTTACCTACATGTTTTGACTTGTATTTTGACTTTGATATTGACTTTATTTCTTTGGTTCAAATATTTCATTCGGTTATTATCAGTTTTGTTTGTACGAAATGTTTTTAGACATTCGATCCAAAAGTTCAACTGTCTTTTTAATTTTAGAATTAAGCCAAATGGTATCTCCCTGTCGTATACTAATAGTTTTTGCTAAACATAGATTTGTCAACAAATTCCATGAATGTATCCGTAAATATCGATACCATGTTATCTATAGGCTTTTAACAGGGTGTTTGAGCCTATGGTTCATATGATCAATCGTTTAAGTTCTCAGAGTTTGCTTTTTTGTATATCTGAACATGTTTTCTATAGGTTAATTTCAAGGCAAATATGTACTATTATCATCATACATACCGCATTGTGGTCACACACATAGCGTTAAATTGTCTCCACACCATTATCAAAGACATGCATATTTTCAGCTACCAGATCAAGGACAAATTTTATGAAGACATTGAATCTCTATTCACAGAAGTACCGAAGGCAGACAAGCTCATCATCCTTGGTGACTTCAATTCTAGAGTTGGCACAGATCACCAGACATGGCCAGCTGTCATTGGAAAAAATGGCTTTGGCAAATGCAAAAACAACGGACTTCTACTGCGGAAATGTGCTGAACACGACCGCCTAATCACCAATACAGTCTTGCGTGGCCAAACTGCAACAAGACGTCTTGGATGCACTCAAGCTCCAAGCACTGTCATCTCATTGACTACGTCATCCTCAGGAGAAGAGACAGGCAGGATGTCCGAGTGACGAAGGCGGCCATGAGAAGTGCAGAATGCTGGACTGACCACACTCTCATAGTCTCGAAGCTCAATATCCAGATTCAGCATAGCAGACTACCACAAGGCAAAAAAGTTCCCAAGAAGCTCAATTGCTCCAAATTGAAACAGGGGAATGTGAAACAGACATTTGTCGAATAAACTGTGCAGCCAACTAGAAAGAAGTGATGCGAACTCAGATAATGTCAATGGAAACTGGGCATCCTTCAGAGACTATGTGTACTCGGCTGCATCCAAAACCCTCAGTCCCACACACCACACTTAAAATGTCAAGAATAATTTAATGAGAACAATGCTACCATGCAGAGACTACTGAATGAGAAACATCAGCTACAGAAGGTATGTTTAGAAGACAGCACTTCATCATTGAAGAAGGAAACCTTCAACAACATCAAGAGGAGTGTCCAATGCAAACTAAGAGAGTTGCAAGACTCATGGCTGAGCAACAAGACAGACAAGATTCAGTATTACGCATAAAGAATGACATGAAGAACTTCGATGATCCTTTGAAAACAATCTATGGGCCACAGTCATCACGAGCATTTCCATTACCGAGTGTTGACAGCACCACACTGCTCACTGACAAAGAATATATTTTAGTGATGTCATGGTTACCTTCGAACTCGAAGGACAAACAACATCAATATCTGCTACATCCAAAATACAGTAATAGGAGGATTAATTTTGCTCAATCTTTCCAGAACATCATTGATGTCTTTAACGTATGAAAACTGCTTCTCAAGCCAAATGGTGGAAATACAAATCTATCAATGCGCAATACGTTCAGTCTCACTTGAACAACCTGAAACAATGGGCCTACCGGGCGCAACTTCCCTTGGTATAGTCCACATTTTCAAAGGTTTCTGAATTTTGAGAAGAAGATAATAAAAGTACCTTGGCCTTGAATTATACGGAACCATGTAGTCGAATTCCCTTTGGAACAAACAACCGTCTTCACCTAACTTTTCAAGTTCACACCTGGCTTCTCATGCTGTATCAAGATACAATGGCTTTGAAAAAGACTGAGAATAATTTCAATCCATATATGGCTCAAATTCCAAAATATACTGATGTTGGCCCATGACAACAGTAGCATTTTCCTTATCTGCTCTCTATACCAAAGATTTGTTTTTGGATAAATTTTGGAACGTTTTAACTTATGATTAACTGAGGTTTGAATTCGGAACAAAAACGTCAGGTTTAGTTTTGTTTGTAATGTCATAAATGAAATTCCACACGTCTTTCGGCACATAAGCAGGCTGCCAACTAGATTTTTGTATTGTTTCCGTTTCTGAGTTGCCAAAGATATCAAATGATATTCTGCCGACAAACTATTTTCAAAATCTTTTGTAACATTATCCAACAAGTTTATATTGCCTGATGTCGATGTAGCATTTAGATGTTTTAAAAGAAAACCGTTCTCCGATAATATCAGAATGTGATTTTCCACTGAAATTCTGAGTCTGGATTGCAAGCCTATAAAAATTACTTCAATACTGGGTGTCAGCGGCCGCAGTGTCGAACTTCCAAGTTATGTTGCCAGTCCCTGATCGGAACTTGGAGGCTTCTAGTTTAGGGATAAAATTTAAGGTTTTGAAGATAAAAGACTTTAGCATGTTTAAGTCCCAAGGAAGGAAGACAAACAAAAAAGAAAAATGGATAAAGTAGGGATGATAATGTTATTTATTCGTATTTAAAAATTCTGCTAATGTTATCAAGCATTCTCCGGTAGGATTCAGAGATATCACTTTCCGCTCTGTTATTGTGTATATTTGTAATTATATATATATATATATATATATATATATATATATATATATATATATATATATATAAGTACGTTCTTACTGAATTATATGGTTTATTTCTCATCAAACCGATATGTTTAGGTATGCAATGGATAGCTCGTCGTATCGACATCATTTCAATATGTTTCCTAATTATTAAAAAAAAAATGATTTCAACTGGCGTAACAAAATATTTTTTACTAAATACCTTTTCAGAGTAGGAAAGCATAAAACTTTACCGGGCTACAATTATACGAGCAAAGGACAAAAAACTTATAAGGCTTAACCATCTACAACACACCTTTTAAAGGTGGTAAAAAGAATGATGCCATATCAGCAACTTTGTAGCATCATTTTTGGTGATGTGTGCATGGTCGAGATGGTATAGGGTTAGTGCTTACAGGCTAGGCGATGCGTGCCGTAACCCGCGGACTCGGGTTCGAATCTCCGTAGAGTACGAATTAAACATTCTAATCTGTATGATAATACAATTTATTCGTATTTAAAAATTCTGTTAATGTTATCAAGCATTTTTCCTGTATGATTCAAGGATAGCACTTTCCGCTCTGTTTGGTGTATATTTGTAAGAAGGTAAGTTCAAATTGCTAAAGGATGAAAAATAGAAACACAGTTACATTACATGAGATAAGAAAACACAAATGAACAAACAATGAAACGAACAACAAACTAAACAAGTATAAAATGAAACAAGTATAGAATTAAAATATTTTAAGAATATTTAAACTATATGATCTTAGATAGATCATAGCAATGTATTAATATATGAACATAACTGCGGATGACAGTGTCAATGTCCATGACTGCAGTCGATAAATAAAACTGCAGACGTTAAGAACGAAAAGCGTCATATAAGTACACCCAAGGTGTAGTTATTCAATTTGCTAATGGACAGTACACTATCGATATCATTTTCACTCAGCAATATTTAAGAAAATACGTGAAAGGAAAGGGAATTATAAAGGAAAATGACAATATTGCTTGATTGAAACTAGTCATGAAGAAGCATGAAACACATTTATAAGTATTTATTCGAGTCTAATCGAAATCGATACTTTTAGAAATTGAAAAAGGTTAAACCCTTCGTAGATCTCAACTCGGACTTTCTTTCCTTGTATATAGGTCTTTGTAAAACATTCTCTCGTCCGAAGTCCATATATCTCTGATTTTTCTGTCTTTGCTTCAACATTGAAACCCTTCTGAAACCTTTTGGAATGATTTGCACAAAACCTTGGTTATCAGAAACAATGAGAGAATACAGCAAGGGAAAGCTAGTGATTGACAAGATATCTTTCTCATTCCTTATAAAGGTGCTAAGTCAGCTTTTTGAAGAACTAAACAAATGTGTTTTAGATTATCAAAGTGAAGAAAACGACAATTTTTTTAAGTGCGCCGAGGTTGATCAAAAACCTCTTTTTGGAAAACTTTCAATTCACGACCACAGTAAAGTAGAAAACCTATTGAAATGAAATGTAATGATACTGTTTCCCAAGATCCTGCAGATATTGTAGTTAAGTGGGCAGTATAATTTAAGACGTTGTATTCTCCGCCAAATTAGGCAATAATCTATTGAGATATGAAAAGAAATCAATGCAAGCGGAGAGTTAGATTAAGGTCACAGCTGAAGAATTGGCGTTGCTGCTTTCAGAGGTTCAGTGTAGAAAGGCCAGCGGGTTTGACAACATAAATTATGAACACTTTAGTTATGTTGGTACTACAATCATTTAGTGTTTGGTTTCTTTAATTATCCCAAAAATTATAGGGCAATAACGCTTTTTCCTCCTTGCATTGTATGGTTCTGAAATCGGGTGTAACTCCAGCCCTCAAAACATACTTATATTACGAAGAAACCACTGTTTGAGCATTAAACATGTACAAGAAATATCAAGTCATTCACGAACTGCTGCCCTGAGTTTATTGGGTGTTGTATCACTTTAATCCTGCATTGATATGAATAAATTGATTTTTTTTGGCGGGGGGTGACAACTTTATAGATTGCCTACAGTGTATTTTGCGAAACAAGTATTTCTAATCCACCTTTTCAGCTATAAAAATCCACGAGTTTTTTGTTTGTTTTTTTAAATAATTTTTAAAAAAATAATTATTCCAGACATTTATAAAGTACTGGGAAAAATTGAACTAAATAAGTTTTTAGTACCGTTCATACTTCAATATTGATTCCTGGTCAAAAAAGCTGACTGGCATTGTATTTCTAGATACAAAGTCCGTTCAACATATGAAAATGCTCTGAAACGTAGACTAATTGAAGACCCAGTATAACATATGAAAATGCTTTGAAACGTAGTCTAATTGAAGACGACTTGCTTAATAGATTTGAGAAGCTATTGTTTGATAACAGTTTGATTCCGTCTGTGATATGGAAAATGGCTAGAAAAGTTCCAGCCTCTCTTAGATTAGACTGTTTGTAGTCGCTGTAAATCTGTTAGTATTTCTGTCGTTGAGCATTCCATATCTGCATATAGTTTTATTTCACCAGACAGTCAAGGTTTTGGTGCCTTATTATTGATAAATTTGGTGTTTAGATTAACTGTTCGATTTTGATCTTGTTAAGTCTCTTCTGGAAAATTGTCAAGTCTCTTTTGGAAAAAATAACCCGTAATTTTATAGTTTTTATTAGCAATGATCAATTTATATATTTCCATCGTTTTCGTATCACAGCCTTGTTGCTTTCATATTGGACAGGTATATAAGAAACGCTGAATGTGCACCAGACTGATATATGACCTGTGTTGTTACTTCTTTTATTTTCTTACAATTTATGCTATGGGTGTACTTTAATCATCTATTACACAATGATTTTCTAGCTCTTTTACATATTTAAGCTGTGGAATAATGAAGTGACTATTCATAATGATATACGTTTTCTCGTTGACTTGTATGCTGGATGCACAACGTACATTCAACTTTGGTAACGTGAATATTTTGTGTCTATAATTTAATATTTTCTTTCATCAAGTGACTGCGACGTTTTTAATTGTTCATGTTTGGTGTATTTTTATCATTGATTGTACTCTTCCTATCATGGAGGAATAAATATATCAATCACAAACAAAAAGATTATCAGAGTCTCGGTACAGTTTTTTTTTTTATATTTTTTTTTATTTTTTTATTTTTTTGCATTGCTGTTGTTTCTTTTCTCAAAACATCCATATTTTCATTGGATGTTGAGATGCTGATGATGATTGCAGCCTTTCTGTATCTAGATCCGGATGGGATCTATTGATTTCGGATGAAGAGAGATTAAGATCAAGTCGCGTTTTACACACGTTAAGTATTAGCTTGCCAATGTCAAGTTTAAGTGCGCGATCAGAAGTGTGGAGCCATTGGGATTCGGGACATACGTCAGCTGATATTGATTGGTTAATTCTATGGATTCCTCAGGCCCCATAGGAACATGCGATAGTGCAGACTGTGGTTGACTGTTGGCATCGTCAAAAAAGATACATGTATACGAAAAACGCTCGCATGTTGATACTTCAACAAAATGCATATTTGAATGACGGGCGATTTAATGAGTTGTACATATGATGCAGAGAGACATATTATAAGCAGGTATATGAGAATTATCTGAATTCACAGATACACGTGCGCCTCGATCTTGATCCATCCTCCCCCCCCCCCCCTTTGTCTTGCCTGTGAACAGAGGCTACATGTCTTATAAATTGTCATATACTGACAACCAAACAAAACATATTTAAAATCACATAAGTGACATAGATGATTCCCATGTAAAGAGATAATTGTGTATATCGTTTAATACTTACTATTAATAAACTTAGTGAAATACATTAAAAACAGTCAATACCATACTATAGCAAAGCAGGCTTTGTACAGGGCTTAATCTGCGAAAAGTATGCATAAGTCCCATATAGCTATATATACTTCATCTTTGAGATTTCAAAACAGTAATTCCAGTGTTTAATTTCCCCATTCGATAACAATTTCAATAGCAATTTAACTCATAGGGACACGTCTAACGGTGAAATTTCATCGCGTTAAGAAATACATTCAGAATCAAACTTTGTTAACCAATTTTTTTGAGGTACAATGAGAACAACCAAAACCATACCATGTCTCAGCAGGCTTCCTTCAGGGCTTTCTACTAGGTTTTAATAAAAAATAAAACAAAAAAAGATTATACAAAGTTTCACGTGGTTATACACAAACATTTGTAAAATAATTCAAAGTTTTTTTTATGAAAATGTCCTTTGTCAGTTATATTGACCCACGCCTGTTGTATTGGCCCATGGTGCTGCCTCAAGTCAAGACAACCAGACTGGAATCAACAGTAGCTACCTTGGACCAATATAAAGGCTACTATAAAATATTGATTTAATAATATCATATATTTTATATGCCAAAGTTGTTCTTAATGGCCAAGAAGTCTGATTGCACATTTTGACGAACTTGGTTGGCACTTCTGAGGTTCCGTGTCAAATTTCAGACTGTTGTTATGTGCAGAGTTATTCGTAGCCCATGATATAATGGTTTCAAAATAATGACAGAAAGTTTCTGGCATACCTAGTATGAGAAGTCTTTAATTTCTTTGTGTTTCAATCAATCGACTCGTTTAATCATTGTCTCAAACCTTGACATGGACGCCAGATGCAGGATTTTATAATTTTGGTTGTGTGAGTGGAGGAATGGGAGTGAGGGAAAGGGTAATGTTTAAGAAAAAATGGTTCGTTGTGCATTTACTGGCTATTCTTCAATTATTTTATAACGAAAGTGTATCATTTGTCCTAGAGAAAATGGTTCCATCCCCAATAAATCGACTCCCCACTTAATTGTAGAAGGTCTACAACATAGGTAGAATATGTCCTAATTATTTCTACAATTGAATCGAATCTTTGAAGATGTTTAGAGCCTTCTTTTGACTATCGATAGGTTTCTTTGTGCATGGCAAAATACAAAGAGACTGCCTTCGCTATATCATTTTGCCTTTGAAGACCCAATCTGTCATGTTCCCTTTGCAAATCTCTCCCAATAATACATATGACTGATTGACTTCAACTGGAATTCAGTACAAATGTGGCATAGTTAGCTTGCTTCATCAAGCCCAATCGAGTTTGTGTGCCTTATCATTACCTCTGAGAATTCCGGAATTAATCTCCCCTTCCTATTATGGTTTTACCAATACGCATCCTATTTTATTCCAAGTGTCCCATTAGTAAATGAAGAAAACGAAATAATACAGATCATCGATCGACAAGCTGTCATTCAACTCGATCGAGTATATTCGTCAAACTACGTTCATTTGCTTTCATTATGTAATATTTATTCCGATTGGTAAGCTAGAATATAAGTGTAAACCTCGAGACTTTCTCACACTGAAAAGATGATGCAATTTAATGCTAACTTTTTATCAAACAAAGTGCGTTAGGGCTTAGAGTCCTCTTCTGAAGTCAGATTGAAAAGTAAGATTAGAAGGACTTGGAATTTTATTTCGTATTGTTGTTTCTTTTACTATTGTTGCTGCTGCTGCTATTACTATTGTTGTTGCTTTTACTACTGTTGTTTCTTTTACTATTGTTGTTTCTTTTATTATTGTTGTTGCTTTTTCAGGTCTAAAATGCATACGCAAGCGCAATAGAGATGTACAATTTATATCATCGATTGTGTCAACACGTTTAATTTTTTAGCAGTGCCGACAAGTGTTAGACTTTCTTTTAGTTAATTCTAAAACTCAAAAGATAACAGTATAATATAAAAACTCAAAAAGAAAGGTTGTTATGAAGCGTTAACCTGGAGAAAATAAGCGGAAATCTGCAAAAAGAATCATTTGGCTGGGCAAAGTGTATTCAATTAATTAAACTCCTCTAAAGTACGATGGGTTTCTCTTCCTTCGAATCCTGAAAAAATAGCTTTTATCTCCATTAATTTCGAAATAAACCTTACAAAATTTTTTAAATAATAAATTAGGAACAGGATGCACATTGCACAAACTGAAACAGAGAGAATTTCCCTTTATTTTAGGGAGGCGTGATAGCACAGTTGGTAGAGCGTCAAGCTCGTATTTCAATGGTCGCAGGTTCGATACCCGCCCAGGCCGGCCTGGGGCGGCCGCATCAGTGTGTCCTCGGGGAAAGCACTTAGCTCTCATTTCCTTAACATGATATAGCCAATAATGTGTTAAAAGTGCTGTTAAAACCAACGCACCAAAATCCCTTTATTTGTTATGTTCGAAAAATGAAAAGTAGCTTTCATTGTCATTTTGACTGGTTTAACAAGACTAAATGGGAAGAAAAAATGTTTCCGTTGGATGTTTATGCCAGTGAATACATATTTACTTTTACAAACAGGTGCAATTTTGAGGTAATTGAAGATAGCTGGTATACGACAAACATATATAAATCAAATACTCCCCATGTTTTCTGGAGCCTCGGTGCCTCAGTAACTAAGGCGTTGGACTCGTGACCAAGAGGATGCGGGTTCGAGTCCCACATAAGGATCAGCTTGGATGAACTAACGCGGGGTGTTCGTGGGCAAGACATCTCACTCTACTTGCATCTGTACGATATAAAAATAACAGTGTTGCTGTGCCGTTAAACGGAAAAACAAAGCAAAACAAAAAATCATTTGCTCATATTCCTTCGTACCTCATTAATATAATGAAGCAGCCTCATCGTCTGCTGGTTATGGTTAATGATACCAATTTTAGACGATGAGGCTTATTACCCATAGCCTGCTTTAGGCATAAGGGCATAATACGTGATGCGTAAAGGCAGTCGTCTTCTTTATATCCTTATAAAGAAGCTGAAAAAAGACAATGACATGGAAACAGTATAGCAATATTAAGCGCAAAAGTATTATTAGTTGATAGTAAAAGAAGAGAAAGCAATTTTAAGACACATTATAGGAAAGAATTGAACGGTTTTATCATTCAGCATTTAACAAAAAATGAAATGTTATATTTCAGTAAAATAACTTTAAGTGTCTAAAAGTTAATTTAGTATTGTCGAGTACATATTGGACCTAGTTTTCAATCTTTTATTCAAAAGAAATTATTTTCCTTGTATTTTATTTACTAGTAGATCCACAGGAAATGTTGTTAAGCCCTATTTGTTCACGAGAGTTTTCTTGACATTATGATACTTGCTTGGTGATGTTTTTCTTTTTTTCTGCAGATATGCCGATATTTCAGATCAATTAGTTTGCAACTCTGTATGCACATTCACTCCTATTAGATCGATTGGGAATAAACAGGTTTATAAAAAAAAAATATAAAAAGATAAAGATTCTATTTTTAAAACGGTTTTCTAACTGTTTTGTCCAAATCTGAATGTTAAAAGAACAAGAATTATATATTTGCTACCAAGTAATGATTTAGAAAATATGGTATGCGTTACTTTAGTAACTAGTAAGTCGATAGTGGGCATAATCGTGCACATATTGATGAGCTTGTCTCTGATTAGATGGAATTAGTACACCCTAACAGGCTGTACTAAAGAATAGACTTTGATAAAACTTGATATGTGGGATTAAATCAACAAAGTCTTGCATGACTTTCATAATCAAATAAATATGAGCATATTAGTTAACTAATCCTGGGTCTGATTAGCAGTCTCTTAATAGCATACATTTATATATCAAAGTCTTTCATGAAATTCGGTATGTTGGTCTATGCCCGAAGAACTCATTTGGACTGAATCATGTTTTGTATTAAAGAAAATCGCCCTTTCTACGCATGTTTGTTTTTTGCGATGAGGAAGTATTCCTTGTCTTACTGTTTTCAATCAGATACGTAAGGTATATTTCATGGGAAATCTAATAGTTACTTATCTTTTTCAATACTTATTGCGAGGTTTGCCTTTTCTTTCTACGTCAGTTGATAACATATTCTGGTTTTGATCTGATAATTATTGTCCGTATCCCAGGCTCCAATACTAACATTTTATGATACCAATATTCTGGTTTATCTCTATGATAATGGTGACTCTATTTGATAGAGTCCTTAAGTTCATTCCCGACCAAATAAGAAAACAAAAAAGTACCATTTCTAAATAGTTTGGAGTATGCACAAGTATAAATTACAATGAACATCATGTTTTTTCTCTCTATGTCTCTCTCTCTCTCTCTCTCTCGCTCTGTCTGTCTGTCTCTCTCTCTAGTCGCTTAAATAATCACCTGCCTTACCTTGTCTAAACAGTTAAGTATTCTACACAGACGGGACCACTTAAGTGTGCAGTCAAAGTTCTTGGTTAATTTTAAGATAATTCTTCGAAAACGTCGTAACATATTTAAATATCTTAAAGAGCGAGTGAATCTCTTGTACTTGATATTCGCGTTTGAACCATTTCGCAACAGTTAGGAAGTGTGCCATATGCCTGAAAATTCCATCGTAAGATGGAAATGCAGTTTCCTGTTGAAATGTTTACTTCGTGTCTCCATCCTGCCTCTCAACGGCATTCCATCTTTCTTGACTTTCTTAAATTCTTCGTAATATGACTCAATGAATCCATTATACGAAATGGAACGTAGTCCTTACAACTATTTAATACAATTCCATTTAACGGAGCAGATACGTAATTGAGATGGAAATGGAACTTGGCAGTTGCCAGAATTTATTCGCAAAAGTAAAATTAATCCTTTCCCGAAAGTCAGATCAAGTTCATTTTACATTTTCAATTTCAAATGACATTTATCCTGTTAAATTATGCCCATAAACATACGGATTTTGCGACAAGGTAGATGTGATTAATGTTCATTAAAATACGACATGCAATCTAATGCGAAAAGCAAGTAATATGTAAATGTTCCTTTTCATGTGAAATGGCTCATACCTCTATTTGGCGGCGAATGAAAATCCCAATCTGATATAGGGAATAATACCTGGTTGACTGTGTGACTACATTTGATAGAGGACAAGGGAGGTGTTTCAGCACAGTAGTAAAAGTCTTTCCCGTGTTTGTAAACAGCAAACGATATATTGTAACAAACCAAGGGTATGTGCTATTTCTATTTACGTCTCCGTTTATAGCTTTGTTAGATTTTGCGATTATTTGTTGATAATTGATAGTCGGACTTGGGATGATATTTCTGAAACCGAGTAATTAGCCAATTTCTAGGAGCAGACGTCACAATATACAGTATTCACGAGACTTTATCGTAGCATGGAATACTTTCGTAAAATGGACCCTCCCTAATTTCTAAGCATAAGGAGTTATCGACATATTCTAATATTTAAGTCTTTAGTAATTTGAGATAGGAATAACTCTTTGTACTAAGTGTGTGGGTTGTGTTTAGTGGTTCATGGCGTAAAGTACCAATCGTCGGCTTGGAAAGGCTCATTGATGGGTCATACAAATGTGAAGCTAGACAACCCAAGCAAGTGTGAAATTAGAGTTTTTGTCATGTGTGGTCATTAAGTGATTAGAGTAAAATTATTTGTAGCATTTGAAGTCCTTAGAAATAGAAATAGGACAAGCATCGAGTAGAGGTACATTTTGCGTTTTAGATTTATATTACTTGGATAAGTCAGCCCTTCTATACCTCATGACTTTAGTATTTTTATCTTGATCGTCACATATTAGTGCATGCGCGGTTGAGTTTACAAAATATAATTTCCAGCGGGTAATCGCTAGGATTTATGATCATCATCAATCTTTATTTCCTCTTTTCATAAATAAGGATGCAGACAAAGGAAAAAGAAAAGAATATTGAATTAGTTATTTACAATTAACAGAGGTGTACATGAGAGGAGTCTCTTTAAAGCGCAGCTTCTCTATGAGGATTCTCATATGAGGACACTATACTTATTCAAACGTAACGTGCACTCCTGAGCGATCCTCCAATACCTAGTTATCGTACACATCATCATTATTTTACAGAAAATAATATTGTATATATAATGTCAAAAAATAGAATGCACGAAGACATGAGTATCAAGATTTCTACGATCACATGTCTGCCAAATTTTGATAATTTGAAAATCGATCTTATTACTATGAGAAGATTCCATGAATTCCAGTTGCAGAGAACACTGAAGCAGACATTATACAAGTTCTTAGTGTTTCTGACTCGTCTAAGCCGATAACGTTGGGAAATTCCCTACCCAGGACATGTTGAATAAATTCTTCATCTGATATATTATCAAGGAACACGCCAAGACGAATGTAAAAGTAACTTAAAATATGTGTGCAAAAGATGTCTCGTTGTCGCTCAGTGCTCTGACAGCAAATACATGCATGGATTATTACATCTGTATCAGGATAACAGCAGTGTTTACAAACTAGCATATTATTATTTTGAACATTTATCATAACATTTGAAAAGGATTGTAATTAACTGTAACTCTTTTATTGTTTTTGGAGTTTGTCATACAATTTATGGTTTTATAGAAGTATGAACATTTTTTTAATCTTTTGTAGGAAATGTCAGTATGAAGCAAGTTTGTAAAGCACTCGTTTTCATACTTATGAGTAGCATGTTTTGTAATTTGTTTCCATTGTATTTGTCCTGGAAATATTTTGTCTCTAACAAACATTTCAATAGATTCAAAAATATTATATTTCTGCAAAATGCTATATATATCTGAAATAAAGCCTTTTTGTTCTGTAACATCATTTCTAGAAAGATATAAGCATAGTCTGAATAACACTATTCTTTTAGTTGTTACATTTTCTGGAAGATGGCATAAGTTACCAAGAAAGTTCAGTTTCCTTTTATCAATTTGTGATACACTTCTCTTTATCCCCAGTAAACTTTCGCTCATTCCTGACCGCGTGGCCTGAGGAAAGACTTGCAGAATTTTGGTACAATGATGCTGAAATACATCGAGTTTTCATAAGTTTTCGAGTCTGATATTCGACCAAACTTCTCAATCATCAAGGGCTGATGGTATCACAATTTATTTGTACAAGCTGACGTAGGTAAAAGGATTTGATCTAGCTTCATTTGTGCCAACCCCTACAAAAATAAAATGATTTTCTGCCATTAGCTCAAGCCCTGTCTAGTTTTGTCAAGCATTTCATATTGGAACAAACAGGAATTCCAACATGTTCGGTTTCACTTAAAATAGGTATAGTATGATTGCCTATTTTCCAGTTAAACTTCTCACATGTTGTTTGTTTATTCTGATTAAAAACTAATACACAGCTTTTACTAACGTTGAAAGTAAAGTTCCATATTAGGGATTATCTGTTACATATATCAAGCATTTATTTGCAAATGGATTGGCGTGTTTGCGAGTAGAGATATATCATCGACTAGTGCTGGATTTCCAGACTGAGTGGACCCAACAAGTAGCACTCATTTTGCCTGATGTAATTTCTGTAAAAGATTATTAATATAAACAAGATATAAAATGTTGATAGAGCACCTCCTTGTCTACTGGGAAAGGTTCGGATTTTCTTTCGTTCATTAGGATAATGCTTTGAATATTTGAGTACGATTCCTTTAATACATGTAAAATCTTTCTTTGAATGCCCAGTTTTCGGAGTTTTAGGAAAAGTCCGTCGTGATTGACAGTGTCAAATGCCTTTTGAATATCTAAGAAAGTAGCAAACACTCTTGATCCTAGTTCTAAAGTGGCAAAAACAGCTTCGTATAGATTGAAAGATGATATTATACTACTCAGTCCTTTTTGAACCCCTGTTGTTCGGTATTAGGGAACTTATATATAGTGTTATTACACCATGCAGTTAATCTATTAAATAAGCATTTTTCAAATAGTTTGTATAATACAGGCAACAGGGTAATAGCTCTATAATTGTCAGGGTCAGTTTTAGATTTTCCTCCTCCTTTAAATATGGGCACAATTAACCCTACTTTCCAATCACACGGTATGTAACACTGGTTTATTACCCTGTCGAAAAGCATTGTAATGAATTCTGTGAGTCTTCTTCCCCCGTAACGCAAATGCTCACTTTGAATACCATCAATTCCCGGGGCTTTCTTAAGTTTGAGCTGTTTTATAACAGAGAATATTTCTTGATAACTAAATTTTATTTTTAAGATAGGTTCATCAATACAGAACCCGTCCTTTTGTTCATGATTTACAAATATGTCTGTACACTGAGTGTACAATTTAGAAAAATATTTAGCAAACAGTCGAGATATTTCATCAGGAGCAGTCGCTAATTCACCGTCATATTTTAATTCAAAACAACATTTGGAATATTTGCTTTTGTTACGTTGTCTTTTGTACCACTTACAAGAAAACCTCACATCTAATTCGGCTGCGTCATCTAGTTTGTTAAAAATAGCTTCTTCATGAGCCTGTATCGCATATTCTTGAGTATTTATAAATTCCCTTTTAGCAGTCTTATATTGCTTGTAAGATTCATGGGCAAGCCCTCGCCGCCTTCCATTTTCTATCCACTTTTTTCCGAAAGTATCGAGCTTTATTATGAATTTTCGCATGCATTAATATGTGACGTTCGAGATAAAAAAATACTAAAGTCATGGGGTATAAAAGGGCTGACTTATCCCAGTAATAAAAAATCTAAAACGCGCAATGTACCTCTGCTCATCGACCTCAAGCCAGACTTACGCAGGAGGTGTTTTATTAGATCGGTAGTGAGACCCCTTGCGTGTTACAATATGATCGTTTTTTTCATAATCAATACACACAAATATATAAATTATATACTATAAATCGGCAGAAAGGAATTTGTTCATGCTCGAGCAGTACGTGCAATTCCAATATTTGAGTACAGGTGGGATCACAAAATTGCACCTGTCAAACCAATCAGGGCCAGCTTGGTCCCGTAGTCTTGAAACTCTTTTAACAAAAACCTCAAACCGAAGCTCCAAACCAGAAAATCAGATTCGATGCGTAATTGAAATTTGGCATGCTAGTAGAGAAATCAATGTTAAGAAGATAATGCTAGTTAAATGATAATTACTTCGTTCTAATCAAAGTTACAGTTCGTGGACTTTGGTCTTAAGCTTACGTTTCTACTCAAAAGTTGAGAAAATAAATAGGCCAGATCCCCTATCATTAAACCTTACTCATCTTTTCGAGTAATAAATTTTACTACAAACATGGAAATTTTACTTGAAATAAGCAAAGGCAGGCATTTCATATATTAAATTCTTCCAAGTTATCGGGTAAATTTGTATGACATAGGGGCATGACCTCCAAAAAGAGCGATGTCCTGCCGAGTTTCAACAATCTAATGTTTGCCTCTTTTCAATCAATATTGGCTATGAGACAGTGAAGCATAATTTAAATCCATTTGCGTATATTGTTTGGCAAGTTTCCAGCTACTACATGCGACTGATCTAACGATAAAATGTGTTTATATAAAAAATTATGAGTAATAGCGAAAAAATGAAATATATAATATAACTCCGGTCCTAATGTTATAGCCATTGATTCGCCGCAATCTGGTTGCCCTGCGCAATTTATTTTCCTCAGTTACTCAGTTAGTATCAGAGGATTCCTTATTATTTAGTCTCCCGGTTGTCAATCTTCGTCACCATTGACAATCTTTGTGAGATGAATAAGAGGAACAGACAACCCTTTCGGTATTTTGCGAATAATAAAATGAATTAGCTGTGTATCATTGCAAATCAATAAGAAATACCGTTTGATTGTTGACAGTGACTTTCAACACGTACACGGTTTATTAATATAGATGATCATACAGATGAACCATGTTCTTAATTCAATGGCAATGTATTATGCATATTATATATATATATATATATATATATATATATATATATATATATATGAATATTTCTAGTGTTCTGTAAGCATTTCTAACTAGAAGATATGATATTGTTCGTTAGATACTGCAATAAAAGTGTATTCACTGCCATATTCATGAAGTGAACATATAATTCCCATTATGAGCTCTTATAATTGACTCTTCTTTGCTGTCGCTTATTTTGTCTTCGCAAAAGTTATTGCAATTTCAAAATTAAATTATATATTTACTACACTGAGGCAGTTGGACATTTTAGCAGAAGTCATTTCATCAGTATTCAGTTCAGAATACCTGATACTCAGTGTAGGATATTCAGTTCAGAATACCTGATACTCAGGGTAGGATATTTAGCATCCGATGTTTTTGGTTAAAACCTTTTTTTTTTATACTTATTTCAGAAAAATAAGTTGTAGGCAGATAACTTCAATTAAGGTGCGTATCAAACTTTTATTATTTAGTTTTTGCATGCTCTTTGTTGATGACGATTTATATTTTCTTTCTTCGATTTCCTGTTACGCAAAGACTGTTTTCCCACCTAGAACTGATGTTTTGAAAACAAAAGGGATCATTTATCAATAATAATTAAATACTTTTACTTTGTTGCTCTTTGTGCCTTTCTACAAATTTCCTGTATGACATTGGTTGGAAGTCTTGTGTCCTGTGCACTGTTGTTTTTTACAACTTAACTTTAGACTACATTACGAATTAAGACCGTAGAAAAGATTAAAGATTAAAGTCTCCAGGTGAACTTCTATTCATGGACCGTATCTTTTAATGTTATGCTGTTTCAGTAAAGGCGTTAATTATGTTTTCTATAAAACAAATGTGTGCACTTTGTTCACTTTTTGATGATACTGATTAAGTGGAAGGGATTGGGAAGCTGACCTTTGATAGTAGTGCCATAAGTTAAACACTCCAATACTGACAACCGTCTACGTAGTGCCATAATGCTTCGAATTGTTATATTTTTTTTATTATTATTATTGTTTTGGGGGGAGGGAGGTAAATTCTGTATTTTTACCGCTTGCTTCCTTAATAATTTAACTAATGCACTCTTCCTTATCTAAATTGTAATCAATACATGAATAGCGAAACAATGAAATTAAAATGGAGAATAATAGGACTTCAAACGCACCGTTTGTCAATTTCGGGTGCCACATAACTTTACGCGGTATTCCCTTTGCGTAGTCCGTCAAAGTCGACATCCATAAAACATGATTGGCAAAAATAAAAGAAACATTTCAGCCACATGAACATTTGCGTCTAACATGAGATTATATTCTAAACATTGCAACGTGTAATGCTCAATATACACGTCCGTTTGAAAATGCTAGTACACGTTTTATCGTTTCTTTTTTAACAAAAAGTATGTTGTGTGAAACAAAAATTTAAATATCACGCTCTCAAACATGATACGTTTGTAAGAGCTCAAGAAGCTGTAAAATTGTGAAAAACACTGTAACATGATTCTTTTATGATGATTGTCATGACGAATAATATGGTCCCCTAATTAAATGTGATTTCCTTTCCCAGTATGTTATAAAGCTTCATACAGTCAACTATTGCAGCCTTAGCTGTGCCTAGAACAAGTGCAATCTGCATTGAAATGACTGGACACTGTATGCACTATATAACACCACTTTCTTTGATCCCTTCTTTTAAGTGCCATTTGAGTTCAGTAAATCTTTTGCTGAACGTCTCCTCGTTTGAGCAGATATGTTTTATGCGAACACATACGCCGAGGGGACGATTTTTGATTACATGTTTAGGATGAACGCTAGTAGGTAACAGATACTGATGGGAGTTGATAGGTTTGCAATACAAGTCAGTTTCAGTGTTTTCATGTTGTAATATAGATAGCGTATCCAGGAATATATTTGCGTCAGTTTCTTTTATGTGGGAGCGGCGGTAGCTGAGTTGGTAGAGGTTTGGATTGGTAATCTAAGGGTCGAGGGTTCGATACCCGTCCAGGTCATTCAGGTGGCTCGGTGTGTTTTAGCGAAAATTAGCTCCCGTTTCCTCATTATGATATAGCAAATAATGTGTACCAACTAACAACATTCCTTCCAGCCCATTTACTCTGCCGCACTCTTATCTATTGACATCCATTTATTATTATTATTATTATTATTATTATTATTATTATTATTATTTTTATTATATCTTTGTACTGTAAATACTTTCATGTCTTTGTTTCTCGTAGTGGCACTTATCTTCTAGACGTCAAGCCAGAAGCGAAAAATAATGCACTGCTGTATTGATGGCGCTATATATATATATATATATATATATATATATATATATATATATATATATATATATATATATATATATATATATATATATATATATATATATGTGTGTGTGTGTGTGTGTGTGTGTGTGTGTGAGCAAGGAATTAAAGGATTTATATAATTTTTAAAAATGCACAACGTATATAAGGTGTTTTACAAATGTTCTGGAAAATTCAGACATTGTATTCATTTACTAAAAAAAAAAATTGGGGTAAATGCCAATGAAATTTGCAAGAAATTTTGCAAATTGTCAAATGGTCCTCACGCTTAAAAATAAGATGAAAAAGTTAATTGTAAATTAAAATTCTGACGATTTATAAAAGTAAAAGTTTAAGTGTGATGCGATTGTAGACTTTATTTATAGTGCATATTGCATTTTGTCTTTCATTTGTTTATACAGTAAAACAAACTAGATCACAACGTCTTTTAAAAATTGTGCATACTTTTAGCACGAAAACCTGTAAGATTTGCGGCACATCTCGCCCTTGCATTCCTGCTCGTAAGGATGATGACTTTCGCTTTTCTCATGGAAATTTATTTCACTATAGTTTATACTTATGTCACATAAACATGCTGTCTGCAACTCCATATTGATTTTTGGTGAATAATTAAGTCAACTGGCATCTCTGGTTCATAACGCTTATATCTTGTCAGTCTTGCCGTGAACGAAAGCAAGGCAAAGTTATTGGATCTTCGTTTACTCTATCCTAAGCTGGAGTTGGAATAAGAACAAAATTTCAATTTCAACTTCCTTCAGTAGTTTTTGTTTTCCTTAAGATTTATTGTCCCTTATGTTTTCATCGATGATGCAACTGAGAGTTTTTACTACATTAGTTGTTTATTTGACTCAGGTCACACATAACGTAATTATGATTATTTTAAAAACTAAAATATATGCAGTGGTGCAATGAGTGTTATATTAATTATATTCCAGGCTCTGTCTGATGTACCCAAGGTGGTTGTTGCAAGATTCTTCATGGAAACTGCATTCAGCAAGTTCGCGTTAGGGATTTTCTGGCTGTATCAACTTAGGACTGAAAACCTTACCAAACTGTCTGGAAGTGGATTTGAAGAAGTCAAACCAAATGTATATCCTGTCTTAAGCATAGTTTTGTATGGGTCTTTAAAATTACATTTTGGAAATTGTTATACTTCACGACCTGGAGAAATCTGAGGCCCATATCCCTGTACTCGCTTTTCGAGAACCCAGATGTAACTGTTGACCATTTCAACACTAACTCGAGGCAGGGGATACCGGGATTTGCCGTGCACAGTGTTTTCATATATCTGGTTTGTGAATGAAGTTGCAAATTTAGCACAATTATTGGTCACGACGTTGAAAGGCTACCTGTTCAGAGCGTTTGGACATTATGTTAACGTATACTCACCTGAATCTGCTCTGGGTAAGGGTAATGAATTGCTACTAATTATAGACAAAGAGAAATGGAAAAACATTCATTTTGGAATGAGTAAATACATGACGCACTTGTACTTATTGAAACTAAAATTTGAATTGCAACATAGCAAGCAGCCAGGCATATTGTTAAAAAATATAATTTTTCCAGGACATTTGCACGATGCCGGTTATTTTAGGAAATATGTAAAACTACAGGTCAAAATAAAGGAAAGAAGGTATGATATTAAACGATGGTTCTTGAAGCTTGTGATCTTTTTCTGCATTTAGAGACAGGGAGGTGATAGATATGTATAACTGAAGCCATCGATCAATCAGTTTTTACAAAAAACGTAAATATATTTTGCATTTAACAAAGTGACGCATTGAAAGTTCTTTCTATTCAAGCAACACTTTCATCAAGATTATAGTACAAAAACACATCCGCAATCTTCTACATGTGCAGACTCTTCCGTTGTTCAAAATAATGGACACAAGACTGGATTAAGCAATGAAAAACATTCTTCCAGCACACTTTTACCCAAGATGTGAAGGAAAACGGTCATTCAGATTTATAACCCCGGATAACGCTCTCGATAATCACATCGGCGGGCCCGGGTCTAGGTCTGTCAGCGACTTCATCCAACTCCAGTGTTTCCTTTTAGGGTCTCTGATAACCTCCAACGCGAAGTCCACAAATCATGCCAAAGTCTGAATCATTTAGAGCGCGCAGTTAACGTTATTACAACCCTTTGTGTGATCGACACAAAATAATTTTAAACAATTTCAGTGTTATGAACGGAAAATAATGTGGACTTTGCCTGAATGAGATAAAAATAAATAAAACAGATTGTTATATCTCTTAAACGGCAGCATTTATGTTCAGTGCATGGAATCCATCCGTAGTAAATACTACGCGTTGACTCACGCTAAGGGGAACTGACACTTCTGACGCTCCTAAGAACTGCGACTCGAACGTCCTGACATCAATACAATGCAAATGTCAATATCATTGTCAATTTAAAGTATATTTGTACAAAATAAGTTGCATCATCTATCATTTTACACCTGTCCAAAGTAACCTTAGCGTTCAACCAGTTAATTTATTACTTTTGGAAATATCATAGGCCTGATATGCATTGCACATTTTAGTCCAATAACGAATTCTTATTGAAACTCAATCATGTATATGTGTTTCAGATTTAAGAATTTTTAACTTGGTCGAAAAACAAAACAAACCGATTGCATATTTTCTATCACTCCATTGTATTGACAAATTCGGATGTATGATCATTCGTTTCATTGTAACTACATGTTTCTAAATACAGTTTTGTGCTTTGACAGATAAAGTCGGTATCTAGAGTAGCGAATCAATACAAAAATCCTACAAGTGTACTAATCAAGCATTCTGATCCACATGCCGATTTATACCTGTTAAAATATATGAAAGTCAATTTTTGATCTTTCCAGTCGAAGCAAATAGTACATTTACAAGACATATTCCTTGGTATGTGACAAAATGTGGGAAGTAAAATATGAGGTGTTATCACGAAATCAATTTTTATGTCTGACTAGGAACCCGTCGATTGCAAGATAATATTCATTCGGTTCTGTCGTCATCTTTCTAAAGACAGGACAAAATTGATGTGTGGGATTGTGGTTATGAATAAAATACATTCACCTAGACATTCTAATTATCTCGACGCGCGGAAGGGACTAAGAAAAGAAGAAAATATTGTGATATATTCCATGGATATTGACATTTGTAAGTCAGCGATATCTACAAACTTTGTCTGCCTAGATAAATAAATAAATAAATAAGACATTACTTCTATACAAGCATAATTTTAATGTTTCATTTTCTGTCTGAAAACACAAACATCGAAAATGTAGAAAACTCATAGATTCTCAGTTGACTACTATAACGAACACCGAATTAAGTAAAATAACATAGTTTAAAAACTACATTGTCTAATTTATCATGATATAATATCTTGACCAATAATAACGTGTCTTTTTTTATTTACTAATAAGAATAGAATAAATCTGATTTTGACTCCACACATGCACACCGATCATGCGTGAAAGAAAGGCAGCCAACTTACGATGGTATGTGAGTGATATGTAGTTCATATGGTACACTGTTTTTTTATGTGAGACGTAACCAAGTAACTAACTTACTCGCTAAAACACAAACTCACTAAGTAAATAACTAACTGACCAGTTAACTAAATTCCTAAATAAATACCGCGGAAGCTCACTTGGTAAAGCCTCGGAATCGTAATCCAAGGGTCGAGGATTCGATACTCGAAGAGGCCTGCCAGGGTCGGCTTCCTCCGTGTGTCCTTGGGAAAGGCACTTAACCCCAATTTCCTCGGCTTAATATAGCCAATAATGTGTTAAAAGCACACTGTTAAAACTCACAAAATACAAATGCGTATTTATTTATTGACCCGTGGATTTGTCTTAGCAATTGTATGGCTTTAAAATATATTTCTTGAACAAAGCAACCATTTATATTCGATACAATTTATATGTGAGCTTTTAATTTGCAAGGGCAAGAAAGGTAGATACATCGTTCATAGTGATTAGGAGAAGATAAATTAATGGTACACATTCCCTCAAGTTTACTACTTTACAGGTCGTAGCCGTTCCTTGCAATTGTTTTTCAATATATCTTCCTCCAAGCACTCCAATCAATCAATCTCATCTTGACGATCTGAGTGTACAGTTACCAACAGCTTGACGATCTTAGTGTACAGTTACCAACACCTTGACCATCTTAGCGTACAGTTACCAACAGCTTTTGTTTTACTTGGTGACTTTAATGGCCACCATTCACTTTAAGGCTGTAAAGATATGAACGAGAGATAGAAGAAGACAGAAAACGTTGTTTCAAAACAAAATCGTTGCCTTTTTAATGCCATATGATCCTGCTCGTCCTTAGATCTAACCATCTGCAATTTGGCCTTAGATCTAACCATCTGCAATTCGTCTCTTTTACTTGACTTTTCTTGGGAAGTTGGTGACGACCTATGTGGTAGTGATCATTTTCAAATATATTTAAGAAGTAATATTCCCAAACCTCAATGGCTCGGGCAGAGATGAAAATTGAAGCAGATCGAGAAACATTTCAATCCCTCTACTAGTCAAATCTGACAGCTGCTCGTTTTGACAACGAAGTGGGTGCAATGGTCCTATTTACAATGCTACTCAAGGATGTTGCTTTGGATAAAATACCAAAAACTTCGGCAATTCCTGAACGTGTCAACAAACCATGGTATGATGATGCATGCAAAGACGCCATCAGGTAAACAAAAAAGGTCCTTAAACATTTCAATGTGTTACGGAATTATGTATCATAACTTTTAAATAATGGTATAGTTTTATTAGTTTATGACCTCTGTATAATAGTCTAATATGTGTCATTTTGCAGAGTACACATATACGGTAATTTCAATGTGATCCGGTACATTGGTCCTGGGAAAATCAATATTGTCGGTGAACCATTGGTCATATCACGTGATCCAGCTCGTGGGTTTTGCACTCGACCAGAAGTTAGATAGTAAGATCGTAATATTAAGATGTTGATTTGAGACGGAAAAAGAATTTGGGTTTTATTTGTATTTCAATGACGCAGTTAAGAAACTATAAAATAAGATGTAATCGATCGCAGCGTTCGTGATTCTACATAATTTCCTCAGCTTGAGAGGTCTTTAACGAAATTGGTTCTTTATATGTGATATACTGCTTCAGAGATATTATTATACAGTACATTTGGGATTTAGTACTGCTACTTCAGAAATACTTTCCAGACAGTCCTTTTTGGGATTAACTGCTGATATTTAAGAATTATTCAGCTCCGTTGGAATTATCGGAAACATCTCTAGAACTTGTGTGATATTCTATATTCATAAGGATTACTTGGAATTAATAACACTTGGATATTACTGATTCTTGTTAGTACATCAGCACAGTGGTGGTTTCGTTCGGAATAATTTGGATTAACTTCCGGATCAGTGAACATTAGAACAATTAAGGACTTTTAAGGATATTCTATACTGTAAGTTATTTTTAATTCTTTCACTTTGATTGTTTGTTGAAATATTTTAATATTTTAGGAAATTAAATATTTGTGTTTTAAATCTTGAAAGCTTGTTTGAGTCTTTTCTTTTGTTACATTTAAAGGCTAGTCGTAACAAATGCCAATCCAACAACTAAAAAGCTTTATAATTACCGTATATGACGAGCTAAATCGTCGTACCATTAGATAGAGCAAGAGGATAACATAAAGATCCTATGTCTCTAGGCTGAACTCTCGCTTCTCTATAAATCAGTATGGAATATGGTACGAAAAATCATTGGCAAACATAAAATCAGCTGTATTAAATACTGGAAAAGAAAATATATGATGAAATAATCAAAACCGTACCAGAATCTCAAATAAATTGGCCAAAACATTCTGTCAAATCTCCTCACAAGAGAAGTTTTCTGAAAGCTTCTGCCGTGTCGAAAACCTGAAGGAAAAGGTTCCTCTAAATTTCAAATCTGCTAATGCCGAAGATTACAATAAACCTTTCACTCTCAAAGAATGACAAGACTCTCTTGATTGAGCCCATGACACTTCAGCAGGACCAGATGATATCCATTACCAACTTTTGATACCCCTACCAGACACATTTCTCAATACGCTGCTAAATTTTTTTCATGAAATGTGGAAAACTGGCGACTTCCAGTAGTCTTAGCGAGAAACAAAAATGACGCCATTACCAAACCTAGAAAGGGCCATAATGACCCTTCTGCCATTACCAAACCTAGAAAGGGACATAATGACCCTTCTGCCATTACCAAACCTAGAAAGGAAAGGGCCATAATGACCCTTCTAACTATCATTCCATATCATTAACAAGCTGTATTTCCAAACCATGGAACGGATGATAAATGTTATGGAGGAGACCAAATTGTTAGAGCATATTTTCGACCGTAAACTAACTTTCCTTCTCCATATTATATACGTCAGGGACAAATGTAAAAAAAACCCGGATTTAATACGAGTCTGGCAAACACCGATTGAAGAGCAGATCGGAAGGTCTCCTACGGTTATACAGACCATTAGTTAGATCTAAGCTTGACTATGGGTCGATTGTGTACGGATCAGCCTGTTAATTGTACCCACAGATTCTTGATGCGATACGGAATCAGGGACTTGGACTTTGTTTTGGGTGCATTTAGAATTTACCCGTTATAAAGCCTCTATGTTGAAGCAAACGAACCATTACTTTATGTCAGATGAACAAAACCGGTTCTTCAGTTTACTACCAAACTATCGTCTAATCCATACAATCCAGCATATGGTGTAGTTTTTAGGCACAAATACCCAGCCTTGTACGCTCAGAAACCAAACATCATTCCACCATTTGTCATACCAATTCGTCCTCATCTAGAAGCAGCAAAAGTTAGTGTTGCAAATTTTGCAAAATTTTGTATTCCAAAAGCACCACCGTATCAAAACCTCCCCAAAAATATTTTACCTTTGCAAATTCAAAACGTCCTCAACAAATCCTCTCATTTCTGAAAGTAAATTTAATGAAATCAGATCCTCCTATCGTAGTTACACGTGTCTGTATACGGACGGTTGGAGCTGTCATTGCAACCGCCCATGGCACCATCTCGAGATTATTACCGGATAAAGCCTCAATGGATTTTTTTTGTATAAATTCCAGCTATACTCAGAGCTTTAAACTACGATGAACCCTCTCAAAAAAGAAATTCCATTATCATTTCGGATTCCATTTCTACATTGAAAGCTGTGCAGAGTCTTAAATGTGATAGCCCGTTAATATCCCAAATGTTACCAGAAACACGTGTTTTGATACAATCTAAGAAAAGTATTCTGTACTGTTGGCTGCCATGTCACATTGGTATAAAAGGTAATGAAAGGGCAAATAAAGCAGCCAAACCTTTCCTGCAGTCATCTGTTTCCGAACGGAAGATTCCATATACTGACTTCAAATATTGTATACATCAGCTAGTTCGTCATACTTGGCAAAATATGTGGACCAAAAACTCCACTAACATAAGAGCCCACTATTGGAGAGTGGCGTCCTTCGTATAGAGCAAATCGCAAAGATGAGATGGTATTGTGTCAATCGTGTATCGAACACACATACCTGACTCATGCATACCTCCTAAAGGGTGAACCTTGACCAAAGTGCTTATGATGACATTGTTGAGTGTGTCGATTTCCATCCTGTGAAATAGAAGTATTTTGACGTCAACTACATGAAGAAAGTGTATGATGATTCTAACACCCGAGAAAATCTTAGATTTGTTGAGGGATTGCGATTTATAGAATAAATTTTGTTTTAAGGATTTTACATGTGTTGCCTAAATCGTTTGTTTTATATACATTTTACAGAATTTTAACTTCTTTACGTTTTATATTTTATATTGCTGCTCTTCGTCTTTACATTTTTTGGAATGGTTTATCTTCCTAAATTGTTCGCAATTCATTTTACATTTTTCTAACTTTACCTTTAGTTTAGCACGATATAGCCTCTATTGTGCTGATGTGCCGGAAAATGCATCATGCATGCATACATACATACATACATACATACATACATACATACATATCTTTTGTACCTGCCTTGGACCGATTTCCCGTGCGAGACCTTTGATGCTGGCTTTGTCTTGACACTGACATTGTCACGTGATCGGTCATCCATGATGGAGTCTCCTGGTAGTTTGTTATGTATATTTAAGTCTTTTACAATACAAGCTGAAAACGGGTGACACATATCACATTTAAGTTAAGTAGATTATTAATGCCCTTCTGAAAAATGGAGAGAACATTTTAAAAAAAATAAAATTACCTAGCGCCTGGCTAGACTCATGTTGGTCTGGCTAAGAGGATCAGAGATAGGTGATTCCGATTCAGCTAGTATGATTTCCCCAAAGAAAGCTCATAAGAAACAAAACACAGGTATTAACACTGAATGGAAGATTTCATATAATTGAGTAGAAATTGCTGGATGGGACTGAAGTCTTCCATACTGCTTAATTTTGGTTTTTATCTACTTAATTACCAACGGGTGAGATGTGACGAGGGGGTGGGGTTGAATAGAAAAGATGGCATACAATTTCTAGGGCACTATTATGGTGAATTATGTTTGTTTCTATAGTTGTAGCAGCAGTAGTAGTTGTTGATATATTTGTGATTATTGTCGTTCTTATTATTTTGGGCAACAAACATTCCTCCCTTGAGGATTTGTACCCACTTCATTCAAACTACGTCCACCAGCTCCCCTAGTGCTAACTTTGTCTACATCAGGTAAATACAAAACTTTAAATTTTTGAACAATACTTTAGCTCTCTGGCATTGATTCAGTGAAGGAATTAAACCATGATATTCACACTGTTATATTGTTCTTAATGGAAAGGACTATGTATTATATTAGTTATTATGTCATGATTATTTGAAAACACATCACTGTCTTGACTTCTTGAAGAATTTGACCTTTGTAATTCACTTAATTAGGATCCAGGTAGTTTTGTATCTTGTTGTGCATCCATTAATAAAAGTTATGTTCCATTTTTTCCCACTGTGAAAGTTTATTGTCTACAATGAACAGGCTGAAGAGTTTGTTAAGAAACAGGCTGTCGTAGAGAGTGCTCAATTACCTTGTGGCAATTTGCACAGTAGGACTTTGCCTTAGCGACTTGAATTTTAACGTGGCAGTGAAAATGTATTGGAAAGTAAAGAAATTAAGGATATCGTTTATTTAAATTCAAAGACTAATGAGTTTTGACATTAAATCATGTTATAGTTTAGGAAAATAAAGAATACCATATAAAAATATGTACTTATGTTATGTTTCATTGATATTTGTTTTACTTTATGATGATAACGCACGTTTTTGAAAACATTTTTATGACGCCATCGCAAGTTTACCCCAGTGTTATCAAAAATGTATATGGAGATGACTGCATATGGGGCGTTTGGTTTGATGATTTAAGTCCTGCTCTTAGCGATAATACAACAAAGCCGGCTTGTATTTTATCTCTAATCGAACTGGTGAAAAAAGTAGGTATTTCCTCTGTGTCTTGATAATTGCAAAGATAGAATCAATCTATAGAAACTATTTAATGATCAATACCGTAATGTCTTTTATTATTTTCTTTGACGTTTTCATGTTGATAGCTTGTACTCTTATTGGATCTTTACATACTTAGATATAACAAACAAACAAAATCATACATATATAAATACATACAAACATTATGCCATCATTATAAAGACACATGCTTCCTCAGTCATTCCCAATGCTATAAACTCTAAGACAGAATGGACATCAGGTGACTTATTTGCGACTTCTGAATCTTAGTGACAAAAAAGTATTTGAAAACTCAGAAAATCATCAGTGATTTACGACCTGCATCCATGTATTATTTTATGGACATTTGGTGATAGAGTACATTTTCCTATACATTTATATGTTCTGCCCCGTACTTGATGAAATATATTGATCTAACTGCAGGTAAAACAAATTCACGCGAACATAATATTTTGGTGACAATAACGAGCGCTAATTTTACCAATATACCATTATGTGATGACTTCATTCATAATGTATAATTTTCTGAATGGTTTTATTGATTATCGTTAAATTCTGCGTAGTCGCTCCTTGTGGGTTCATCTTAAACACATACATAAAAGCTAGATCATCAGTGTATTTAACCAAAGTGGAACTGCAAATGGAATCTCAATGAGCTTGACTTGCGAAAAGAAGGGGGGGGGGTATTAAAGACAAATCACACAATTCTTTATGAGCATCGTGACACACAACATCAAATACTCATATGTCATAACATCAGGTATCTTGAGTGGTGTTTCGAGCATAGCGTCATGTATTGAAAAACTTGCCACTCAGGTCAGCGAGGTACAAAGCTTTTATATTTTGTATTACAGAAACAGAGATATAACAAACGTAACAAATATGAAGTTAGTAGTTGACAAAAGGTGACTTAGCATTTATTTTGCAATTTGTGCCATTGATAGAAGAGCATTAACGAACGTTGCAGGTAATCTAACTGCTGTTGAACTGCGAGAATTAAAGTTGTAGAGAGGAACTTGTTGTACTCGACTGAGTCATTCAGTCACTAAATACCTCAAGAGAGTACCCAATGTCAGAAATCAGGCAATACACTATGATTTCTTTTTCCGAAATTCCCCTCTCATTTTACCTTTCCATGTCATTTTTGTTTTCCCTCTAATATATTATTCCTTTTCCAATTATCAAGTCATGGCAAACACCCACTAAATAAAATTAGATTAGTGTAATCCCATCAAAATTCTATCCTTTAAAAAATATAATTAAATAGTGCTTTCATGAAAATATTATATCTTCATCCTATTCCTGAAGTTTCCAATTCTTATTATAATAACTTATTTCTTACTTTGTAAAATGAATCACGTCAAATGGAGATTTGTCCTCTTACAAATGCAAACTAGATGTTGTCATCAGAGAGAGAGAGTGTGTGGGAGAGAGAGAGAGAGAGAGAGAGAGAGAGAGAGAGAGAGAGAGAGAGAGAGAGAGAGAGAGAGAGAGAGAGAGGTTCAGGTACTGATGAACGAACCAGTAGATGCACACATACTCAAACGCAACACTTTAAGGAGATCAGTGTAAATGTATGCACACACAGAGCCTATAATATTATTTATGTTCGAGAACTTCATTTCAGCACAAATTCCTACAGAAAAAGGTAATGTATCAGCAAAGTTTCGCCCGTTACCAGGTTCTGCAAAGTAATAATAATAATAATATTTATGATAATAATAATAATAATAATAATAATAATAATAATAATAATAATAATAATAATAATAATAATATGCTATCTTGTAAATGAAAGGAGTAAGATGTGTAATGATGTTTAACAGATTATAAACTGCTGAACAGAAATTCGCAGCAGAAAAACAAAAGAAAACAAGAGAGCTCATAGGTTTCAAATTGAACTACAGTAGTTCAGTTCAGACTATTACAAATTAACAAATGCAGATAAAATGGAGATATGTGATAGGTGCAACACATAGACAAAATACATGAAAAATCATGGAACAAAATAATTACGATGTAAATAGTGCGCAGGCAAACCTACAACTAATCAAAGTCTTTGAACCACTCTAACTCATTACCTAATTAATTGACAACGGTACATTTAAATGAAAATGTGGCAGGATATTTAATCTTTGAACAATTTATTTACATTTGAAATAACAAATTCAGCAAAATATGAAAAATGACAATTCATATAGGTAAAGAAACATAGGTAAAGAAGGATCACAGGAATGAATATATGCAGCGCATATATATATATATATATATATATATATATATATATATATATATATATATATATATATATATAGATACGAAAAATGATACATCACATTAATAAATAAAAGAAAGGCAAAAAGATTGCAATGTGCTCCAGTTTATGATTTAGTTGGTGTATAATAATCTGTCACAATTAAATGGAAAATAACCAAGATAAGACAGAAGATGAATCTAATGTTTTATAGGTTACTTCTCAAAAGTTAAAAGATCCATGTAGAGTTGAACTTGGTAAGCATTTGAAGAAACGTTTCACAGGAATTTGAAAGCGCCAAAGCGATAGGTTAAGTCAGCGCAAGAATAATAAACGTTTCATGTTGACAGTTAAATTAAAACAGGTTCAAACATTTGTTTTATTGGTTGGGTGGCGCAATCATTCTTTTGGGTGTTGCTTTAATGTTTAACAAAGTTGGCTCTGTTCCGAAACATTCCAAAAGAACAACGAGTTAAAGCAGTTACTGAACCAAAAGAACAGTCAAATCCAATTCCAGAAATGGTGTGAAATTTCATAGTAATAAATGGCAAGTGAGAAAAAGAAAATAATTAGCACAGTTTACCATACACTACTAAACTCAGCTCTTACATTGCAATATGCTTTTGAAGATGGTGAAGTTTACAATAGGTCCGCCGCCACCTAACATGGATAATGAAGAAGTCATAAAGCTGATTATTCCAGTTTTTTCAGCCAGTTTTCACTTGGCTGCTCGATTGCACACGGGATCCTACCAGCCATAATTATTAAGCAATTAAATACCAGCCATAATTATTAAGTAATTAAATACCAGCCATAATTATTAAGTAATTAAATACCAGCCATAATTATTAAGTAATTAAATAACGTTCTAATCCTTTACCTTCTATATTGAAAGTCCGGTAATCTCCAACTACAAATTGATGAAATAAAATATGTTTAAACTAGATCGCGCATGCCACAAATTGAGTACTAGTTGACCAAAGGGTAATTACATTTCATTGTTAAAAAGAAAACTGAAGAAAACAGTTAAATTTAAGCACACGGATGAAACAAAAAGACTGATCCATCTGTTTCAGATCCTAAATTTAAGCTGTCTAGTCCCAACATATAAATGGGAGAGAAAATATCAGCTTCACCACCTTTGTATCATACACTGCTGACAGACAATGCTATGAATTTCAGGTTTCAAAAGATCCACAAAAATTAAGAATGATTTGGTTAAAAAGATCAGACAGAGGTCTTAGAAAGAAATACAAAGTAAATACAATAATTTTAAATTTGGTAGAGGTTGCTGTACTTGTAAGATCTTTTACAAACGTTTGTACGTACCCCTTTTGTATGATACCGTTTATAATCGTGTCATTCACCTTTTGTATCGTTCCCGATTCGTAACATTATAACCGTCCATCAATCCACCCTTCGTCACCGTACCATTTCGTACCGTACCGCACCGTACAAATTCGTACCACTTTTTACACATGAAATGAAACGTTTCCAATAAAAATGTTTACATAACACTTGCTGCACCCGCGACAAAAATAACTCCAGGTAGATATTATTGTTGTTGTTATTATTATTAGTAGTAGTAGTGGTAATAGTGGTAGTAGTAGTAGTAGAAGTAATAATTTCTCATACGATTGATATCATAAGAACTCTTGCATTATAAGAGGCTATACATTTTGCTGACAAAAAGGTGATCCTATCCACCCATAAAAGTATCTGTTTCTATCAATGCACGTACACAGAGGAAGGGGAAGAAGAATAATGTAAGGAAGAGGTGTTGACGGAGGGTGGGGTTATAAGTAGCATGTCTGTATATATTCGTAATGGAATGATCGAGCAGCGTTTGATTATACAACAGCAAATATTCTTAAGATGGAATCCTCCTATATCCATAGTTTACTACTCTTGCTGAAGATGTTTAAAGCTGCTTCACGCGTAGTGGAAGAATGAAAAGGAAAAAAAATTACTTTACTTGAGGCAGAATTCTCATTTACTTTGAGCAGGTATAAAACATGAAGGAGACTCAGAATATAACCCATAATCAGTGCAAAATAGGTTACATATCTTCCAGTTACATCAGAAATAAACACAACTTTTTTGCAGTTTAAGACTCATTCTTCTAGAATGTATTCTTAAATTTTCAGAAATTAGAATAATGTAAACAATGGGGTTGGCCTTCCTGCTAAAACAAGATACTTTTGATTTATAGCGATTATTTCCTTCTGTAAATCAACAATATTTTGTGATTTTACGAACATTGTTACATATTAAAGTCAGCTTCTTGTAAAAAATAAATTTACCTCTCTATGTCCAACGAACAGCCACTAATAAAGCAACACTGGTAAGAACGGTATAATTAATACGGTGCCAAAAATGATGCAGTTTCAAAGGAGAACAATATTTAGAGAATCGTATTTTTGGAAAACTTTTATTTGTTGTCGGTTTCTAATGTCTACAAATGTGATTTGCTTCATAATGCTAGAATGATCTTCTGATCTCACTTGGGACAGAATGAATCAAATGTTTTCTCGACTGGTTCTTGTTTATCGTTTATTAATGACATGGATTACCTGGAATTGGAATATGGTTGGGACACATTGTTATATGATCCTGCACTTCACCAACCGAATTATGGCGAGCCAATATTTCTTTTGCATCCAAAAAAAAAAAACAAAAAAAAAAACCTGAAACCAGTCCCGTAATGTGCTCTGCTGGAACCTTTTATTAGATTGGTTTCTTGGTTTTGTGGGGTTTAACGTCACTAATCAGCACGAGATAGTCTATACATGGCGGCCAGTATATTTCTTGGAGATAGAAATTCGGAATACCCCAGAAAGAACCACCGATCGATGGGAAGCTCCTGGCAAGGTTTTGTTACATACCCACGTTAGTCGAGTCGAGAACCGAACTCATGTGTGAGTGATATATAAAGGTGGGCGTCTTAGACTACTCGGCCACATTCCGTATCAAATTTGCAACCTACCAACCCCTTTCTGATGAAAACCACTTTCCACACTAAACTTATAAGCCTCTGTGTAAACTTTACGACGTTGATTCATACCAACTTCTAGCAAGAGTGCCACCCTTAAAGGTGGAAAACATTGTGATACTAACACTGCTAAGCCTTTGTGTATGTTGCATCTTCTGCTTTTTTATATACAACATTGCAGTACATTAGAACTGTTCCTCATAAATGATTAGTGGTTATTGCTTAAGAATTATAATGTCTTTAGCCAACATGCTACGTTACGACAGATGAGCAAAGATGCGATTTGATCAAATGTTTTAGAAAGACGTAACGATGCCTGTCAGGGATCACTTAGATTTGTATATTTATATATGCCGTCCACACGATTTAACTTAATATAGTACTTTGACAACAACGTCTCTGGGTGCGTGTAAGCCAAGCTGAATGAAAGGATTGTACGTAAAAATTATGCCATCCAGACAGATTTAATATAAAAATAAATGAAATATTTGCAAACAAAATAGAACTGTTTGTGAGCCTCTCATCTCATCTATTATGTCAACGCAGACTGAGCTAAATTACATACCCAAACACGCAACTTAATCTTATTTCAAGTAAATGATACATACTGCGTTTTAGACTTTCAGTCTGCACAAAATTCCCAAATGTCAGTTGCTGGTTTAATATGTAATACATGTTTGTGCTGCACGTGCATGTGTAAGAATTCAGCCATGTTCAGCAAACAGTTGAAGATTTTTCAAATATTTTACATGAGCCACTGAACGTACCGATGCCTTGTAGATAGGGTCATGCCAAATAAGCAAAAGAGTGTAAAGTATTTAGTCACAATTTCGTCACTTAGGGTATCGTCCTGTTACGATCCCTTTTGATGAAACTTCTCATGGATTTGACCGGCTTTGGTTCTAAGTTAGAATATACTTGGAAGACTAACTTTGGAAGAGCAGAATATCATTCGTTCATTTTAATGCCTTACATTCAAACTATATCAAAAGGTATATCATTGCACTTTTCATCTTGTCCATAATGATAGATACATAGACTATCAACGCGCAGTTTGGAAATGATAAATGTAATTTTACTTTGCAATGGATCGATTCAACGGAATAATTTAAATAGTTGTCCACCTAATTGAAGTATTACAAAGTTTTTGCATCCAAATGATGTCTTTATGACCCATTCCGCTGACTAAAGATGATTTTTTATATGTGGTAAAATAAATTTAAACTCATGTTGATAATATTCTTTTCCCCTAATGATTATCCAATTTTAATCACAACATTTCTAAAAAAATTTGGTCAATTATTTTGCGCGTCTTGTTTATCACTTATCACAAATTGAATGTATTTGTCTTAAAAGAACAAAATAAATATTTATATAAGAAATGCAATGCTATGAAATGTCGATGCTTTCTATCAATTGTATGTTTTTGGCATTATATAGGTGATAAATCTATTCATGCTTGTGCTTAATACTTGAGTTTTAGCTATTAACTGAATCAATCTAGATCATGGATATGGATTCTAAATATTTGTAGGAAAATTAAACAACATATGAAAAAGGTCTTAGACCATAATATATATTTGGTATCTTTTCTCTAGTGTAAGATTTCGTTACTCATTATCACAATAAGCGTATCTATTAAGTTCAGCGTGCAAAAAAAAAACAACAAACAAACAAACAAATGAAATTGAATGGGTTTTTTAGCGGTAATATGAAGCAAACAATATATAGAAACCACACTCGCTCCTCGACAGTGTATATACATGAACGGAGTAGAAAGTAATAAATTGTGTGATGCTTACGTAGCAGTATCACAATACTGTAATGTCACCAGACAAGGTTGTAACAGAATATGATGACGTGTGGTAAAGAGGAAAGAAGATCTATATATGTTGTTTATGAATGCAGTGTCCCTAGATGGCAGCACGTATGGTGTTTCTATTCGATCTCAATAAAAGATACCACTATAGACACTGTCGTGTGAACAAAATAAATCTTCTCTAATTAAAATAAGAGACCTCAAGTTTCTCGAGACTGATGATTCAGCTTTTTCTCACTGTTATACAAGATCTAACTATTTTATTACCTAATGCTGTCTTCTCGCCAACGGAGTCGAATAACACAAGAATCTCCTATTTCGGTCACAAAACCTTGCCCCGGTTTCACTGAAATTCTAAAATTTCTCCTCAAATTGAGATTTTACATTATCTTGCTTATGAACCTTCAGAAAATATAAATATGTTTGTCAGAGGTAGATCTGGTGGAAAGATGCAATATTGCCTAAAATTTTAGTTTTAACAACTTGAAACATAGAACCCTATATAATCGTGAAATAAAAAAGCAGAGCAATGACAAATATTACGGAAATTCTCAAACTGTCCATATAGATAAAGGAAACAAAACTGCTTTAAAGAAAATTCAAGATTTTATGACTATATTTTAAACCCTGATGTATGCTTAATTTTTTGTGAAAAAGTCATCGTTACCAACTAATCAATAAGAAAGAAATTAAAAACTCTCAATTTGTGGAAAGCGTTTTGAGATGTTTAGTGAAACTTGGGCCTGATACGCAAAGTAACCAGTATTATGAAATGGTTTACTCATTGATATGTCTTGCAGAAACTTCTAACGAAACTAACCGATTCCCTTTATTGACTCTTCACAAACCCAACTATCCCTAACAAAATCACCCACGACTCATGGTCGTTTTCGAACTGGACTTGATATATCAACTACACCCATAACCCAACATTAAGATCGAAGCTCAAAAAGTCCACAAAAAAGAAGATTCTATGCTATAAAGTACCCGGTTTGCTAAACATACTACTTCAGAATGCTTTATAAAAAAACTGTCTAAATTCTTCCTACAAATCACGCAAGACCAATTACTATAACCAGAACCAACGTACTGCAAAACAGAACTGGGACAGTACAGAAGAATTCTGCTACACTCCAGGGTAGTCCAGAATCAAACAAATACTCAGCAATATCTCCGGAATTTACAAATGGAGAAGGAAATGCAAACAGCTAAGACCCTCGGGTCATTACATTACCCACGCCTCAGAAAGTGCTCATAATTGAGCGATCTTAGATGTCATATCAATGGTCTTGAATTACATCTTGACTACTACCTCACAATCAACAACTAACCCGATTCGTGATTCCCAGACACGATTACCTTACACTTAATCAGAAAAAAGTGTATTTGAATGAAGCTGTTGGACAACTGACCTGTCATTATCATCAAACTAAAGAATTGTCATAATCACTGATCAAATAACTATTGCTGAAGTAGAACAAATCAATGGGGTGGGAGGGAAATCATCGAAACGCCACTATTCATCAAACTTAGAACATAATTACTGATTGTAAAAGATGTTATGAACAACGAAGAATCGGTAGGTCTACGTCCTATAGCAAAGCACTCATCGCATGAAATAGTGACAGCAAGCTAAACGAGTGAAGACTGCATCGCAACCGGTTTAAATAAACGTGAAACTAAAGTGTCAGAGCTCTCAACACTTGAAGATTACCCATGTGTACCAATATCCAGATCTGGTTCACAAACGGTGGCTGCGCATCTACAATATCCAGAATATATCACTATAATAAACGTCATCAAAGTCAAACAGTGGAAGTCAGTATTACCGATCTCCCTAAATCTCTCTACGTAAGTATGGTCCTCAGAGAGCGCAGTCTGGCATCATACATAAGCGACGATCTTCCACTGTGCTCAGCATGGGGACGCCGAACTGGCCACAGTAAAGAAAAACTCTGCTATACCCCAGGGTAGCCTATTACTCGCCGTGGAGGATGACCCAATCTACTGCACTGTCAAGTGTCGCTAATAATAAATGCCCTGATTATCGGTATGTTTGCAAAGCTTGTCAAGGTCTACGATCCAAGGCGGACAACCCCTATACTAACATGAACGTTCGGTCGGGTCCACCAAGCTTAAGCCTCTCACGATATTTTACTAGGGTTTTGTATACTACTTCAGGATGCTTGACAAAACCCTAAATTGTTGCTACGATTTGCTGAAAGCCCACTAATTTTGGTAGAAGTTACTTAATGCACAATAACTCAATATCAAATGTAAATTTTGACATTGATCTCCACGACAAAAAGAGTGCTACACAACTCCCTAAAAAGATGTTGAAAGGATCACAACAAGTTAACAATAATCTACATTCAATTATGCAATTTACCCAATCTACTGCACTGTCAAGTGTCGCTATAATAAATTGCCTAATTAATTATCGGTATGTTTGGAAAGCTTGCCAAGGTCTAGCATCCAACGCCAACAGCCCCGACACTAAGACGAACGTTCAATAGGCCCAACAAACTTTAGATTGTATATGATATTTTAAAAGGGTTTTGAATACTATTTCAGGATGCTTGATAAAACGGTCTAAATTCTTGCTACGATTAGCAGAAAGCCAACTAATCTTGCCAGAAGTAACTTAATGCACAATAACTCAATATCAAATGTAAATGTTGACATGGATCTGTACAACAAAATGAGCGCTACACAAGTCGCTAATAAGGTGTTGCAAGGATCAAAACAAGTGAACAATTATCTACCAGCAATTATGCCTCTTTATATATATACCTTCATTTTAACAACCAAATAATTGCAAACATCTCTCAAATTTACAAATGGAGATGGAAGTGCAAATAGCTTATACCCGCTACATTATTAATAACGAATCATTTTAAGCTCGACGTAGTTGCCTTTACAGATTTATTCATTTTTTACGAGCTTAACTAAATGCAAAATCCCTCTTGTCACTGATCAGCTTTTGCTGTTGAGATTATATATTGTTTCATCCATTTATAAACTCACTTTCCGCTTAATAAATTTCCGCAAATTTCGAAACAACAAACTCTTGGAATTCTTTCCAGCATATGACACTCCAAAAATGACCTTTACCATAACAAGAAATATTGTTTCAAATCTCTGCATCCTTTCATAGTTTAATAATAAATGTACCTAACTGTGTAGGGATCTTCCATAGGATTACTACAGCGCCGTTGTGAACGCTAAATGTGCATGCATCTATCTCATTTTTGCTTAGTATTTTTCAACGAGTGATTGTCGCTATTCAGAATAGGTTTCACGCAAATGAGAGAGGTGATGTTATAGAAATCATACGTATTTGAAATAGGCTCCTTTAATTAGTTTTATTGGAATGAAAAGAAAACTTATGTTTTTATACTGGTCTTGCCGATTTTAATACAGGTTACGCATAACATTTTACATAATGCGTTTTTCTTTCCCACCATGCAATATGAGTAATCATTCTTTTTAGAATTGTTTCTATCAATCAAATCCAGTTCATTAACAGTTGAGTAAAATCGTGTGAATAAGTATAGATTGGAGTGGTGCTTTATTCGGACTAAAGTTTGACGAAGAAATGGCAAAATTTAGAACGTTACACAAGGGGAAGGACAAGAATAATGCGCATTTACCGCCCACATATTTATATGATTCTTCCTTGATATTATTCTCAAATAGATAGCAGCAGAACATCGATTATCTACGTACTCAATACCCTTACAATAAAAACAAAAAGTTTGTTTTCGGCGCAATAATATTACTCTCCTGCCAATAGAACTGACGGTTTAGTGCTCCTCCCCGCTGAGGCTGAAACTTCCGGGTTTAGCTAAAATGTCAATATTTGTTGGCAAGCAAAAGCAGTTTCACACAAATGATATCGTAGCAACATATGATATTGCTCGAAAAAAATCTTTCATTCAATTTGCATCCTAATCTAGCTAACAATGTTTAAAATTCTTAATGTATTCCTGGAGGATTTTCTTTTGGGACATTTTCATAAAATGACAAATGCTTTTCAATGCCAGGTATGGTAAGGCTAACATATAATTAGATGGAAATTTAATTAATTATACTGTAAAATCAGAAATATTCATAAAGGAGTTAATTTTGTTTTTACATAATGACGAAATTAAATTCACCACAGAAATAAGTATTGTTGGTTGAATATTATCATAAACAGTGTCACTGCATGCAATTTTGCTTCTAAGAATATTTCTGATTTTGCAGTATCTTATTCCCAACTTTATTTTGAAAAAGGGGACGGGTGGACTTTTCTTCACAAGCAATATGAGAATTATTTCAGATCGAATCAATGCTATTTTAGCCTGTTGAATCAAAAGCAGTTGACAATGAGGTCGATTAGGGTGTTTATTTTCTTTTGAACCATCTGCCTATGAATGTAAAGAAATCATTTATATTCAACTTGAATAACAGCCTGAGGTGAACGAGCAAGTGTTTGGAGTATTTGAACAATTATTTTATTTTCCATATTTATATCAACGCCTCTCATACTGAAAACCACGTCTCATTCTTCTTTAATCTAGTTTAGATCATACATAAAGCAAAGGTCTCAGCAAGTAACCATTGGCAATATTAGCTCAAAAACTCGCATTATCCATTCAGGGGTCCCTCAAGGCTCTGTTTTAGGCAATCTCCTATTTCTTTTTTATGTCAACAATCTTCCATTAAATAATGAATCAATAAATACAGATTTGTTTGCAGATGATGCAACCTTGTATACATCTAGTTCTGATACTGAAGTTATCCAAACAAGATATGACTCAGACCGTACAGGAGTTCAAAGTTGGGCACAACACAATAAGATGGTAATTAATGAAGCCAAGACAAAGTGGAAGATTTGGGGGACTTCGCAAAAATACATAAGTTAGGGAACCCAAAATTATCTCTTACAATAAATAATAGTCAGTTAGAAAATGTCAAACATGTAAAGCTTGTATATGTGTCTGTAGATAATAACTCACAATGGGATGACCATATTGAAAAGCTTTGTATAGCACTGTCATCCAAAATTGCCCCACCCAGCAGAATCAAGAAATATTTACCTACAGAAACTCGCATTCTATACTATAATTTATATATTCTTCCAACAATAGATTATTGTTCAACTGTATAGGGAAACTGTGCCAAATCTCAGCTTGATAGGATTTTTGAACTTCTGAAAAGAGCGGCAAGCATTAGTTTAGATGCATCTATTGATTATTCCTCAAATTCATTGTTTACAGATCTAAAATGGTTTACAATATGTGAAAAAATTATTTTCAGATGACAGTTCTTGCATATAAATGTCTACATTGAGCTGCACCAGACTATCTTTAGGATTTGTTCAGGTCTTATTCAACACATTACCAGTTGAGATCAACATGACATGGAAACCTACATCCACCAAAACCAAGAACGGAACAATTTAATTAAAGCTTCCAATACTCTGGTACAGTTTTGTGGAACAAGCTTCTACTGCGTTTAAAATCTGCAGAAATAGTACAGTATTTAAGAAGAGATATCATGAGTATTTATGTGTTACTAATAGATTATAATAGCATTTAGTATCTATAATACTAAAGGCATTTTAAAATAAATAGTAATTACTATGATCTTTCGTATTATGCAGACTGTTATACTTTTATTAAGAAGGCTCAAGGGAGAATAGTCCTTTTCTAATTGAGTCACCCTCTGTAAATAAAGTTTTATTATTATTATTATTATTATTATTATTATTATTATTATTTTCTTTCTTTCTTTTCTCCGTTACTTTTTAAATTGCTTTGATATTAACTGGCACGACTAGTGCAAATTATTATCACGGCATCAAAAGAGTCCAGTATTATATATGTCACAATCAAAGTACATTTGTATTTTCCAAAATATGTGCTATCATCTCATATAGTGGTACGAGAACACAACAAGCACACTTTGCGTTATTTTCTAAAATTTGTATTACAATCTCGTGTAAGGAGACGAGAAAGTTGCTAAGCAACAACTCTGGCTTCGAATTTGCAACAAGGATGTTCCAAAACAACGGTTCTTGTTTCAAAGAAGCAATAAGAAAACAATAAGCAAATCATGTACTACTTTCTAATATTTGTATTAGCATCTTGTGTAGGGTACAATGAAGTTTATAAGAAACAGCTATTGTTGCAACGAAACCAAACATCATTCCACTATTTGCCATACGAATTCGTTCTAATCGAGAAGCAGCAAAAGTGAGTATTGCAAATATTGCAAAATGTTTTATTCCCAAATCACCACCGTGGCTATCAAAACCTCCCAAAATAACATTTTACCTTTATGAATTCAAAATGTCATCAACAAATCCTCTCCTTTTTGAGAGTAAATTAAATGAAATCAGAACCTTCTATCGTAGCCATACGTCCCTGTGTACAGACGGTTCAACGATGGGGACAAAGTTGGAGCTGTCATTGCAATACCCATGGAACCATCTCGAGACTATTACCTAATAAAGCCTCAATTCTTTCTGCAGAAATTGCAGCCAATCAAAGCCATAAACTACGACGAACCCTCTCAAAAAATAAATTCTATTATATATTTGGATACTCTTTCTACATTGAAAGCTGTGCAGAATCTTAAATCTGACAGCCCGGTAATACCCCAGATACTACAGAAACACGATGCGCTGATACAATCTGAGAAAAGTATTCTGTACTGTTGAATGCTAGGTCACATTGATATAAAGGGTAATGAAAGGGCAGATAAAGCAGCCAAAGCTTCCCTGCTGCCACCCTACTGACTTCAAATATTGTATACATCAGCATGTTCGTCATACTTGGCAAAATATGTGGAACAAAAACTTCACAAACTTAAGAACATCCAATCTAGTATTGGAGATTGGCATCCCTCGTATAGAACAAATCGTAGTGTGCCGCGTATCGAACACACATACCTGATTTATGCATACCTCCTAAATGGTAAACCTCGACCAAAGTGCACACCATGACACTGTCGAGTGTGTCGATTTCCATCTTGTGAAATAAACGTATTTTTACGTCAACTGCATGAAGAAAGTGTATGATGATTTTAACACCCGAGAATATCTTAGATTTGTTGAGGGATTGCGATTTAAAGAATACATTTTTACCATATATTTTAAGGATTTTACATGTGTTACCTGTATCGTTTGTTTTATATACATTTTACTGAATTTTAATTTCTTTAGGGTTTTTATTTTATCTTGTTGCTCTTCGTGTTTACATTTATTTGGAATGGTTTATCTTCCTAAATCTTTTGCAATTCAGTTTACATTTTTCGAACTTTACCGTTAGTTTAGCACGACATAGCCACTATTGTGCTGAGGTGGCGGAAAACGCATCATGCATACATACATACATATATATAAATACATACATATCTTTTGTACCTGCCTTGGCCCTATTTTAGGTGCGCGACCTTTGATGATGCCTTGTCTTGGCTCTGACACAGTCACGTGATCGGCAGTCATGGTGGAATCTCCTGGGAGTTTGTTATGTATATTTCAGTCTTTTCCACTACAAGCTGAAAAAATGAGACACATATCACATTTAAGTTGGGTAGATTATTAATGCCCTTCTGAAAAATGAAAAGAACAATTTAAAAATTTTTTTTTTTAAAAATTACCCAGCGCTTTTATATGACAGCGTTTACGATCGTGTCATTCACATTTTGTAATTTACTTAATTAGGATCCAGATAGTTTTGTATCTTTTTGTGCATCCATTAATAAAAGTTATGTTCCATTTTTTCCCACTGTGAAAGGTTATTGTCTACAATGAACAGGTTGAAGAGTTTGTTAAGAAACAGGCTGTCGTAGAGAGTGCTCAATTACCTTGTGGCAATTTGCACAGAATGATTTTGCCTTAACGACTTGAATTTTAACGTGGCAGTGAAAATGTATTGGAAAGTAAAGAAATTAAGGATATCGTTTATTTAAATTCAAAAACTAATGAGTTTTGACATTAATCATGTTATAGCTTAGGAAAATAAAGAATACCATGTAAAAATAAGGTATTTTCTTTTACTTTATGATGATAACGCACGTTTTTGAAAACATTTTTATGGCGCTACCGCAGGCTTACCCCAATGCTATCAAAAATGTATATGGAGATGACACCATATGATCGTTTGGTTTGATGATTTAAGTCCTACTCTTGGCAATAATACAACAAAGCCAAAAGAACAGTCAAATCCAATTCCAGAAATGGTGTTAAGTTTCATATTAATAAATTGCAAGTGAGACAACGAAAATAATTAACACTGTTCACCACACATTATTTTAAACTCAGCTCTCACAGTGCAGCACGCTTTTGAAGATGTTGAAGTTTACAATAGGTCCACCACCTAACATAAATGCTGTTTATTCCAGCTTTTTCAGGCAGTTTTCTATTGGCTGCTCGGTTGCAAACGGGATCCTAAGTAATTAAATAACGTTCTAATCCTTTGCCTTCTATATTGAACCTCTTGTTATTTCCAATTACAAATTGATGAAATAAAATATGTTTAAACTAAATAGCGCATCCCACAAATTGAGTACTAGTTGACCAAAAGGGTAATTACATTTCAGTGTTAAAAAGAAAACTGAAGAAAACTGTTTAATTTAAGCACACAAAACGAAAAGACGGATCCATCTGTTTCAGATCCTAAATTTAAGCTGTTTAGTCCCAACATATAAATGGGAGAGAAAATATCAGCTTCACCACCTTTGCATCATACACTGCTGACAGACAATGCTATGAATTTCAGGTTTCAAAAGATCAACAAAATTAAGAATGATTTGGTTAAAAAAATCAAGCATTACAGAGGTCTTAGAAAGATATACAAGGTAATATATAATCATTTTGAACTTAGTAGAGGTTGCAGTACTTGTAACGTATTTTGCAAACATTTGTACGCACCGCTTTTATATGACAGCGAAAGAAGAAAGAAGATCTATATATGTTGTTTATTAATGCAGTGTCCCTAGATGGCAGCACGTATGGTGTTTCTATTCGATCTCAATACAAGATACCACTATAGACACTGTCGTGTGAACAAAATAAATCTTCTCTAATTAAAATAAGAGACCTCAAGTTTCTCGAGCCTCAAGATCAAGCTTTTTCTCACTGTTATACAAGATCTAACTATTTTATTACCTCCTGCTGTCTTCTCGCCAACGGAGTCGAAAAGCAAAAGAATATCCTATTTCGGTCACAAAACCTTGCCCCGGTTTCACTGAAATTTTAATATTTCTCCTCAAATTGAGATTGTACATTATCTTGCTTATGAACCTTCAGAAAATATAAATATTTTTGTCAGAGGTAGGTCTGGTGGAAAGGGTGATATTTTGCTTAAAATTTTAGTTTTAACAACATTAGACATGGAAACCTATATAATCATTAAAAAAAGCAGAGGAATTACAAATATTAAGGAAATCCTCAAACTGTCCATATAGATTAAAAAAAAGACTGCTTTAAGGAAAATTCAAGATTTTATGACTATATTTTAAACCCTGATGTATGCTTAATTTTCTGTGAAAAAAGTTATTGTTACCAACTAATCAATAAGAAAGATATTAAAAACTCTCAATTTGTGGAAAGCGTTTTGAGATGTTTAGTTAAACTTGGGCCTGATACGCAAAGTAACCAGTATTATGAAATGGCTCTACTCACACATGCGTCGTGCAGATACTTGTAACGAGACTAATTGATTCCCCTTATTGACTCTTCACAGGCCCGACTATCCATTAACAAAATCACTGACGACTCACGGTCGTTCTCGAACTGGACTTGAGCTGATGCTACCAAAACAATATATCCTGTCCAAACAATGCAAAAGAAATGGTTGACGAAAACTGTTACAGCTCATTTGCAATATCCACCCTTTATTACGATAACAAGCTTCATCTAACTGCATAGAGGGGAAGTCAGTATAACTGATCTAATTACTTCTCTCTGCATAATTGCAGTGCGCGGAGGACGCAATCTGGCTTCCTAAAGTAGCGACGACCTTTCACTGTGCAAAGTAGGGTATGTTGCAATGAGAACTGCAAAGAGGAACTCTGCCATACTCCAGGCCAGGGCAGCACTATTACTTGCCGTGGAAGATGACCCAACTTCTAGGAATTATCACTCTACCCTTTACGGTAGAAAAAAGCTGCAACTCAATATCAAATTACCTTGGCTATCGGTATTTTTGCCAAGCATATCCAGGTCTACATTCCGACGCCCACAATTTATTCGTGTGCATGAGAAACACACAACAATATTTTGGTTTAGTCGAACTTTTCTTTTTTGTTATGTTTCCTAAAAGGCACTTCTAAACTCTAAGCCCAGTATAAGTTATTTTGTCTAAGAGGCAACACCCATAACCCTAAACTTAGATCGAAGCTCGAAACGTCCACCAAACGGAAGATTCTATGTTATATTGTACCAGGTTTGTTAAACATACCATTTCAGAATGCTTTATAAAAAACCGTGCCATACCCAGAACCAACATATTGCAAAACAGAACTGGAGACAGTAAAGAAGAATTATGCTGCTCTCCAGGGTAGCCCAGAATCAAACAAATAATCAGTAATATCTCCGGAATTTACAAATGGAGACGGAAATGCAAACATCCGTGGAAGAGGACTCAACATCTAGGAATTATCACTCTACAATTTACGGTAGAAAAAAGCAATACGATGAGCCACCGGGCTGCAGCTCAATATTAAATTACCTTGGCAATCGTTATGTTTGCACAGAATGTCTAGGTCTACATTCCGACCCCCACAATTTATTCGTGTGCATGAGAAACACACAACAATATTTTGGTGTTGTCTAGATAAACCACCTGAACTTTTCTTTTTCGTTTTTGTTTTCTTCCTAAAAGGCACTTCTGAGCCCTAAGCCCAGTTTAAGTTATTTTTTCTAAGAGGCAATTGTGAGATCGAATATCAACAACACCCATAACCCTAAACTAAGATCGAAGTTCGAAAAGTCCACCAAACGGAAGATTATATGTTATATTGTACCAGGTTTGTTAAACATACTACTTCAGAATGCTTTATAAAAAGCTGTCGAAATTCTTATTACAAATCGCACACAACCACTTGCTATAACCAGAACCAACTTACTGCAAAACAGAACTGGGGACAGTACAGAAGAACTATCATCAAACTAAAGAATTGGTATAATCACTGATCAAATAACTATTGCTGAAGTAGAAGCAAATCAATGGGGTGGGGGGAAAATCATCGAAACGCCACTATTCATCAAACTTAGAGCATAATCACTGATTGTAAAACATCTTATGAACAATGAAGAATCGGTAGGTCTACCATCTATAGCAAAGCACTCATCGCATGAAATAACGACAGCAAGCAAAGCAAGTAAAGACGGCATCGCAACCGGTTTAAATAAACATGCAACTGCAGTAACAGAGCCCTCAACACTTAAAAATTACCCATGTGTACCAATATCCAGATCTGGTTCATATAAACGGTATCTGCGCATCTACGATATCCAGACTATATCACGATAATAAATGTCATCAAAGACAAACAGTGGAAGTCAGTATTACCGATCTCCTTAACGCTCTCTCTACGTAAATATGGCATCATACATAAGTGACGACCTTCCACTCTGTTAAGTATGGGTAAGCCAAACTGGTCACAGTAAAGAAGAACTCTACTATGCCCCAGGGTAGCCTATTACTCGCCGTGGAGGATGACCCAATCTACTGCACTGTCAAGTGTCGCTAATAATAAATGCCCTGATTATCGGTATGTTTGCAAAGCTTGTCAAGGTCTACGATCCAAGGCGGACAACCCCGATACTAACATGGACGTTCGGTAGGTCCATCAAGCTTAAGCCTCTCACAATATTTTACTAGGGTTTTGTATACTACTTCAGGATGCTTGACAAAACCCTAAATTGTTGCTACGATTTGCTGAAAGCCCACTAATTTTGGTAGAAGTTACTTAATGCACAATAACTCAATATCAAATGTAAATTTTGACATGGATCTCCACGACAAAAAGAGTGCTACACAACTCCCTAATAAGATGTTGAAAGGATCACAACAAGTGAACAATAATCTACATTCAATTATGCCTTTTTCTATACCCACACACACATATGAGAGTGACATGGTATAACGTCTGATGCCTATTGAGTGGTTGATTATTTGGGTTGATAAATACTTCCTCTTAACAGCGAACCTTCATAATCAAACAAATAATTACAAATATCTTTCAAATTTACAAATGGAGACGGAAGTGCAAATAGCTTATACTCGCTGAGCCGTTACATTATCAATAACGAATCATTTTTTAAGCTTAACATAGTTGCCTTTACAGATTTATACATTTTAGCCATTTTTAGGAGCTTAACTAAATGCAACATCTATATAGTCACTTATCAGCTTTTGCTGTTGAAAATATATATTGTTTCAGCCATGTATAAACTCCCCAAGTTGAATCAGCTTGCTTCTCTCATCAAATTCCGCTTAATACATTTCCGTAAATTTCAAAACAACCAACTCTCGGAATTCTATCTAACTTATGACACTCCGAAAATGACCTTTACCTTAACAAGAAATATTAGCTTAAATCTCTGCATCCTTTTATAGTTTAATAACAAATATATCGAGCTGTGTAAAGATCTTCCATAGGAAGAGACGGAGTGTAGATTACTACAGTGCCGTCATAAACGCAAAACCTGCTTGCATCTATCTTATTTGTGCTTATTATTTTTCAATAAGTGTTTGTCGCTATTCTGAATAGGTTTCACGCAAATGAGAGAGGTAATGTTACAGAAATCATACGTATTTGAAATAGGCTCCTTAAATTAGTTTATTGGAATGAAAAGAAATCTTATGTTTTTATACTGGTCTTGCCGATTTTAATACAGGTTACATAATGCTTTTTTCTTTCAAAAAATGACTAAAATCGAAACATATGCACTGACCTACTATGTTTTTGCAGTTCTAATAGCAACTTTATTTGTACTCTCTCTCTCTCTCTCTCTCTCTCTCTCAATGCAATATGAGTAATCAGTTTTTTTAGAATTGTTTCTAATAATCAAATCATGTTCATTAAAATTTTATCAAAATCGTGTGAATAAGGATGGATTATAGTGGTGCTTTGTTCAAAATATTGACGGAGAAAATGGCAAAATTTAGAATGTAACACAAAGGGAAGTTAGCGTTTATATGATTCTTCCTTGATACTATTCTCAAATAAATACCAGCAGATCATCGATTCTCTACGTGCTCAATACCCTTACAAAAACAACATCAAGTTTGTTTTCCGTGCAATAATATTCCTCTCCTGCCAATAGAACCGACGGTTTCAGGGCTCCTCCCAGGTGAGACTTAAACTTCCTGGTTAGCTAAAATGTCAACATTTATTGGTAAACAAAAATAGTTTCACACAAATGATGTCGTAGCAACATGTGATACTTGCTCAAAGAAAATCTTTCATACAATTTGTATCCTAATCCTGCTAACAATGTTTAAAATTCCAAATGTATTCCTGGAGGATTTTCTTTACCGTTTGGGACAGTTTAATAAAATGACAAACGCTTTTCAATGCCAGTTACTGTAAGACAGACATATAATTAGATGGAAATGTAATTAATTATTATAAAATCAGAAATATTCGCAAAGGAGTTGATTTTGCTTTTACGTAATGACGAAATTAAATTCACCACAGAAATAAGTACTGTTGGGTGGATATTAGCGTAAACAGTGCCACTGCATGAAATTTTGCTTACAAGAATATTTCTAATTTTGCAGTATCTTATTCCCAACTTTATCTTGAATAAGGTGACGCGTGGACTTTTCTTCACAAGCAATATGAGAATTATTTCAGATCGAATCAATGCTATTTTAGCCTGTTGAATCAAAAGCAGTTGACAATGAGGTCGATTAGGGTGTTTATTTTCTTTGAACTATCTGCCTATGAATCTAAAGAAATCATTGATATTCATCTTGAATAACAACCTGAGGTGAACAAGCAAGTGTTTGGAGACTTTGAACAATATTATTTTATTTCCTCGATTTATATCAACGCCTCTCATACTGAAAACCACGTCTCATTCTTCTTTAATCTGGTTTAGATCATACCAAACGTCTCAGCAAGTAACCATTGGCAATATTAGCTCAAAAACTCGCACTATTCATTCAGGGGTCCCTCAAGGCTTTGCTTGTAGGCTCTCTCCTATTTCTTTTTTTATGTCAACAGTCTTCTATTAAATAATGAATCAATAAATACAGATTTGTTTGCAGATGATGCAACCTTGTATACATCCAGTTCTGATACTGAAGTTATCCAAACAAGATTAGACTCTCACCTTATTAAAGTTCAAAGTTGGGCACAACACAATAAGATAGTAATAAATGAAGACAAGACAAAGTGGAAGATTTGGGGGACATCGCCAAAACTACATAAGTTAGGGAACCCAAAATTATCTCTTAGAATAAATAATAGTCAGTTAGAAAATGTCAAACATGAAAAGCGTGTAGGTGTGTCTGTAGACAATAACTAACAATGGGATGACCATATTGAAACGTTTTTTATAGTACTGTCATCCAAAATTGCCTCACTCAGCAGAATCAAGAAATATTTACCTACAGAAACTTGCATTATATAATACAATTCATATATTCTTCCAACAATAGATTATTGTTCAACTGTATGGGAAAACTGTGCCAAATCTCAGCTTGATAGGATTTTTACACTTCAGAATAGAGCAGCAATACCCTGGTACAGTCATGTGGAACAAGCTTCCGCTGCATGTAAACTATGCAGGAAATAGTACAGCATTTAAGAAGAGATATCACGAGTATGTGTGTGTTACTATTAGATTATTATAGAATTTAGTATGTATAATTCTAAATACATGTTAAAATAAATAGTAATTACTATTATCTTTCGTATGATGCAGATTGTTACACTTTTCTTAAGAGGGCCTTAAGAGAGAATAGTCCTTGACTAAATGAGTCACCCTCTATAAATAAAATAATAATAATAATAATATTATTATTATTATTATTATTATTATTATTTTCTTCTTTCTTTTCTTCATTACTTTTTAAATTGCTTTGATATCAACTGGCACGACTAGTGCAAATTATTATCACAGCATTAAAAGAGTTCTGTCTTTTATTTATCACAATGACTGCACATTTGTATTTTCCAAAATATGTGTTACCATCTTATACAGGGGTATGAAAACACAGCAAGCACACTTTGCACTACTTTCTAAAATTTGTATCTCGTGTATCTTCATATGTAGACTTTGTAAATGGTTGACTCTTTATAATTCATTTTTTTAACAAACATCCTTTGCTTAATTCATTCACAAAAATAGAACCTTTAGCAATTTTTAACAGTTAGCTCGTTTTAAAAAACTTGATTCCACTTCTGTTAGTAATACGTACTCTTTTGAAAGTATTTCTTCATTTTCATTTTACTTTTTGTTTGGTACTCTTTGTTGTATTCTCTGTTTTCTTCTCTCCATTTATTTGTTCTGTATTCCACAGTAGTCGTTTTGTCAATGTTTACAATAATCGCTTGTTCGTGTGTAAAACACTTCTAACATGTCTTTTATTTATTTAACTAACTTGTTTGCTAGAAAAATAAGAAAGTGTTTTGCGGATCAAATAACATTGTTAATTCTGTTTAGAGTGTACCACTCACATTTTTTCTCAAAGTTACACACATCATGTCTTTATTGAAGATGTTTAATAAGTCAATAGGTCTGCCGTAAAGAATAGACATTACCGAAATTGCACAGTTGATTGTTTCTCTTTCATTTAGCTAGTTCACAATTCACTACCTGTTACCAAATGGACTTTTGGACTTTACCAATTCAATTGATAACACAAATCAAAATGATCTGTTTCATTACAGAGAATGGATTGTGTTGTTAGTCGCTACAGTATTTCTTATGAACTCAAAAACATTATCAGTTACTATATCAAGAAGTAAAATGAAGCAAGAACTGTTTGAGTCCTGATGGTTATTACAGCCTTAAAATCTATTTGGAAGCTGCAAAGACTAATAATGAAGAAATTATTGATGTTGAATGCTTGATACACAACTCAAAAGTTCAAGTAATATTTGGTAGCAATTACACAGTGTACATAACCAACTATATCTCAAAATTGCTAGAATTTTGATAGGACAGTCAGAGAATTATACAGATTTCTACTAAATCCGATACAGTTTACGCATTTTGAAACTGAGAAATTTGTATATTTTCCTGGACCAAGTCAATAACACCAACAACTATACTAATAGTTAGTATTGGTCTCTACTAGAGTAGTTGCCAGTTAAAATCTTTTTCATGGAGACTTTGTTTTATACAAAGTCAGTGGACATTACAAACAACTACAAAGGGGCGCAGTTAAAAGATTAATATCAGAATAGAGATGAGGATGGAAAAGTGATAGATTTTTACAGAATGCTTGTAACATCATAGATCATGTATTTAGTGAGAAGAGAATATCTCATAGAGGTCCTAGTTAGTTCTGAACTTTACACATTTTTACAGGAAAAAATGCTGCACTAGATGAAACAAGTCTACAACAAATAAATTGATCAAAATAACCAGAAAGATTTTAGAAGCACAGGTATTGTCCAGATATAGAATCAAGACTTTATCCACTGATATACAAGACTTGCAAACAGTAAGAGAAAGAAGAGATCATATACCTAACATATGACACTATTTACAGCAAATAGAAGAAAGGATAAACACAGAAAGAGAGCTCTGGAGATTGACGTGGAGAAAATTATGAACACTCTGGAAACGATGGTATTTTGCAATCTCAACTTGAACAATTACAGAAAGACTTGATTAATGAAATGCAAGAGAACGATCAAGAAATCAACAAAATTATTACCAGCCGGCCTGAACGCCAATATAATACCTAATACTAATGCACTGTCAGAGTTGTAGTAAAATAATGATTTAACAGAGATAACCAAAATGAAATGGAGATGTCAAAAACAAAATGAATGTGACTGAAAAAACGATTAAATCTATGAGAACATCATACTATTTATCTATTCCTGATTTTAGTGATAACATCAAAACGATAAAAGATTTTATATTTAACGAGTTTTACAACACGCTGCATACTGAGGTTGAGGAACCTAAAACAGAAACAAACGCATATGTTGATAGCGAAGCGGTAAGCAACATTAGTGTGGTGCAAGGTAGTATTGGCAAAACAGACAAAAGGATGAAATGAGTGAGAAAAAGTTTAGCTGATTTGGAACAAATGTCTACATTTGCATTCAAAGATGAAATAGATAAGACAATTATTGCTTTAAATGGTAGCACTGAGACAGTTAAAACAGAAGAAAACAAAACAAAAAAAAAACAACAACAACATAGAGACATTCAAAACTTAATGGAACACGGAAACAAGCGTAAATACTATTACGTTGCTTCATAGAATCATAAGTGAACACGGAAATGGGTGCAAATGATATAACGTTGCTTGATAGAATCAGAACACTGAAAGAGAAAATAGATAAATACAAAAAGGAGTTTGATTACAAAACCAAATTAACCCTAATATATATATATTGCTTTATAATTTTCGAATTATACCTAGACAATACTCGTTCAGTCCAGATGGTATTTATTTAGATGTCTATTTTGAAGAAGCAGTTTTAATTTCTGAAGGAATTCTATTGGTCCTTGTGGCACACATACATGCGGGTTGCTAAATTCTTTTAAGTCTGAAACTACACCCCAGAAATTAGTTGACGTTTACGGATTTAACTGTGCTCTATCACGTTTTGCTCAATACAAGTTACACACAGCAGACGAAAATTATAGCTATTCAAATAAAAAAATCTGGTGTATGTACAACTTGTATCAACTTGAATACTGAACCAGCAATTGCAAGATCTTTTTTCTTTTATGCTGATTGTTTACGCGCTGCGTTAGACATAAACAACTGAGGTGTTGCTTACTGATTAGATGATAAAAAAGACTGTGTGCCTGATCTTTATAGCGTAAAACTAACAGGTATCTACTGTCTGGAAGAGAAGAATGTTGTAAATAAGGATTAAAACACTAAGCTAAGAATGACCTCATACTGTCAGAATGTATAATAAAAACTGGCAGCAGTATTAAAAGGTGTTACTCATAAATGGCTACATCAATAGTTATAACTGGACGAGCAATACGAAATGGCCTAGCATCTACAAGAAGTAATGTTCGGTTCAATTTATTTAATGCAGCAAGATCTGATGAAGAAATAATGAGAAGTGAAAGTATTTGAAGATCACCAGAGCAAAGTTGAAGAATTAAGTGAAAACAGATCCAAAACATTTGACTGATTGAACGAAATATTAAGAGAACAAGGTTTGGTGACACAGTACTTAAACGACCTGGACGATACTTTTTTTCTATATGTGCCTCGTCCTAGTACTGATAGCAGAATGTAAATGAACCCGATAATAAGGCAACACTTGAGAAACGAAGGCAGCCCCAACATTGAATAGTTTTTATCAACTTTTTAATACGAGTACATTTTCAGTCTACTTGTGATGGGTGTTAGTGTGTACAAGTTTACAAGTTTTTGGAGCACATACATAGAGAAGATGTCGTCGTAAATACATAATTCCTAACAAGTCGAAAAAGAGTCAAGCAAGGAGTTAATTACCTCAATCAAACACATTTGTGTGTCACATATCACATATGACATATCATGTCACCCAGCAGCATTACACGCAAACAGGCATTACAGATAGCAATACTAAACCTGACTCTGAACATATTGATTGTACTCGGTTGTTTCGTAGTGTCGTTTGAAGGTGAAAGGAGATTCTGCAATTGAACTGGTACACAACTTGGGTAGACTGCGTGTGAAACAAATAACCGTATTATAAAGAAGCGATGATATTTTTAAGTAAAATGTCATCCACATTTTCATGGAATACAAAGATATGTGATTGCCTATAACTTGCCATAAGGTGATGTGTTGTTTTTATTAAAAACATATTTTATTGAATAAATACAGCTTATCATAATAAAAAGAAAATACAACTTTGTTCATTGTAATGATATACATTTCAAGCTTGTGTGATCTGAGTAAATTCATTTCCTGGTAATGTTCCTTGAAACTGAATAGACAATCTTTATAAATCTCAAGTTTTAAAATTTCATCGCACACATTTTTGCCTTTGCATACGTTCTTTTTATCTTTATCAGTTTTAAAAACTAGATAGTTTTGACCTTAACTCACAAAATTCTTTGACTGATACGCCGGCTAGCTTATCTTTGAAACCATTGGGTATCATTTTATTCATTTGTGGTAAAGCAAAACAGTTGTCTTTCGGATACTAACTTGTGTCTTCATGTCGCTGTAAAATGTTCCTTTTTCAACACAGGTACACAAGCAATCTGTATCCGACATGAGTAGTTTCATTTTATGACCGTATTTGCCTTTTACCTTGCTGTAGTAATATTCAAACATCAACTATTGTGATAGCTCTAGCCCAGTAAAACCACCTTAGATCGGTTTTGAAGAATGATTTTTAAAAAAAGTTTTTTTGTCAGATTGATTAGCACCAAATCTTCGTCGATTGTTGTCATCCTGGTAATCGATATATATTTCTGGCATTTAAAACATTTATTTTCATCCATACATATTTTCCTTTGTACTCTTTGTGATGTTTTCCTTTTTCATATCAAAACATTTACTTTTTCATCAGTTTTGAACAAATACTTTTCGAATTGATTGTTAGCTTTTTGTCTCAATGAAGTATTGAGACCTATATTTAATTTTAGCCACGATGGCTGATCAATCAATGTAACTCAGTGTATCTTATGAGTTTATATCTTAAGTACAAGTAAGCGTTACGTTTCTGTGATCTGTACATAGTTATCCTTGTCAGGTTGGTTTTGTACCCTTGCAGCCATTTATCAATTTATCTTCCAAGGGAGATAAATCACTTTCGTCTGGTGTAAGTTTTTTAAGTTTTTTATGTGCCGACGGATAGTCCTTAAAATGATCATGGAGGTGTTTTGAAATTCCCATGGATACTACGGCAATGTGTATCGCTATTCTTAGGAATTTCCAACAGATCTTCTTTAAACCATCCCATTTTGTCATCATTTGTCTGTCTAATGTTATTTACAGGCATGTACTGTATTTGGCCCAATCATGTATAATCTGTTCACATCTAGGTATATCGTGACCGACTTTGACCGTGATCATTCATACTTGCCATCATTTTCTTTCTCAGAATCTTTGAACAAAAATTCATTATTTTGCTTTTCCCCCATATATACGTGGCATCATACTAATTCAACCTTTTATTCCAGACACGATCATTAGGTAGATATTACGGAAAGTGTTAGTAATTCAAAACTTGCCCCAGATATCTTCATGCTTGCGTCATCTGCTCGTGCCTGTGAACCGAAATAGTGAGCGGGATCACGTTTGTGTGGTTTTGTTTATACAGACATTCATAAATTCTTTAAAGATGTTACACAGCATTAAACTATTTTTCTCGCAGTAGTCGCCTAGGTTAACTAATGTTTGACTGCTAAATGTAACACTACATCATGTACGTACTTGTATCAGATACATTTGAATCATTACTTGATGATTGAATCGTGTTTCTTTTCTTTGTGGTATAGATGTTTCATTGAATTTATCGAAACTAAAAACGTTCTAACATTGTCACATGTCCTTTCTCAACAATTCAGGTTTCGTAGCACCGAAATGATTCGTTGTCTCAATTTATTTTTCATTGTTTAAATAATTAGCTAACTACTATAAAGACTTGCACATAAATCGAAACCTGTCTACAAATCTAATCGTTTTTTTTTTCTTCTCACAATTATCTCTTACCACCCGTCATGAACTTATCAGCAGTGAAATTGTTTCTAAATAAAATATATCTCTCGTCATTATTCGGTAGCATTTTACCTCTCTATCCCGATTATTTTTTTTTACAAGCGTGTTGACGAATATATAGAAGTAATACCAAGACATGTTTTGAATGAAGACAGAATTAAATTTTGATATTTTTGTTTTAAATTAACAGTCACGCAACTTAATATCATGTTTTACATTCTCAGTCTTAGTCACTCCAACACGCTTAATGTAGTTTCTATATAAAAAATCCGCTTTTCAATATTTAGAGATATCAAACACAAGTTCATTATTTGAGATCATTCTATTTTAATCGTATATCAAGCAAACCGATTTCAATATCTCTTCATATTGTGCTTTATGGTCTCTGTATACTTTTTGAGTGAGTATTTAAAATGTATTCCACAGCATAGAAAAAAAATCACAAATTGTACATGTCTTCTTTTTAACATGTAAGCAACCTAGTTTCTTCTTAACCCTTTCAAGCAAAAATTAATTTAGGAAATTAGAAGACAGAGATAGAAGATTCAACAGAAAAAATATGGTTAAACAGTAAACAGAACCTGAATGTATTCTAAAACGTAAAGCCAATGTCACATTAATTTTATTGCACATTAATACAATCCGCCAGGTTCATGTGGTAGACAGTCCTTGCTAGTTCTGTTCCAACATCATAACATTTTCCATCAACAAAAACAGGTCAATATTTTAAGAGGTTGTTTTTATTTATTATTGTTGATTACAAAAAATCTATTAACATTCTCGTCATTAGTAAAAAATGTGCAAAAAGCAGTTATCAAAACAACACATTTATTTACAATGAAAAAAAACCCACAGATCAGTAATATCATGATCAATTTATCACACCTTCACTTTTGCATCCACACAATCATGAGATTTCAAGCATATCAAATTTTAAACTAGTACACAATTTAAGTGAGAATATTCATTTTCTTCTAATGGTTTACTTATACACGATATATTGTTACACGCATGATAGAATACTATTTCCAATATGATTTTTGCATTTTTTCTCTTCATATAACATAAATGGGTGCGCGATGCATATGATGAAATGTCCTAGTCATGTACAAGTTGTGAAGTTATCATGTCCACAGACATGAAGCTATCTTGTCCATATAACAAGTGTGAAGATATTCTGTCCACATAATAAGTGTGAAGTTACCCTGTCCACATAACAAGCTTGAAGTTACCCTGTCCACATTACATGTGTATGTAATGACCTTTCTACATTTTAATAGGACATATAAATAAAGAATGAGCCCAAATACGACATTCATTCTAGTCTGGCGAAGAATCCCCGCCGGTGCCTTACTCCGAAACAGTCGAAGACAAGGATATAGCACTGAAGCGGCGAACCATCAATTCCCTTAGCGCTTAGCTAGGGCCACATGGTTTTTACAAAGCCAGCCATAGTCTATTGATTACGCACGCATCATTCCCTTGTCAGATACCAGGTGAGATATATAGCTGAAAGACACAAACTGTCATGAAGGAAACAGCATCCAGACAAGAATTAACGCTTTGCCTTAACTGAAAAATAAAATCCTTGCATATTCATTGTAAACATTTGAATGAAAAACACACGGTAAAGGAGATGTATAAAGAAAGTTAAGAAGGTAGAGTTTTACAAGTAATAATTAGTTCAGTAGTGTGCAAGAAAAAAGAGTGCAACAGGACTCAAACTGTATTTACATGAGGATATAATGCAATAGCAACTTGGTTCATAAACGTTCCTTGACATTGCGTCTCCCAAAAAAGTGGACACACGTTTTAGAAATTAAGGTATGAGAGCAAACAAAATGACTCAGGAAAACATTATTTAGATTAGCAGTAATTACAAAAGGAAAAATTTGCCACACAAACTACATTAACAAGATGATCCTATGTGTTCAGATCCTCTGGTGGCCTCAAAACGAAATCGATACTGTTTCAGTGCCAGTGCCCAACGCATCAGTTTTGCGTCTGCAATGTTGACTTTACTCAAATAGATGAGAAGTTGGTGTCCAGTCTAGATAACGAAGTTCCACCCAAAGAGTTAAGTGCGGAATTTATATATTACCAAAAACTCCTTATCAATTGCTGAATAAGTTTTTTTCCTGTGTAGGAGTATTTTAATTTGGGTAAGCTACGGATAACTTAATCCCCTCTTGTTCCTGCAGTACAATTGCTCCCAAACCAATGTCTGAAGCGTCAGTCTTCAATATAATGGTTTGTCTAATTATCACTGGTCTACAATTTTTTAGAAGTCATCTGCTTCAGAGATAAAATGTGCTATTTAGTAGGGATTTGGATGTGCTGAATTCAATTATGACAATTAAAACAACTGATTGGATACTGTTTCCAAGATATTTATGTTTTTACATTGTACGTCTATGTATACTGTGGACACAGTAGATTTTTAATCATAAATTGTAAACCTAGGTCTTTTAATGTGTTTATGGTTGCTTTACATGATAATATTTCACCTGTCCTGTTTATGTAACACTTTAATAAACAGCAAAAGGGTTATATAAATAAAAAATATATTGAAACAAAAGTAAAAAATCTATTATGTATATATAAGTACATAGTTTAGTCCTAATTCAGTGTCTACTCGGCGCTTCTTGGCTTGTCTCTTGTTTTCATTAAATGGAGCATCTCTTGTCACTGTCCAGCAATAGTCTGCAAGCATTGATGGGCTCTATTTGCCCTGATAGCGTTTTTCCATTGTTGCAATGTCCTGCTGAAATCGCTCGCCGTGCTCGTCGCTCACTGCTCCGCAGTTCGGTGGAAAAAAATCTAGATGATAGTGCAAAAAATTTATCTTTAGTAACATGTGCAACCACGGCTATTGTATTCCTTGAGGAGGTTTTCCACCAACTCTCTGTAGTTGTCTGCCTTGTTGTTTCTGAGAAAATTTGTTGCCACTAACTGGAAGGCTTTTCATGCCCTCTTTTCCTTACCACGCATCTCGAAGAAGTTCACGAATCTAAGGACCAACAAAGACACCTTCTTTTATCTTAGCTTCACTTAACCTTGGAAATTTTGCACGGAGGTACTTGAAAGCTGCTTGTGTTTTGTCCATTGCCTTGACAAAGTTCTTCATCAGAGTCAGCTTGATGTGCAAGGGTGGTAACACAATCTTCTTTGATTCAACAAGTGGTGGATGCTGAACACTTTTCATCCCAGGCTCCAATGACTGTCGGAGTGGCCAATCTCTCTTGATGTAATGGGAATCTCTCGTACGACTATCCCATTCGCAGAGAAAAGAGCAGTACTTTGTGTATCCAGTCTGCAGACCAAGCAAGAGAGCAAGAACCTTGAAATCGCCACAAAGCTGCCACTGATGCTGGTCATAGTTTATGCACCTCAAAAGTTGTTTCATGTTTTCATAGGTTTGCTTCATATGGACTGCATGACCAACTGGAATTGATGGCAAAACACTGCCATTATGCAGCAAAACAGCTTCAAGACTCGTCTTCGATGAATCAATGAACAGTCTCCACTCATCTGGATCACAATCGGTGTTGAGGGTGGCCATCACACCATCGATGTTGTTGCCGGCTACAAGATCACCTTCCATGAAGAAGAATGGGACAAGATCCTTTTGACGGTCACGGAACATGGAAACCCTAACATCACCTGCCAGGAGATTCCACTGCTGTAGTCTGGAGCCCAACAGCTCTGCCTTACTCTTGGGTAGTTCCAAAACCCTGACAAGGTCATTTAGTTTATCTTGTGTTATGATGTGTGGTTCAGAGGAGGAGGATGGGAGAAAATATGGGTCATGTGACATTGATGGTTCAGGAGTAAAAGTTTCATCCTCTTCGTCTTCGTCTTCCTCGTCTGACTCAAGTGAGAATGATTCTGGTGCATCAGGAACCGGCAATCCTTCTCCGTGGGGTACCAGGCGTATAGCTGATGGAATGTTTGGATAATGCACAGTCCACTTTTTCTTTTTTGACACACCTTTCGCAACTGAAGGCACCATGCAGAAGTAACAATTGCTGATATGATCAGTTGCCTCTCTCCAAATCATTGGCACTGCAAAAGGCATAGATTTCCTTTTCCTATTCAACCACTGGCGAAGATTTGTTGCACAAGTGTTGCAGCATATGTGTGGGGCCCACCGCTTGTCCTGATCTCCAATTTTGCAGCCAAAATAAAGGTGATATGCTTTCTTAACCATAGTGGTTATACTGCGCTTTTGTGAGGCAAAAGTCACTTCACCACAAACACAGCAGAGTTATCTGCATTGTTCACACAAGTACGAGGCATCTCTGCTCACTTTGGCTAAACAGACATGTGTCCCTTTGCAAAATCAAAACACTGACAAATAAGAGAGCAGGACACTGTATGATTTGTAGAGCTGATATAGGTCAATTTCTTCAGCAGAGTGATGTAAGATTAGTTATGATTGCATCATCCATGACTTCTAGGAATAACATCATGCAATTCATATCATGTATGACGCAATACCAGCTTCAGATTGCATCATTCATTTTTTTGCCTAAAAAGCAAGTACAGTCCAAACCCAGTCATAGATTTATTCATAGATCCAGTCAAAGATTATGTTAGTCATTTCTTTTTTAAACTGAGATCCCTTCCCTTTAGAACTCACTTATCCTCCGCCATTCCCAAGTCAAGGGTCATATATACTGACCCAGTGTCATATCTTTGAAACTAGAGCCAATCAACAATTGTAAGCATCATTTTCGTTCTCAATGACCCAGAATTAGTAAAGTTTGACAACATTTATTGCGGAAGCATTTTGGCTATAGACCAGTGTTATGACAAGTGGTATGTTCAATACTGTTGAACTCATGCATTTCTCCTTAAAAGCATTTAAAACTTTCTTGACTTGGACCCCAAGTGACTTTGTTCGGTTATCTTTCTCTTCTCAGATCGGTCAATGGGCTAGCTATGGAGAAAAAATTCGGAACACACTACTTATAAAATACAACCAGCTCCTGGAATGATCTGACTTGCTTCCTAGATTCAGGTTTTAGGGCGTTTGCTATCGTTTGAATATTGCAAGGGTGGTGTTTTAGTTGCCTTGACCCACTTATCATGTGATCCAAAACTCCAAGTTCGAATAAGCAATACTGCATTTGTTGGGTGTCGCCGTGAGCATGGCCGTTAGTAGTTTATCAAAAAGGCTGATAGATAATGAAAGATTACCCCCAAGTATGCGTGAAAATGAAAATATCGTCAATACAACTATCAACATTTTCCATTACCTTCAACAACTTGCGCATAAGTGACAACATGTCGCTCTGGCGCTTACCAAACCATATTGCATGGCATAGAACAGACAGAGATCTTTAGGGGTTGCAAAGGCCGTTAGCTTTCGTGCATTGTATGTAAAAGGTATATGCCAATATCCCTTACTAAGACTTAACCTAGGGCAATATTTGTACCCTGCCAATCCTGCGAACATACTGTAGATATTCGGCATAAGTGACTTTGTTTATCTTGCAGAAATGTATTCCAGGTCAGATAAACCAGGACTACAGGGGACGAATATGAAGTGTTTATACGTTCAATAACCCCTGGGTCTAAAATTTTGTTTGCCTCTTCATGTTTCGTTTTCTGAGCTTTGACGGGTGTTGGGTAGACTTGTATCGTAATCGGTTCTGAAGTGTTGAGTTTGATATAAAGTTGTAATAAATTAGTATAAACTGGCCTTGTAAAATCATTCAACTGTTTATACAGGAGATATGTGATGCCTTGTCGGTGATTTTCTGGTTAGTACGGACATATGTCTACATTCCCTATACGCTCCACCCCAATTCCATTAGGACACTCTAAAGAGATTTCTGTACATGTGTCTTGTTTCGACTCATCTTGAGACTCATTTTCTATCACTGACTTCGCGAGTTCGTCAAGCGCAATGCAAGACGTATTTTCCTATGCTTCACTCAAATCTAACACGTATTGTTAGGTCAACTTCATCTGTGACATCGCATGACCACAGCTCTCGTAGGATACGCAAAGGCCATCAACTGTCCTTCGGAACAACAACTCTTTTGGAGAAAACATGATTGCGGTACTTCATGGTACGCGAATGAAATCATATTCAAATAATTTCCCCAATCCTGTGTCCTCTCAGCACACACCATTTGCTTCAACATGCTGTGAATTTTATCATCTAAACCGTTACATATAGTGTGGTTCTGCGTCAGCGTTAACTTTCAGATCGATAACTGTCTGTTGACTTCGGTCATTACTGCTGAGTGAAATTGCGTTCCGCCATCGGTGAGAATTTTTTCTGGCAATCCTAATCTACTGAACACCTCTAAAAGTGTCTTGGCCACACGCTCGTTTTTGATATTCCTTAAAGCGAAATCATCTGGGTATCTAATCACGTAATGGATTAAGGTCCGAATGTAACAGTTCATCCAGTGATTATCAGGAGAGATGGAACCAACAATGTCTATCGTTACTTTCTCAATGGGGTGAATGAACATACAGATATAAAAGATATTTTAGATAATAGTGTTTCGGAGGAGAAAGAACTTGAAGATGAACTAGTTCCAAATGAATGTAAGCTTACTAATAATATGTCAGAACTTTTAGAAGGTGAAATTGCTTATCAAGAATTATCAGTGGTAGTTAAAGACATGCATAATGATAAAAGTCCAGGTTTTGATAGATTTACCGTAGAGATTTTAATTTTTGTTTTAAAGCTAAAGGGTATTTATATTGAGATCAATAAATTAAGGATATAAATCAAGTTCAGTGTCAGCTACTGAAAAATATGCTATCATAACATGTATACCAAAGCCAAATTAAACTAGGTGTTTTTTCTTAAGGAATTGGCGACCAATATCATTATTCACTGTGGTGTACAAAATGGTTTCAGGTGGTATTACAAATAGAATAAAATTGTTTTGGATGTTTGATACATGAATACGAAAATAGACTTATTTCTAGTAGATTTATTGGGGAAAATGTTGGAATAATATAGGATAATTTATTTGAAGCACAAAAGCAAGAAATTCCCGGTCCATATATTTTGAAATGGCATTTGATAGGATTTCTTGGAAATTTATATGTAAAACTGTTAGATACGTTACTTTTGTGGATTAGATACTAAAATGAATACAACTTTTTAAAAAGATTGCTAAATCAATACATGTCAGTCTTTTCTAATGTAAAACGAGGTTGCGGACAAGGATATTCAATTCCTCCATACGTATTTATTGTGTTTGTTGAGGTTCTTGGGAAAATGATAAGAAACAATAAAACATTTAAAGGAATTAAAAATGTTACCACTAAAAGCCAGACTTACTAGGTTATTTGCATTCTTCTTTGCATCTTTTAAGTTGTCACAATCATTTATCAGAGATAACACTGATAAGTAACTTTAACCACATATTTAATTTATCGCCTTGAGATATACATTATCATTGCTAAAAAGTTATTTTCTATTATATGTTATAATGTGCACAAAGGTTGGAAAAGCAATGAGAATAAAGTCAAGACGTGCCTATGTTCAATTTCAATGAAATCTAATAGAAACTTCGTTTTTACCCGCAGTTTGTTACACCATATACATTTCAGCTTTGATGTTCTTTCATATATATTTTTTATATATTAAAAAATGCCACATACAAGTATCGAAAACGGTGTGTGTTTTTCTTCCTGTTGGAAAAGGAGCATTTTTGCCATCTCGTTATTTGTTTTGTACCTAATCCAGAAATTCCTCCTATATTAATTGAGGTGGGCTTTGTTTATGCTAATTTGCGTGTTTGAGTTTTTCATAGGTGATTCATAATCATACATGGAAAATATTACGTCCAGGAAGAAGTCATACTATGTGTTACTATTGCTGTATCTAATTTGTGAGATATCAGTAAGCAACTCAAATATGCTCATGGGCAAAGTAACGTTCTTTCCATTTGTTCCATTGCACTTTAATATTGTCAATACCTCGCATACTAGAATAAAGTCTTTTATGTTTAGTTATATTTTACATTGTTAGAAATTTAGTGAAATGTAAGATCGGATTATGCTATATTATCCCTTTTTATTGTATTGATAATATATATTTTATTTTTTCATCCGTGCGTTGTTTGGATAGGTGACCGCGCATTATATTTCTTACAGGTATCCATTTGTTGTTAGCATGCGATATATTTTAGATATCTTTTAACTTTCTTCTTACTTCGGATTTTGAATTATTTAAAAACCACGTATCATACACGCTGGTATGCCTGCTTGCTCAACTGCGCCATTCTTTTTTTATCTGTCACACTCACCGAACTTTCCACCATCTAATATCTCTAAATCTAATTCATCATTCGTTAATTTGAATTGGAACACGTGTAAATAGTACAAATTCTATACGGTTATTTTGAAAGTTTACTGGAGTATACGAAAAGTAAAAGATATACATTTTGGAACTTCTACATCATCTTTTATGTTGATCTGCAGGTGAATGCCTTATTGAACGTTAGTTACCTTATGACCTGTACCATGTAATCTATTACAATGCGTACTTCTCAGATCCAACCAGACACAATGGTATTAAGTAAATAAATTATTTTACACATACTACTGAGTTATGTGTGTTTTATTGCTACTTTGATGCTTCTGTAAACTGTTGTCTTAACTTATACCCGTGAGAATGAAGCATACTGGGTAATCCTTCCTAAGAAATCATGATCTTTTCTATTGCTAAACTGAAAACATTTCCAGAGCAGTTTCTCTGGTTTTCTTTCACAGTATCAAACATCCTTGTAAACGCATTCGTGACGAATTAATCATAACATTTATTCAAGGTGAAGTAGCCGCTACATTAACAATATTCTCTCTATTGATGCAATTATAACAGAAAGAAATTCCGTTCCTGTATTTATGATGAACGGATTGAAGAGATGAACATGATGTTATCTTATCGTAATCTACATACATATTTTCCAATTCATAGTCTTGCTTATTATCATTTTAACTTCCACATCTTTTGCCAATTTAATGATCAGTCTCAAATCCTGAGAAATATCGGCAGGATATAATATACACTGATCTGCTAGTATCTGGAACTCATTTGGTTTTCCAAATTGTTTATCATACACTGTAAAACTAAACAGCTTTTGTACCAGTGTTTTGTGTATGATTTGTTCCTGCCCTAAACAATTTATCATTCATTATACCTTGTTCTATTTGTTTGATAACCAGACATTTATGTATGTCATGAAAATGTTGTAGACATCAACTAGGAAAGATCGTCATTACTATACGATATGGCTCTGTCTTTAAGCAGCATTCATCCAAATTCTCAAGCAACGCATTATTAGCATCTCCTTCAGCCTCTATATCAAACCATATGAAGAATTATCCAAGTACAATAAGAAAATAGACCCCAACATTGCTGCTTGTAAATTGTATTCAAAATATATACTACTAGAATCATGTTTAAAACAACGATGTGTTAGATTATGATGTTTAACACCCTGTATTGTCTTTTTTTTTCTTGTTTGTGAGGCACTATGCATTTACCATTCGTTTCTATTTTATTCTTGATCTGAAATATCGTCAAAGATTTACTAATTGTAATGAAGACTTATACCAATGTAAACACAAACACCTTTTACAATGGCAATAAATACACACTCATATTATACCTGCTCATCAGAAACCTGGTAAAGATTACCATATTGCGGTTGTTTTTGTTGTTTAAAAAATTGCATCAGGATGAGTAAAAGAATTTAACGTAAAAGCGGCATTGAAATTATTCAACTAGTGAGTAACTAAACTTTGTCCTCTCAAACTTTCATGTATCTAGTCAAGTGTCTGTGCTCTGCTTTTATCAAGCTCTGTAGTATTCTTGTGCAATTTCATCGGTTATTAGTGTCATGCCTGATTACCTCTTCATCAGTTCCAATGCGACCAAGTAATTTGAATAGATAATTGAGCATTAGTTATTTCTGCTTCGATGATTACAACAGAAGTTGTCATTGCTGTATTTAATGGTTTTGATGGTCACAAAATTTAATACTGCTATCAGATTCTATTGTAAACGAGCTAGTGTCATAGTCTAATTAGGGCCTGTCAAATTCATATATAAAATATGATTCTTATCTATATAATATCTACGTGATTTGTTTATACTAAAAATATCGTATGCCTTTTAAATGTCTTTAATGTTACAATGCATTATTTTTTCTTATCTCCAATCCAAAATAAAATACAAAGTTTACTATATATTTAACATACCAGTTAAATCCATAAATTGTATATAAATCTTCAGCTACCGTATTTTGTTTATATATACATAATCAGTAACCCATACCTAATTTTGGCATTTGCCATTAGTTCCTTCAACATAAATATCTTTCATATACTCAAGACTTAGTACACTAAATTCTAAAAAGCATTTTACACTCAATGATTACTTTTATTATATATTCAAATTGATTTTTGTATGTATCGATTTACACTTTAAAGATATCCATTCTGCCAATAAGTGTTCAAAAGCAGTTATTTCTTTGTCAGCTTGTCCACTCAATGTACTGATATCTTGAAAATTGTAAGATTCAAACCTACCACTTATCTGGATGCCAATGCGTTTCATTACAACCTGTCTGTTAGGTGACTCAAAGGATCTGATACGTTAGTAATTCCGTTATTATTCAAATGTAAGTAATTTGTTTTATTATTGAAACACACTAGTGCTGCATCGTTTTTCTCTACAGAATGAAAACTAAAATAAATAATACCTCTTAAAGATATTTATAATATTTGCTTTAAATGGAAAAGACACGTTACCGACATACCGTGAAAAGGCATGTTACCGGCATACTGTGAAAAGACATGTTACCGGCATTCCGTGAAAAGCTATTACTTGCTTTAATCTTCATTTTTACGATAATATTTAATATTGTTTATGGCACAAGTTTGTAATTCCTTGTAATGATCAATGACATTTTGATAAACAAAGTCACCATGAGAAAATGTCAAACGGGTCTAGACTGTAACAAAACCAAAATAATAGTCATTAGAGTCAGTTTTTAATACTATAAATCTGATCATGGAAAATGTATATTTTTGTAGTTTCAAAAGCCACAAAGAGAATCATATTATATATATATATATATATATATATATATATATATATATATATATATATATATATATATATATATATATATATATAAAGATAACATTAGTTACATTTGAATAGTAAAGATTCATTTAAATATAACACAATATGCCCTTCATGTGAAGATGAGAAAGATATAACTGAGTTCAACACAAACTGTTATAAAATGCAAATGTGGAGAGATGCACATTAGGAATACTTCAAAAGTTTTAGGGAAGAAAGCGGAGAACACTAAACCAAATATATGAACAACAACACCCAAAAAACATTGATACCAAAATTATAAACATTGTTAAAAATATAACTGACAAGTTGCATAATTTTGAATTCATTTAGAAACAATATTAAATCAGGTACGACACTGAACATACTGGTCATAGCATCTATTGACTTTTAACGTTGATGGCTGAATTTTATCCAACCTAAAAATGTGGATAATAATGATCTTGATATAGATCATCCAATTCTTGTGCATCTGTTAGTTTAGACATATTTTATTGCCATAAATGTTGACAGATGGGTCGGACTACAAGCTCTCGCCCCTTAGAATAATCCCTTCCCCTTATTTTGCTTTATCCGATACACAACAGCAGATAAAGCGTATCAACTGGACGTATAGCTACGTGGTAGGCAGTTAAAACTTATCTATCAATAAAAAAATGTCACAAAAACAAATTATATAACAAAAAAAAAAAATACGGGAACACTATAGAAAAGTCAATGCTTTTAAAATGGCACACATTTTTATTTTGAACAGCATGTTTTAGTCTGTTTTGTCTTTTCTCTTTTTTTCCCTTAAATGCTTAAATGCGTATTCTACAGACACTACACTAATAGCAACAGTTGTAATAATTTTCACAAGGTACAAAAGCATCGATTGCAAAGCATCCAGTGCACCTTTATTTTGGCATTATTTTTTTTAATTCATGTGTTTGACTTTTATCGATAGCTTATAAAGAAAATCCCATCTTATATGATGAAAACCTGTAAAGACTCGAATACCAATTAATGACATGTAATCTTTAATTAACTCTGTAATTCATTAAATTATCAGTGGTTAGAAATTTACTCATTAAAGATGTTATTGCTGATAATGACTGTATATTTTAACATGATACTGCATTGACAAATATTTCATAGGGTGTCTCGATTTATTTCTCGTCCATTTCTCCAATTCAATGTCATTTAAAGTTTCACAAGTTATCTCTGTACAAGTACCATTTGCTATTGTACTTTTCATGTATTATTAATCATTTTCGTTGGCAATAAATCTACTGGTTTTCTTCTTTTTTTTTTCTTTCTTTTTTTTAGTGTAAAAACGTCAGGAGATCGTGGAGATGTTGAATTTGTAGATGCTGAATGTAAAGATTGTATTGACACCCAAAATAAATTACAAGTTGACACCGCCGAAAAAATTTTAAGAGCATTTTTAGAAGACGGAACTGGGGGGAAAATGAAAAAGAAATTGAAGAGACTACTTGAAAAAATTGCTACAATATATTTCAAGATTTCATTCGTATATACTCCTTAGATTTGACTATTGGTGACATTGGTGAATTGCATATTTAGCCTATGGACGTGTTAGACTGAGAATTATTCAACACTCAGGATTAAAGATTTTTAGCACCTAGTTAAATAGAAATTAGACAAACGTGGATCTTATTTAAGGAAATAATTAACTGATGAGGATTTAACAAACACAATTCTGACCAAGGTAACTACAGAAGTAATACAAACTAAATATCCATTAGAACCCAGTGTTGTACAAAGACGGCGAATACTAGTCCTCGAGAATATAGATATGCAAACAACATATACGAGACGCTTGATTCGTAGGTAAGAGGAACAAAGATATTAACAGATGAATACCATTAAAAAAAACTTCAACGTGCAGAAGTTAGACTTGCCTAGCACGAATCATTTAGTCTGCAAGGGGAAAGAGAATTAATACGTTATGTAAATACTGAAATATACTAAATAGTATATGGGAGAATAAAATGAAAGTTAAATTGCAATAATAATGATTGAAAAGTATTGAAAGTAAAAGAGCACAGATAGTTTGACATTTAAAAAACGGAGAAAACTTTTAGAGACAACATTGAAAAAATGAATCCAAATTTAGATAAAAAGTATCATTAGGTAAATAGGTAAAATATTGTTCCAAGAAAAAGGTGTGCCAACGGTTGATGTTCTGTTCGTGAAAAAGGCGCCAGTGAGTCATACACAGACAAAGTAACCAAAAACGTTTGAGGAATCCAAATAGGCATGGCAGCATCACTGTCAGGAATCATTAGCAGTGCAATAAGTTTGTGGCTGAGGACTCCTGGCCAGGTTGTTTCTTTCTTAACTGATCATGTCATATTGCTTGTGTTAGCTGGTTTTTTTTTGCGTTTTTATCAGGGTTGTCAACATGCTATTTATATTGTTTTCGTATCTTTTACCATGTCGGTATTTATGGCAGTGTTCAATCCCAAACTAAAGCTATCAAATGACTTTTTGAAATTGCTGTTGTAACAAAGAATGCTACCCATTTTCATCAACATATCATTCGGCAATAAAACTATATACCATCATAGCCAACATCATTGCATGGTCTAACTAATAATTACGAAATATAGTGCTGAAATTGTATTGTGATGTTTTGATCTGAGTTAGAAACTTGCTCACCTAAACTACCGTAAATGTCTCAAATAACCTTTTAACAGTGTCTTGAAAAGTAAAAATAAACTGTGTAATAAATGTCAGCACTTAACTAGGTATGACATAAGACCTGATAGTATGGTTCAAAATGGCAATTCGCTTACCAGAATATAGCCGTACCAGCGCAGTGATTATAATAAAGTTTGTAAGCTTTTAATACATCATCAGGAGTAGGCTTCGAAATATCATTATGTACCTGGTATGTTATTCAGGTCTATTAATTATTTCTTACACTGCCTGTTATAATTAGGGATATTACAGACTATGTTAAATTGTTTAAAACCTATATTACTGTTGGCTACATTATAGGTAATTGCAAATTCAGATTACAAATTGCATATTTTAACGAAACTTGTATATTAATTTTACTAAGTCTGCTAACATGCCGCCATCCTTACTGCCTAATTAAGTGGGTTCTGTCTGAATCTCATACACACGGTTTTATAGTCAAATCGATATAAAATATATTTTGGAGCTTGTATGACAAATAATTTCTTTTAGTGTAATAGATTTTAAATTTTGCCAGATTTGCTATTTTTCAGTACCTTGATTTACAAGAGTGTTCAACATAGTTGCCGACAAGGATAATGGATTCAGTTTGCTATATATTTAATCTGGAGTCCATTGTTTTATTGTCACAACCCCCATTTGGAATACACTTTAATAACACAGCACGCGTTGGCCAAGAAACACTTTACAACTGGTATTTCTGTTACGGTGAACACATTAATTGCAGACAGACAAGAAAACACAGCTCATCAGGCGTAACCAAAGAGACAAATCAACACAGGTACTTAACCCCATCCACACCATTCTCTGAAATTTAGAATTGTTTTGAGTGCTTCACTACAGAAAGATTTGGTTCGGAACGATATAAATGTTCCTGTTCAAGAAATGTGATGATTGCATATCGAGCGTGATGAACAAGGGTCTTTATTAATGCGGAACTATTTGAACTTCTATTGAATCCATAACAATTGCTCTAAGTTGTTTTGTCACTTCCTTCTATTATATATCTCATAATTTGTAATTCGAATGATTTTAGATTATCAGTATAATCGACCAACTACACAATAAAAATAGTGACACGTTTTTCACAAAAATATGCATGAGCCAATTTTAATATTTGGTTGTAACGCAACAATCTACCATGCAACACCATAACCATAACTAAAATGTTTTAAATGATGCGAGTAAAAAAATCTTAAATGTTTTCATGTTCCATCGGTCCATCAGATCTCTTTATTGGATTTAGAAAGTAATCAGGACAAGAGCTGACAGCGATTAAAGATGTGACATATCATTTTCTGAAGCCTGTAAAGCAGAACGAGTGTATAACATCATTTTCATTCGGTATGCTAACACTGAATCAAAACACCTATGCCCCCGAAGACTTATATTACTGTGGATTCGTTTATTTTCGTGTGTATCGATTTGCATATTTTTTTTTCTTCAAGAAATAACATTTTCAAGGAAACTTGCATTCATGTGTTCCTCTGACGGAGAAAGTTCATATTCTTTTCGCAGATATGTCACTGTTATGTCTTTAACTTGTAATGATAAGGAACCTAAACTCAACGAAACATTGGTACCCATGAATAAATGTGAATTCACAATAACTTAATGTTCATTGAGAGAGACATAAATTAGAACCAAATATCATGTGATAAAATATGAAAAATGCGCTGAATCTGGTATTAGCAGCAATTATTACTCAAATGATAATTTCGCTAACTTAAAATAATCCTAAATTTGAATGATTCCACTAATTCAATGCCCCTGCCAAAGGCAGGGGTGCGGCCATGATACATTACTAAAAATCAGAAATAATCTACTTTGTCTCATGCTGTACAGAATTAACGAATACGGATTTCTCAAAAATCGATATAAGAACTTTAATGCTCAATTTTGCCAGTATTTCGACTTATACCTATTGAACATATCCTAATTGAGAGGAGCAAGTGTTGAAACATTTTTAACCGTAACTTTTTTTATACAACAGTGATTTGAGCTTTCTTATTTCCAATCAGAATTTAACTCAGTTTCATTATCACCTTTACCATACTCCAAATTATTAGGTCGAAATATTCAAAGCTCAGAAGAATAAAATTACAAACGTATTTTCCTTGGTATACGACATATTCTAACTAGCAAATGTTGAGTTGGTGCATGTATGTATGTATGCATGTATGTATGTATGTATGTATGTATGTATGTATGTATGTATGTATGTATGTATGTATGTATGTATGTATGTATGTATGTATGTTGAATCCATGTATGCTTCATGCGTTTGTGCAATGTATATATGAATATCGTAAGGAATATCTATCATCATGATTAACCGTCTTGACATTACAAAAATAGTCAGGGCATAAACTTTTCCCTAAAGTATGTCTTGACAATTTTAGCAAATGTTATATAATCACTCTTATGCATTTATTTGTGTTATTAAAAACGAAAACAGGTAAGCAGAAAAACATTGCAACTGTAAAATTTAGAAAACAAACACTAACATTGATCCTAAAAAAAACCTTGGCAGCCATTAAATAATCTGATGCCAAGTATCCTGGCATCATACTGGATAATACCGTATATACTCGCGTATAAACAGCGTCCAAATGCAAACAACATACACCCTGATCTGCCGTCGCATTATGCGACGGCAGATCTGGCTCTATGCAGTTTGCAATTTGCAGTTGATACCGGCTTATACGCGAGTGTAGACGGTAATATGGAACCTTTACACACAACATTTGTCATAGTTAAATTGATGATAACTTTTTAAATTATAAAATATTTTGTATTAGAAAATACGGGTAATCTATTTCAACTGTCTGCACACGAGTTAATTGACAGCAGCATGATTGTTTAGTATAAAGAGAGCTATGAGGAAGGTGTTCATTACATTTTCAACATCAGTTGAACAAATAAAGCTGTTGAGTAAGTAATTTATATTTAATTAAGGTCAGGTCGTTTATTTTGACATTTCGCTATTGCGTACTGAAGATGCAACAAAATTGAACAATTAGACAATAGCGATTCTCAAAATTACTTTATCCTGAAAGCAAAAACTAACTATGAATAACTATAATTATTTTTCCTTGGCAAGAGAATTTACAACTGAAGAAATCAGAAGTCTTATGGTATTTAATAAACATGTCTTAATCGTTTCACTGAATCCTAAATGAGACAAGAGTTAAGGGCAATGCTTGCTAGTAGTGTTTTTCGAGGTGAATTATTCGCAGAGGCGAAGTTGTAATATTAAAATCATAAACGTTTTAAATTTTCTTGAAATCCTAGTAATTCTGTCTTAATTTACATCAAAACCAAGATCGCACCTTGATCAGAAATGCATTAAAATAATAATTTGATTAATTATGGTTTATATAGAACCTTTTACTTAATATACATCTACATGTATATTATTATCCTATACATCATTATCCTAATTTATTAATTTTGTTAAGTAGTAGGGATCGGGTTGTAATTGGGTAAGTGACACACTTAAGGAGGACATAACTGACTCACATACGTCTATCAGACAGATGGGTAATCTAGGGATGAAATCATCAACCATATCTAGTCTGCCACTTATTTAAAGTTTTGGTAATTTCTATTAGGGTCACTGTTTACATGCGTGATCTCACATTTATCAAACAGGCTGTCATATTATGATATGGTCTAAGGCCAATCAAACATGACCTTATTGAATAATTTACTCTAATTCAACCAATCAAAATTGACATCATTGAATAATTGTATCAAATTAATTATTAATAATGTATGATGTCAACACTTTGCGCTTATTTTTAGCAACTATGATGTCTCTATTAGCGAATCAAACTTGAGTGTATGAATCACAAGACATACATAATTGATAATAATTTATATGATGTCATTACCAGGCAATCAAAATTGAGGTTGAGGAAATAGTTTCGCTCTGAGGCACTAGCTGACAGTGTTGACAGTGGTGATCAATCAGTTAAGACGCATGTGCTTCGTGTTAATTTAGCTTCCAGTGATTATGTTTTTCTAAGCGTCTTTTTAACTGAACACGCAGCCATCTCCAGGCGCCGCCTAAAACCATTTGAAGCTTTGATTTCACATTGGGTTTCAAGCACTTTATTATCGGGTCATTCTAGCCTGTTCAGCTTCTGGGATCAGTCCGGCTCCAGAGTAGTGATTATGCTGGGATCACTCCTGTACAGACGATGGGATCGACCCAGTTCAGTCGAATATTAGGATCAGAAATATACAAAGGTAGAGATCAACCCAACATGCCAAAGATCATACTCTTCCTGTGAGTAGCCCCCAGAGAGGAGAAACATATATCGTATATATTTTACTTTGACATTGATATGTTTTTACAACTGTTGTCAGAAAGGTTGTGAAAAATCGTGTTGAATCGCAGAAAAACCGATCGTTCATAATGTTTAAAATTTTATTATATGGTTTACATGATTATGATATTGTAGGTCTCTGGGTTGGACATAGAGCTATTTCATGTAAAAAGCACTATTATGTAGACACTTGTATTGAGTTTTGTATAAACTGTAAATTAAAACGTTGACCGCATGTTTTGTTGTCTTGTACAGTAATATTACTGAGGAGAGCGTTGTAGGTGGTATCTTTCAGGTCAAGAACTCAACCCAATTTATTTTTACCAATTGTAGAACGTACTTTCATTAAACATAGACAAAGAGATAGAAATGCTCATTATTATATGTGGTCTTTCTTAATGACGTCATAAGGATAATATATTAAAATATGGAATTAATGAATATTATTAGATTTACATTGAATAATTAGCTTCGCGGGCCTCTTTTCAGCAGCATCAAATGACACGAGTAATTCGACGGACTAAGTTTTGGTTTCATTTGGTGACTTGAAGTTAAGTTATGTTTGTTAGGGACTTTTTAAAAAGAGAAATATGTCCCCAATATTGTATATTAATTCATATATATATTTTACCACTCTTCTTCTAATCAAAGAACGATACTAAATGCAAAGATTAATAATTCTTTGTAATTGTAAGTATGGTGCATGTCAAACTATACTTCCTATTTTCTAGGAAACGTCTGAACATTCACTTAAACATCTAAAAACTTAAACCCTGGACAATAATGGCAAATGATCTCTGTTCACATAATGCTTGCCACCATTAAATTGATACACTTATTATTCTACAAGTCTAAACTTGAATATGTTGAATCATTGAAATCATTGAAATTCATTATTGCATTCTTAAAGACATAATACCAAGGTATTCATCCATTTTACCGATGTGTCAGTCACATATGTTGATAAATTTGCACGACTGTCAATTAGATACAACTGTAGATTGTCACTAATGGTGACAATATTCGGCTAATGACTCTAAGAACCTTCTGTAGAAACACACAAGAAAAGGTTAACATGCAAATTAGCCTTCATTTTTTAATCTTATTAACTTGGGTCCTTGGTTGAAAACCAAATCTTAATTTTGCGTTTTCACTGACAATTCGCTGTTTCAGATGTCAGAAAAGACACTGCCTATTCATGCCACAGAAAGAGAATAAAACAGGCTTCTGCAACTGCATGCAACATTTACCCAAATATTTCTAAACAAAGTATAGACTGGATAGTCGAAATATTTTTTTACGATCAGCAGGACGAAGGACTTCACGTGCGCGAAAGAATAATCTTGACGACTTTATACACTAAAATGGAATACAATTGTCAAAATCAATGACCATAGAAAAAATTAGATTTAGTTCTTTTTCTGATGCAAAATTATATTCATTCTCTATATCGATGTAACCATATATGCAGGTGTAATGTTTTAAGAAAGCCTGTATATTAAATGTGCATACACATACAAGATATGCAACAACAGATCAGAATATTAAACTTTGGTTTGTTTTGTAATATAATTTTAGATTATTAAAACCAGCTTCATTGTCAGCAATTTTATCACATTGTACACATAAGTAGGATTCAAAAAAGGACCTGTTAGTTTGTTTGTTTGCCAATAAACTTGCATTTTGCTCTTTGTACCTTGTTTAAAAGAGACTATGAGTATGCCTTAGTACAATTATATTTTTGTAATACCAAAATGCTGTCGCATTGTTTTAAATCATCCATAAGAAAATTTGCTTCATCCACGTGTTAGACAGGTTTATTTCCTTTTATATCATTTTTAACCGACAATAATTACTCCGGTTGCGATGTTTGTACTCTAAGAACGCATATATTCAAATAAGTTTGCAGTAATGATTTGCAAATAACAATATTGCTGCTTTGGCTTAATTAAAATTATAAGATGCTAGCAATAAACAATTTCACAATCAATGTGAAAAGGAATCTTCAAATTTAGATGTATATTAACTTTACTGAAATGAAATTAAATCACATGATAAACTTTGAGGTATTAGGCTGCTGAACTAAGAAAACAATGGATTTTATAAGAAAGAAAATGTATGATAATTGATCGGTTCTTCTTATCCATGATTTAAGTAGTGTTGCTTCTCTTTGCAACCATATTTTAAATATTAGTAGAAACATTATTTATGTTTCGTTATATACGACTAAAATATGAGCAATATCTCTTTTAAATGTGTTCTCTACTGGAAAGAAAAATGCCAAGGCACATAACAGTTACCAAGACAACTAACGAGCTTGTATACGAGTACATTAGTTCCTTTTCATAAAAGATCATATTAAGATCATGAAGGTAATCATATTACACACTTATTATGTATTTGATTACTTAAAGAGATATTGAATGAGGATTGTTTTTACACAAGACAAAGTAGCGATAGTTGCCAATGTAGAACATTTCATTTACATATAAAATAGATCTTATGCAAGAAAAACGCCAATGCGCTTGGTGTAATAAACCGCTTTTTCTTTTTTTTTTTTATGTCTTTTTTTTTTCTTATAGCGTTTGCAACGATTCCATGAATATACGAACCCGAACCTGACGATTCGGCTAGATAAATTGTTTTGAAAGCAAATTCTTGGACTTAGTTTCGCAGCGTTTCTCAGTGTGATGATTCTTATGGCAAGACTACTATCATACAGGCGAAATCAAGTTTAAAAGAAGCAAAACACCTGTCAAGAAGTATATTCCTACCATATATTACGTCAACTGCGACTTGGTCTGGTTGGTTCCCCAGCATCCATCCAGACTGATAACTGAATCGAGATTTTAACAAGACAAAAGAAAATATTGACCCACAATACCATTTTTGGCATATACAAAGCAGTTATCGTTTTAAAAACACGCAAAGATGGCATTGAAAGCAAGTGTTTGGATCATGTGACAGTTTAATCATGAATAAAGGTATTTACGCAAGACCACGGAGGCCCACACGACGTTAATCTCATGACAATTAAAATGTTTGAAAGGAATGTAACCCTCGTTGTGAGCTCAAAATGAGTTATGTCGGCAGTGGAAATCACTTCTCGACTTATTGTATTTGGATGGAATACAACAGGTGCTTGTCTCGATCTTGATCTTGATTAGTCTGGTGCTAAATCACAATGCTATAAATACACCGCGTAGCGTCAACATTGACAACAAATAATTGTTTTTGAAAAAAATTACGTTTGATTGTACTAAATTTTGAAGGTATAATTTTGGGCTTCCTAAGATTCCGGACTTGTGATTAATAGTAGTTGTAAAACACGTTCCAATCTTTAATGGTTCGTGGGACAAAAATTAAAAACTTTAACTTTGAAGTTTTAGCATAAGGTATCAGGTGGGTACATTCATGCTGATTTATGCAGGTTCTTTTTGACTTATCAAATTGTAACAGTTGATTTTTGCAGTGGTTGTTAAACCTTTGTAAAAAAAAAAGAATTATTATATTTTCCAGTCTACGTTATTTGAACGGCTTCCAAGACAACTTATTTAATATTGAGGTCATGGTTCCTGAAGTATAGTCATACTAGAATGTAACGGATGTGATTGCCTGATTCTTAGACTTTGTTCAAGATCATTCTGAAACACTGTACAAGTATATTGCTAAGTAGGTCTAACTAAACCTTTGAAAGCGTATTCTTTTGTACTTTGTGGGCAAGATGATGTGGTACGTCTTAACAGTAGTAAAGTAATATTTTATTTCGTTGAAATAATCTAAAGCAGTTACTTCCATGGTATATGCCATACTGATTTCTTCATTTTGTGTTCTTGTTATATGCATTATATTGCAATTAGGAACTGGAATCACATACACCATTTTCATTCATATTATACTTGTTTATCAATGTTATTTTGTAGAATTTTAGTATCATGCATGGTTGGAATAAGTCTGTACCATACACAGTCAGAACGGCAACTTTCTGAATTAATTCCAATCATGCTGTCACTGATGTACAAAGACAAAAGTCCTGTGCCCTTGGGCTCTTAGACCAAACAGATTTGAAACCATTCACCACCACACATTGTTCTCGAAAATATATAGTAAATCCAGCGCAGAGTTTTGCATGCAATGACGTAATGAAATAGTTTACTTTTTAACAATTCCAGAGGAACAGGCTTTACAAAGTCTAGTACAAAAAATATCTACTTGGTCACCTTTACTTAAATGTTGAGCCCAGTCATCAACTGTGTTGTCTTTTACAACTGTGAAATTGTCAGAGTGCATTTTGTTCGTCAGATATAATGGAAACATTGTCTAAGCTATCCATGATCCAAGAACAGAGAATATGCTCAAGCATTTTACAGAAACCACTAGGGGCTGACTATGAACAATACTTAATAGGATCGCTTTCCCTCCTCCAGCTTGCCGTAGTAAATCTTCTTTGGTAATCGCTCGTCTGACAACCTTGTAACGTGGCCTGCCCATCCCAGCTGTGATTTAATCAGCACTGTGTGGATGCATGGAATGCCTGCCCGTGTGAAAACATCATCGTCTGGGACATTGCCTTCATCAGTTTCCTTAGTCAACCCATGTGAAAATGGTTCAGCTTCTTGGCATGGCGTCTGTACACAGTCCATGTTTCACATTCATACAGCAGGGTCGGCAACACAATGGTATTTTAGACCTTCAGTTTTGTTTGCAGACTGATGCCTCTGCGCTCCCACAAATTTGCGCGTAGTCTGCCGAAGGACACACTTACTTTGGCACTTGTGGCGTTGGTTTCGTCATGGATGTAGATTCCACGTGACAGTGTACTGCCAAGGTAGATGAACTTGTACACTGCCTGAAGGGTTTGTCCATTCACTGTGATAGTAGGCTCTACATAAGGCTTTCCTGGTGCAGGTTGGTGCATCACCAATGTCTTCTTGACACTGAATATGAAACCAAAATTGTCACAAGCTAAAGACAAATGATCCATTCTCAGTTGCATGTCAGACTCGGATCTGGCATTCAGGGAACAGTCGTCAGCAAATAGGAGATCACGAACAGTCACTTTTTGTAACTTCGTCTTAGCCTGTCGCCTCCTAGCTTGCCATCAGTTCGGTATCTGATGTTGAACCCAGTGGCATAGTCAAGAAAGGCATCTATAAGCATGGCGGAGAGCGTCATACTGAAGAGGAATATGGACAATACGCAGGCTTGCTTGCTGCATTGGTGACTGGGAATGGTTCAGATGACTCAACGACGTCCACGACATGCCATCATGGAATTGCCAAACTATTATGACGAATGTCTCTGAGCAACTAAATTTCGTGATGACTTTCCAGAGGCCCTCACGATTGACTGTGTTAAGGGCTTTTGTCAGATCGATGAAAGTCGTGTACAGGTTGGACTTCTGTTCCTGGCATTTCTTCTGGAGTTGACGAGCTTCAAACACCATGTCTATATTTGCTCGCCATTTTTTGAAGTCACACTGACTCTCAGGCAGGAGTCCTTGATAAACGTGATGCACAAGTCGATTCAGCAGAATTCTAGCAAGGATTTTGCCGGTTATTGACAGCAGGAAAAATCCCCATGGTTGTCGCAGGATTCTATGTTGCCTTGTATATCATCTGCTCTAGGTCCTTTGCCATTCGACAGCAGGTAAATTGCTTTCACGGTTTCAGCCAGCTTTGGAGGATCAGTGATATATTGATTTTCACTTGGGGCAGTCGATCAAATCCCTCCTCACTGATATATAATGGATGATTGATGATTGAGGATGTTTGTGAAAGTGTTATGCCCATCCGTGGAGTATCTATTCTTTGTCCATGAGCAGTGTGGTGCCGTCAGTACTCAGTATTAAAGATGTTTCTGATGGCAGTGACACGTAGATTGCCTTTAAAGCATCATAGAAGTTCTTCGTGTCATTCCTGTCTGCATATTACTGAATCTTATCAGACGTGTTGCTCTGCCACGAGTTATGGGTCTTGCAACTCGCTGAGTTTTCATTGTACAGTTATCTTGATGTTGTTGATTGTTGCCTTTTTATTTGATGAATTGCTGTCTTCTAAACAGGCTTTTTGGAGCTAATGTCTCTCGTTCAGTTGTCTCCATATGTCAGCATCGTTCTCGTCAAACCAATCTTGATATGTACGGTAGTAGGACTGATGGTTTTGGATGCATCCGAGTACACAGAGTATCTGCAAGATGCCCAGTTTTCCTCGATGTTCTCCGAGCTCGCATGAATTGTTGCAAGTTGGCTGTACAATTTGTCACAAATGCCGTTTTACATTCTCCTGTTTCAATTTGGAGACATTGGGCTTTTTGAACGCTTTTTGCTGGGCTGAATCTGGATATTGAGCTTGGAGACTATGAGATGGTGGTCAGTCCAACATTCTACACTTCTCATGGTTTTCTTCAGTCGGAGATCCAGCCTGTTTCTTGTCCTGACGATAACGTAGTCAGTGAGATGCCAATACTTGGAGCATGGGTGCATCCAAGATGTCTTATTGCGGTTTGACAGGCTGAAAATTGTGGTGATTAGGAGGTTGTGTTCAGAGCATTTCATCAGTAGGAGGAGTCCGTTGTGGTTGCATTTGCCAAAGCCATTTTTGCCGATGACGCCTGGCCATGTCTGGAGATCTACGCCAACTCTAACACTGAAGTCACCAAGGATGATGGGCTTGTTGCCTTCGGGACGTCTGCAAAAGGAGACTCCAGGTCTTCATAAAATTTGTCATTGATTTCATATGGGTTGGTTATGATGGGTGCATAGGCGCTGATGATAGTTGCATGTCTTTTTCCAGACAGTGGGAGTCTCATTTATAATAGTCTGTCATTCATGCTCATTGGGAGATTTGTGAGCCTGCTGACACCAGCTTCATGTCGCTCTTTTTTTCTTCGGCCACGCTAGAAGAAGGTGTAACCGGCTCCTACTTTATTGAGTTGTCCTTCCTCAGCTAGGCGAATTTCACTCAGCCGCTGATTGTGTATTGACTCTAACGAGTTCTCTACCAACCGGAGCTGTTCTTCTCTCTGGTCTATCTTTTAATGTACCGTCCATTAGTGTGGGCACATTTCAGGCATTGAGAGTGAGTGACATTACCTTTAGTTTTCTTGTGTGATTTTTTACCATTATGGTGGGATCCCCATCAGCAGTGGTATGCTGGCCAGGGTTAATGTGAAGCAGACAATATTTATGGCACCTTTCCTATTCCCTTCTTCGTGCTAAAGAGGTGAGCAGTATGATCCTAAAAAGGGTTGCTCAGTCGCCACTGCTGTTTTGATCCAGTGAAAAGCCACCCTATGTCCCGAGCTGTCTGTATGCAGATCTGCACATATTTGAAAAAGAAGAATTCTTTGGAATATTGCAAATGTCTAACTATTGTTGACAAATGTGCGTAAGCACAAGCTTTTGAAGGGTCAAAACCACGTTGCAAATGTAAAGTCCACGCATGTTACTCTCGTATTATTCAGTGTTTGTACTTTTGGAAATATGCATGATGAAGCAATGTTACCGTCATGTGTAAAAAAATTGCATAATCGGGTGTTAAGTGTTTACATTTTATCTGCATCTGTTTTGAACTAATTTAGTATCTGTCTTAAGCGGAGTAATACCTTGAAAACCTTTTTTTTTTACTCTTGATATATTTCCAAAATGATTTTGTGTCTCAAGCTAAGTTACCAGTTATGTTGCTAATAAACGTGTTATGTGAACTTTTAACCCGTTTTTAATTTCTGCTTGTAACGTTTTCCATTTGTGTTCCTAATCTTTCACAGCTGGTACATTTATCTTAAGCATGACGTTTGATTCTTCTACAAAACTAATTTCTTGCAATGGTGACATGTAAAGAATTTGATATTTGATAAATTGTATTATTCTTTCTTTGATTAGTAACACTGATAATACTATACAATGAAAGTCAGAATAACAATTTGGAAAGTATTGAGATAATTGACACATCGTCCTGATGATGGGTTGGAGAAATATTTATTCAGGTTGGAGAAACACACACACATACACATACACACACACACACACACACACATATATATATATATATATATATATATATATATATATATATATATATATATATATATATATATATATAAGGGGAAGGGGGTGGTTACGCACGACATAATACAAGATAGTTGACAAAGGACAAAAAGTGATATTAGTATAGTGTTGTCCCAATCACGAAAGTAAATAATCAAATATGATACGGGAAAAGTGCGAAAAAGGTTAAGAACATTTAGAACGAGAAAACTAAAAACGGACTTGGAGCTGAATATATTCATTCACTTTCACCTACTGCTACTGATAAATAGTCTAAATATTGTTTTGATATTTTCTAACACTTTTTAGGTTGAATTCAGTAATTATAAAACTGGTAAAGAAACATACATGACAGCAATATATTACCGTTGATAACGAAAAAATATATTTTGTCTCAGGCTTTACATTATTCACGAAATTAGATTTCTGAGAATTACTTTTATTACTTCTAGGATTTTAGAGCTTCATTTTACGAGTAAAGATTTCAACTTTAACCTATCCTGTGTTCCTTGTAAGGCGTACAATGGTTTTAAAGACGGTATGACCGCAACATTTAACATGACATTTATTCGTGCCTTCTTCTTTTCTATCTGAAAGTAGCTTATTTTAATTATCAGTTTAAACCAGGAAATTGTTATTAACGTCGTAATATTCGAAGCAGATGTGAAAGGCATATATTGTAACTAAAGTACAGCTTCTTTTTTTCATGTGCAAATAGGAAAGTAGTTGCGTCATATTATGTTCACTGAAGAAGTGTAAAAGTCTGCAAGGTATCTTTCGTCGCATATGTTGTTACTTCAGTAACAATTTGCATGTATGTCTGTATGTCTGTCTGTATGTATGTATCTATTATCAGATATAGTAAAGGATTTTCAAAAGATTGTTACATACAGTCCCAATATTACACCATTGGTCATGTTAAAAACGTTTTCCTTAAATTGAACAATCTTGCAAAAGTCACCTAATTTAGAAACAATCGAGCATTCAGGCATTTTGCTTTAATCTTTAAAACAAAATTTGTTCTATTTGAGCACGTGACAATAACCAATACTTTTAAAAGGTCATTTTTAAAGCTTGCTTAGCTCCAATCACAAAGACTTACGCATGATCTCCTGACATCATAGCCTTTGGATAGGCTGAAGTTATTCTAATCTTTGATCCAATGGAGCTGATCTTCGTTGTTCGTCTTCACAATTCAACGATTGCTTGAGAGTTTCATCTTTCGGCGTTTGGATCCTACGTTACAAAGGTTAAGTGTGAACAAATAATTTCAATTACATGTTTTTTCGAGCGATGTGTAAATCAATGTTTGCATCAAAAACAATACTGAATATATGCATACATCATTGAGCATAGTTTTGTTTTAATATTCAACATACATCATAATCTGTAACTGAAAATATTGAGATGATATGTCTTCCATCTGTACATATTTTAATAGCTTCATATTAATCATTTTAGTTACTTGCTTCAAAGAAGGCTATATGGAGACATTTTTATATTTTTCGAACAGACGCGGGGCAAAGGACTGCAAAATAAAATTAACTTCAAATATAAGTAAGGTTAGACCGTTTTTACGATGACATTTCGTAACTATGTACGTAAGATAAAACGAAATTAAATTTCAGACCCCGCCTACAACTGCGACACACTTCCGGTGCTCGTGAGATCGCAGATAACAATCGTCCTCCATCTTTGTGAAAGTACGAAATCTACGCACATTTTTTTCCGTCATGCACTACACCAATGTGAAGCTACCATCCAATCACTGCAGCCCAGGGTAAAGTTTCCAAACTAGCTATTATGAGAATAACGTCAGTTATTCGCATGACGTCACTGACTAACTAACTGAGAGAAAGATTGCCAATTTATGCCGGGTACCAGCGAAATTTTAGACAAGTCCATTCTTCCAAATTTCCCTCTAATGAAAACGTAAACAGCTAATAAATATTGAGGGTACTAATAACAATGAACAATGAACATCAATCATATACACATGCCATACAAAGGCAAAGGAAGCACGAAATGCACATTCACAATATGTTGTGAAAGAGATTTCTGAATAAGACTTTTTCTGTTCAATAAACATGTGTAAATACTTTGGCTGTTCAATAAACATGTGTAATTACTTTGGCTGTTCAATGAAATGTCTAAATACTTTGGCTGTTCAATAAACATGTCTAAATACTTTCCACTGTATTCTTATGGCGATAATATAAAATTCAAGATTTACGAGCAGTATTTTCCAAAATTAATTACTTCATTGTATCATAATAATAAAAGTTTTAAGTTTTCTTGGAGTCCGATGAATTCTGCGCTGATTTGTAATGAAATCGTAACCTTTTTAGATCAGGAATGCCTACACAAAATTCTAAGTTAAAACGTTGTTGACAGCAATTTCTTTTTTTGCAACATATATGGTTGCGATGAGAGACGTCGGTTTTCTCTTTTCATCTCATAAAATATATTTACAATGGTTAGAAATACTCTCATCATAAATATATAACAAAGATATAGTGTTTTTTTCAGTTATGTCAGCGAAATAAACGGATTGAAAATTCGATTCCGATTTAATAAATACAGGCGTAGATAAACCTTTAGCTTTTTATACTATGTTCAATTACTGTTCAATAATCCTGACCTTATATATAAGTATGTTGTGTACCACATAAGGGATCCAATTTTCAAGGTAGATGTCAGATGAACACGTTTTCAGTTTTTCCATTTTGTCTTATAAATATTAAGGTGTTTCGACGGAGAGGAGAAACAAGTATGTCCTTTAACTAGAATGCGTATAAATTTCGAAACAGGGATGGTATATTAAAGACAAGGTCACAAATCAAACGTTTTTTTTTTTTTTCTTTCAGCTCTGTAGATCTAAAGTCCTTTGAGACACGAGCTTAAACTTTGGGAAAAAAAACCATGAATCACTACCAGCAATTTTGTTAAACAAGGGATGTTTTTTATTATCATTATCATTATTATTATTATTATTATTATTATTATTATTATTATTATTATTATTATTCTCTCTCTCTTTCTCTCTCTCTCTCTCTCTCTATATATATATATATATACATACATACATATATACATACATACATACATACATACATACATACATACATACATACATACATACATACATACATACATACATACATACATACATACATACATACATACATACATACATACATACATAAGTTCCTAGCATCAGCGATGGAGATGAGCATATCTGCATTAGAAAATTAAAAATTAAGATTGTAAGTAAGTATCTCTGTCTATCGAAGAATTGAGGCATTCTCACCATGAAGAGTGGCCAAACAACAAACTATTTCCACCAACGCATTGTACAGTTTCATATTTTAGAGTGTCAAAGAGGCTGTATGTCCAAGCGTTGAAATTGACTATTGCTTTCTCGAGGAAATGGCATCATATTATCCACCAACTGCCCAACAATGTGCACGATTACAGGTGTCGGATTTATTTTTTTTTATTGGTAATCAGATTGCCAGTAGAATCAAGCATGCTCATTGGCCTTCTCTTTGCAACCTTCCTCACTAAAAAGTTGGTTTCTGTCCAAATCAAAACAATACAGTATGACCGTGCACATTGATAACATCAATTCAAATACACATATAAATAATAAGTTTACATTGTAAAAAGATTTCAAAGGTACATATCAGTCATATAATCAGTACATAGTATTTGCCTGATTTGTCGATTTCTTTTGTGTAACAGTACATTTTCCATTATATCTCAACAACATACCTAAATAAAAGAATTGATTTGCTAATGCCAAAGCAAATGAGTAGATAGCCTCCAGTGAACAGGAAATTTGATCTTAGATTTTGTTGTTGTTTTTTTTTTGTGTTTTTTTTTAACTCTTCGCTAATGTTGGAAAGGACATTGTTTATTCTGATTACAGAAAAGTAAAATGGTTTCTCTGACGTATTAGTAACGTCAGATGAAGCCAAAATAGCTCTCAATATAGTATACACTGAATCATCGAAATATTCTGTTGGATCTGTAGGCGTTGACAAAAACGAAATTCTCGACTTAAACTCTCATCACCATCAGGAAAGGCTTAAAGGAAAGTGTGGAGTATTTGGTTATTTCAAGTTCATTTATTACTCTAAATAAATTGGGTGTGGATGGAATTTTTATATCAGCTGGGGGTCTAATGGGAATTTAATATAGTGGGTCATTGTGGGAATCTTGCACACTTAAAGACAATTCAACGCCCATCCTTATAAGCCTGATGATATAGCGCTACTATATCTTCAATTGCCTTAACATTAAAAGGTACCACATGATTTTTAAAATTCAAAGATGACGGGAATGATGAAGTTATATAGGTGAATTAGTGTTTTTAACATGGTATCTCCCATAAAATGGACTGAATGCATATGGCCTTGAATACATGTCGTAAAAAAAATTCCGAACTTAGCAGACACAACAAAAATCTGAAATATAATAGTACAAAAGTTGGCTTAGACTAAGCGTCGTAGATAAATTCCGAAACAAAAACAGAATTTTGCAGACTCTAAATAAAATCAGGACAAACAATTAAATATTGTAAAAAATATCAAAAATAAACAATTGTAAAATGTTAACAAATTTTAAAATTGTGATAAATAATAAATGAAATAAGCTTAAAAAGCATGAAAAACATTTTTTAATTCAACAATTAGAATAAAGCTAAAGTTTAAAAAATATTTAAAACAACAATAAAAACGAAAATTAAAACAATAAAGCAATAAGAACTATTTTTGTAAAATGTTTGAAAAAATAAAAAAACACAAAATTCAAATTAAAAATTTAAACAGAAGAAACAGATAAAACGACAATTAAACAACTAAATCCATAAACAAAAGTTACAATAAAAAACAAAAGCACAATTTACAACTTAAGCAAAACAAATAAAATATTAGTATTTAAAAAGCAAACATTTTATGAAAATAAATATTAAAAATGTCAAACAACAAACTGTTGAAACTAAAAATAAATCAAATAGACATGAAAAATAAATATAAAAAACAGAAAGAAGTAAAACAAAATTGGCACAAAAAAAATTCAAACACTAAAACATCTAAAAATATAAACAACATTTAAAAACTGTATAATTGAAACAAATTGAAACAAAAATAAAAGCTTTAAACCATTGATGAAAGAATATATTTATAAAGGTTAACACAATTAACAGTTTTAGAAAGAAAAAAATTACATTGCTTTTTAATATGAAAAACTCAATAAAACAAAATTAAGTATAAAAGAAAAAAATTGCTGTTAGCACGACTCCATTTGTATGATTATACCCATTTGCTGGATTTAATTACTTTTGATCCCTCTTCATTGGGTTTGACGGTCTCCTTTTGATTCATTGCCCTCATTCTATTTTTGTCTTGAACTATGTCAGTGTGATATTGGCCAGGAGAAATGTTTTAAATATTGAATGTGGTTTGTCTATATAGATCAAAAGAAACTTGGCATCGAATTGTTTGTGTCGTTTTTTCTCTCTCTCATTAGCACCATCATATTACTTACTTGCTGTTAAGATGAATGACTTTAAATCGATTTTCCTTACGAAGCACCGTCTCAAGAAAGATATTACTTTTATGTCATGCAAAAGAAGAAGTCCTGTTATACATAAGTTGATATTATATCCTGTTGAGAACTTTACCCGATCGTAATTGTACATCTCAAATGTAATCAGTGTCTATCTAAAGACACGATACGTATTGTTCATCAAGAACATTGAACTTTTTGTTTAAACCGAGGTGAACTGAGACATTTTCATTTGAATGAATCGGCACGATGATGGCATGTAAGATGCCAGTCATTTATATATATATATATATATATATATATATATATATATATATATATATATATATATATATATATATTCCTAAAGTAGCTATTATTGGTACCTGTTTCTTGGAGTCAGACTAAAACTTACTGGTATTGTCCAATATCAAACTTTACTTAAAATTGGTTTTATTTTCCAAACTGATATATACTTTGCTTTGAAGAACAAAAGGTATAATTGACTTTTATAATTTTCTACATGGAAGTGACAATAATGAATAGCATAGGTTTGGCGATTTATTAAACACAGGCAGAAACTTTTTGTTCATGTTTTCAAGGCCGATGTACCCAAAAGTACCTCCCCAAAGAAAAGCAAGCAAAGCTGATATTCTCTCAACAAATTTTCCATCAATAATGTCCGGCAAAGATTACAGCAGAGCGTGTATCATTCCGACGGATTCATTCACAAAACATGTATTATACAAACAGTTTTCAGCTTGTATCATTCCGACGGATTCATTCACAAAACATGTATTATACAAACAGTTTTCAGCTTGTATCATTCCGACAGATTAATTCACAAAACATGTATTATGCAAACAGTTTTCAGCTCAACTCAATAAATAAGTTTTGTTGTTTTCATATGTTTAGAAGAATAGTGAGCATAATTAAATAAAGAACATATCACTCTTTGATTCAACTAAATATTGGTATTATTTCTTCAATAAATGACCAGATGAGACAATCATATCCATATTTGCAAATGGAAGAGAACAGTTTTAGATCACCAACCGAGTCATCGATGATTAGATTCAGACGATGTCCGATGCATAGGATAGTTGCCTATTACAGGGTTTATCTCCTATAAAATGATTTATGGAGCAACAAAAAATGTTTCTTTTTTTAGTATCTAATCAAAATATAATACAGATTTTTTTAAATACTTGTCACATGGAAGGAATGCACACACTTTTAGCAAATAAATTTCCAACATAAATCAACATAAAAACATGCCCTGATAGAAATGTTTGAATGGAATACATCAACACCCCGCATACAACTTTTATCTTTTTTTTTAAAAGTTCGGTAAGCTATCTCCATGTGAATAGTTCCATAGTTTACTTTTCGAATGTCTTTTTTTCCCATCAACCTGACAAGACTACACATAAAGTCTGATGAAATGATTTGTCATCCTGGAGTATTAGGATGCATAATGTGAGTACATACAGAGATTTAATTTCGTTTCCCTATATATTTTTATAGCCAAAATTTTGAAGACTTGATACTCCTTTGCAAATGGACTCGTGTAGAGATATGGTCATTTTTCTATATTCTCTAAAAGCAATTTGCTTACAAATGCAAGCATAAGTCACTATACATTTTTTTTAAAAGCAGGTATGAACCGCTTATGTCTGTAAGATAATTATGCCCACCTATTGGACATCTCCAAAACTACCTCAAGATTTAAAGTGTAAAACTATTGAGACGTGAAAACGATTTTTAGAACAAACGTCCATCATGGCCATTAATACCGTTGTCTGCTGCTGCAAATGTTTTTGTTCTCCAGTTCGAATCCGATATATCTTTTTCATTGTAACTTTGTTTTCCTTTATTTTATGTATGAGCTGTCAGTTTGACATAACAGTCAAACCCTCCTTACGACCACCGCCCCCCCCCCCCCCGCATTAAACGATTGTATCCAGTGCCTTCAAAGCCATTTGCTGCTGTTTTATTAGCGACCATCAGTGCTGATGGTGTTGTTTCACGCTGGCACTTATTCCTGCCACCAGAGTGTACATGCATACGTAGAAACACAATTAGCTAATCAGTCAAAAAACTGGTATGGTTGTAGCGATCAAAACAATTGCGCAAAGTTGTGACATTGGCGAAAGAGTTCAAGTTATAAGGGCCTTATAAAGACAGAAACGTTGCGATAAGGGACCATTAAATTTAAAATTGAGAACACTCAGACAGAATGTTCCAGAAAATCATATGGCTTACCTGACAAATATCAGTTATTCTAGTGGAAAAACCAGTATAATTATAAACAAAAGCAACCCTGACCTCGAATTCTAAGTAAATATCTTGTTTACATCCTATAAGCAAGTACAAAGTTAAATATGTTCGACAAAAGTTAAATATGTAAACATTATACATAACAATAAAAAAATTAATTGTATCAACAGCACATGTACAAATTAGCTGTTTCTTTCTATCCTTCAGTTAAAAAATCACCTCTCCTAAAAGATCACGGTGTACACGTAGATGAGTTGGTTATAGTATTTAAACATTATTCCAATATAATTTAGTATCTTTTACTCTTACTGTAAATTATTAATTATTCTAGATTTGTTTCTTCTTCTCCTAGTTAAATTTGCCTTGTAATTTTCTCACTTATGCTTTATGAAAAGTGTACATGGAGCATCATCTACTTTGTTAATATATACAATTGTTCTCTTTGACAGATAGACCCTTTCCAACTTTCTTGCAAAGTCAAGGTTATTGTAGCTTCGTGTATTCTTATATTAGCAGGCAGCCATACAATAAATACAGACACAATCATACATACATACATACATACATACATACATACATACATACATACATACATACATACATACATACATACATACATACATAAATACATACATACATAAATACATACATACATACATACATACATACATATACACACACATACATACATACATACATGCATGCATACATACATACATACATACATACATACATACATACATACATACATACATACATACATACATACATACATACATACATACATACATACATACATACATACATACATACATACATACATACATACATAGACATATACCCAGAGAGATATAGATAGATAAATTAATCGATTGATCGATCGATAGATTGACTGAATGATTGATTGATTGGTTGTCATTCGTATATTGATAGATAGATGATCAATCGATTCATTCGTTCATTGATTCAGTTAGTGGCGCTTACTAACTAATGATCTGAATAGCTAACTGATTGCACTGCCTTTCTTACTGTTATTGGACCATGGATAAAACGATGCAATAAATGTATAGTATACGAATCTAAATATTATTACATCCAAATAACATTTGCAGATCTCTAATGCTTAGCAATTATATTTAACTATTCAACAACAAATCATGTATTTTTCCGAGAAGTAAGTATTGCATCCTTTCAATGCGAAACACCAAACCCTAAGTCATCAATTTTTAAACGACTTTAAATGGATAACAAAGACGATGTTTACAATTTCATATCTAAGTACATGTATCTCCGTTTCTCCTCTGCACATCTTATGAATGTGTGTCATATTTAAATTATTCTGTTGGAAATTAGTTTTTATTACATTTTTTAAAATATGTTCGGTAGTTGGTGATAACAATGATTGATATATTATTAAGGAATATTTTTAAACATATTTTAATTGGATGCTGTGCCACAGGATATATATCACCTAAAACATTTCAAGCACCAGAAGGTTTGTAATAAAATCAAACGTGTTTCTTGTGAGATGCAAGTGCTTTTACCTGGAGAAGCGTAATTGACATATTAGTTAGTACTGCAAACAATGCTTTGTTTGATAACCAAGTAGATGCACATCGGGAATATTGTAGTCATAGTTCACATGTTTTAGAAGCATGATTGCCAATAATTTTTAATTCACATATTCGATAATATCGCTTTTTCTATTATTTTTGGTTTCAAGTCGATATGTATAGAAATTGCTGCAGTTAATAACACAATAGGCACACAAGAAGTACTTTATGTTCTTAAATAAGAATAATGATATTTAGCGGAAGATACATATTCTGAATACATACTACACTATCTAAATGAGTTAAATCTGGTTTACTGATGTTTGCAGGAAGGTGTGCCATGTCGAAGAAAAACTCTTCATTTGAATACAAACAAGAAGGAAAAAAGAGAAAAATTTAGTTTTTGCGAATATAAGGCAGGGTTCACACTTTTCAAACACAGGCTTACAGCGAGCCTATGTAGATAAAAAAAAAAGTTTTCCTTTGCAGTCAATACTTTGGTCGTAAGTACAGTTTATTGACGCTGTGTATTGTGTCCCTTCCATATATGAATGTTCCAGACATTATTGATGTCGATGGTCGCGAGAGGGCCACTTTACACATAACACTATAGCATTGCGCCAGTAGCAGTATCTGCTTTGAGTTGATCTATCTTTAACACAAGTAATTTTCTTCCAAACGTAGCCCATAAATGCATTATAAGTACTGCGTATTCACTTATATACTTCCGCTGTAATTAATGAATGGTTATTTGCTGTAATGTTTTATAAGAGTACACTTCCATTATCACGATATGTTATCCTATTAGATGTATGAATCTGCCATATTATTATTGCTGAGATAAATCATAACAAGTAATTGCAGACTAATTTTGGTTATTGTTTATTCCAGTTCAGAAGAACAAGCTGTAGACATCACTGGTTGATGCAAACAAATCGATTGAGTGATTGGTGCTGAAAGACACGTAAACACATGATAGGTTATAAGTGCCCAGGCGATTGGATCAAATTGCCTTGCTAAAGGCACACTCCATGGGCTTTTTATGGCATGATTCGAACCCGTATCCTTCTGGTTACGAGTACGGCATAAGAACCACTGAGCCACCTCGGATAACATAGTCGAAAATGGTCACAGTTTTGATTGAATTTATGGTGCAGATATTGCCAGAATAGGCACCATATTTTTACCGTCTAGTGAATTTATTTCTTTTGCTCCCTATCAAATCAATGCAAACAGTCATACAATCTGTCATATATATCTTTAATCAAATTTGTTTTCGATTATCAGCATATGGCATTGCAGTGTCATGTTGCTTTCAATTTCACGGATTCATCCCTGTGAACAGGACTCCGAAAGGAAGACCTCTATTGAATGAAATTAATAAGCCTTACATCTGTCAGAGGAGACACTGTATAGGTTTTGTATTAGATATATACCCAGACTAAAAACATATATTATTCTCTACACAAAAATCATTATGTGTATTTTCATGCAATAATGTATCATTGTGTTGGTACTGTTAAATATTGTGAGCGAGGTCGAAATACAACAGGAAGGACTAGAGAGCTCTTTGCACTTCGGTGACACCACCATATCCAACAGTGCAAAATTACAAATTAAAAACTAAATTTTAAAAAAATATATTTGAACTAGCCTTACAACAATTTTCATGATTTAATGGCGCATAAACACATTGAATGACGTGACATGCGTTTATGTATTGTTTAGCCATGATAAACGTAACGGTCTGTACCAGATCTCTACTGTAACGCCTTTTCAGTACTTAGTATTTCCTTTTTTCTCAATCTATCTGTTCCTTTTTGCCCATGCGCACTATTAATTACTTTGCTAAGCAGTTTGAAACATTAAATTAGGCATATGCCTTGCATATACATCTCTCTATGTTTTCATTTTGTATTTTTTTTTTACAAAAGAAGAGCAAAGAAAAGCCACTTAATGAATACCGATTTAAAAATTAGTCTTGCATCATTATTTTATATTTCATGTCACACGTGGAATTTTCCTCGTGTATGTATTTTGAAAGTTCATCAAATGATGCTATGTTAGTTCAAGCTTCATTGTATGTAGCATTTTTAATTTTGTCTTTCAACCACCTTTGTCTCCTCGTTACGAATTATATGTATTAAATCCTTTCACGAGTAAAAATTAATTACAAGATTCTGCATGAGAAAAAGTACCCTGAATACCTAGTTGATGACGCTTTATTTTCCCGGGAACTATGACATATTATTCAACGTTTTGTGTAACATATTAACAAACAATAGGGACGGTGAGAAATTAAAGGAACAAACAAATTCGAAAGAAATTAATCAAATGTAAAGAAAAACGGCTTATCTTGTTAATAAGCAGTGGAAAACCCCACTCTTATCCATAATGCTCCAGATATGTTGGTGAATATATCCATATACCCATAAAAACTATTTCATCAGAGAATGTCGATACCACTTTCAGACCTTTAACTGTATAAGCATATATCAAAGACAGAATGGCTATTCTGGAGACTTCAGTTACAGGCACTGTTGGACTTTGCAATTTCGTTGATATCGTCATGACACGAATCTCGACTCTCTTCAAGGGACAAAAGGTTTATTTTCAGTTGCATAAGGAACATAATAAGGAATAAAAAAACTATTTTCTTATTCCTTACCTGGTGCAAATATTAATTAAGGAAGCATTTACATTTTTCATTATTGAGACTGAATAAGTAATACGGAACTATTTCCCTCTTCCTTTTTCGATCCAAAAACGTGAGTAAGGAAGTATTTTCTATTTTCCTACTGAATAAGGAATAAGGAAAATGGAAACAATTTTAATGCCATTTTATCGGTTCTTATATATGTATTGCCTACTTCTTTGCAATACAATGTTCTTCCATAAATTGTAAGGGAAGCGTAATTAAAACATACTGTGTTTCATCTATTTTTATACCTCACGGTTGTGAATTAGAATCCTACCATAGGATCTATCCGTGTCTGCTACCGTGGTATGTCCTTGGGTAAGAGACTTTATTCCATTTGTCTGGGCAATAAATAATTCTTGTCGTGTTGTGCTGTAAAACACTAAACACCATAATGTTTACATAGTGTTTAACAAATTATTTGTATCCTCCACCAACGTTGCAGATACAAGTGTTGCAAAATCTGATGTTGATAGGTTTGAATAATTTAAATATGGTTCGATATTTTCTAATGATTGATTGTATTTATATATCTTTATTGTAATGTTCGTTTACCACACCCTACTGCCATTTCTGCGCCATTTAATGGAAGAATTTTGTTTTTAAAAGCTTGAAAAAGATTTGGGTTTACAGAAGATAAACATTAATATAGAAAATGGGACATACAAGGAAATAACCGAAATAAATTTAACTGACAATGAGTTGAAAAAATAGACGGAAAACAAATATAGAAAACCTATGACATTTTTGTAAAGGCAAGATCGGCAAAAGTATCCTAGTCATCGTTAGATCTGGTCATTCCTGTAGCAACATTACTGATGAGTAAATCTGTACCCATCGACAATGCAAATGCATTACAGATAGAGTTAAAAATAGATTACATGGCAAAAATGACATTTTACACGTTACTAAGTTTATATCATTTATGTTGGGATTACCTCTATTTGCACGGAGTGTCCTCTTGATAACATTTCAACATATTAATTTTTAACCTGTTAAGAAACAACCAGTTAGAGTCGTTGTTGCACCATAATAACAGACAAATCCATTTTCAAAAACAATTTGAGAACGGCGAAATTTTACAGTAATAAATGGCAAGTGCGATAAACAACATAATTAACACTGTTTGCCATGCAGCGGTTAACTCAGCTCTTACTGTTACTTACAGCATACATTTGAAGAAGATATTTAAGATGTCGACCGAATCACCAACAAACATGGAATATGAAGAAGTCATACTGTTGAGTATACCTATTTTATTGAGATAGTTTACAATTGACTACCTGATAGCACACGGGACAATACCAGACAAGATAATTAAGTAAATAAATGATGTCAGCTAGAAAATGAGTATCAGTTTACCTAAGAAGGATAATTACATTTTAATGTTAAAAACAGCACAGAAAACTAAAACAGTGGAAGAAGCAAAGATGTTAATGAAGTTAAATGGTAAAAGAATACCAACTGCATCACCATTGTATCCTACATTGCCTTTATCTACACAGCCAACAGACAACTACATTATTTTTAGGTTGAGAAAGATCAAATACACTAAGAATTATTTGGTTAAAGAGATCGAAAATTATACAGGTGTCAGAAAAAAAGTACAAAACGGGATACAAGTTTGTTAACTGGGTAGAGATTAGCACGAGGACTGCTTCATGTGGAATGGATGTTGGTTTACGAGTTTCAGGAACAGCAACAGGGTTTATCATCCTTTGGCTTTTACTGGGTTTAGTGCAACTTACCAGGTTTTATGACTAAAGCTTACAAAGTAAAATAATATACAAGAAATATTTTAAACACGATGAGATATTAACCTCTGTCATACGTACGTTAAAAGGTATTGATGATAGGGTGAGTAAAGCAATAAGCGATAATGAAATAATTCATTAGGAACTTTATTTCATAGTTACCGAGTACAACAGTATAAGGCGATAAAGAATCCAACAAGAAAGAAAGTGAGCAACACAAAAAGACAAGATATTAAAGAGCTAAAAAAGACATTTTAAAGGAGGGAAAAATAATAAAGGAGAAAAACTTTTTAAAGAAGCCCACACCAAGCAAGAATGTGCTCTAATTGCTATAGCATAGGTATCACAATAAAACAAACGTCAACAAAATATACAAATGAACAGAAATCTTTAACTCTTGACTGTATAAATTTCTCCTGTGCAAATATATACATCTGTGTGTGTGTGTGTGTGTGTGTGTGTGTGTGTGTGTGTTATAATAAGAATAAAACTGAATGATGTTTACCAGCCTTCTTATAAGCAGGTAATTTACGATTTTGGATTTTTGCCATTGTATTTGGTGCCAGTGTATATGCTGGTTATAAGTATCTTTAAAATTTAGCTAAATAGAATTGCAACATTTGGAAAATACACGAACACGAGAAGCAATTCCTACAATAAGGACCATTTCATATGGCTTGATTTTACAAGTACACATGATGATATATTACATAGGACAAGTCATAAATTTGCTGAAGGTCACCTGCAGAGAAATAGATAAAATAACATATATGCATTCAAAATGTACATGTCTATGTTCAGAACGACCATAACAAATATATACTGCTCTTCAATTTACATTTTAATAAATAGGACTTCTTAAAGTGAAACATGGATCAATTTGAGATTTTAGACAAATGGGCTTCAGATACGTTCTTTGGTGAATGTGACATATACAAAAAGAACGGTGTAGCTGAAGTAGAAGGTATACAAACGTGTGCAATATGTGACTTTGAAAAAACTAAAAAACCTGAAAAAGGAAGGAAATATAAACAAAAAACATCACAAGTCAAGAACAAATTAGTTTACCTGAAAAATGTAATGTTCTGATTAAATAATTAAAGATATTACAGATGCTATGAAAAACTATAACATAAAATAATTTAACTTCAACTATATTTTTTAAACATAAAAAGAAAATTATAACATAAATGACTCCAATTTAGTATTTGGTACACGATATACAGAACAAGTTGAAAAGAAATGAAAAGAAATTTTCAAAAATAGAAAGAATGTTGTTTTTGTTGTGGAGGTATTTGCTTTATTTACTAATTTTGTGCAATTCAGATACGGTGAACAAAACATAAATTACCCGTCACAAATTAAACAACAGCCAAATAATATAGGACGAATTTCTTGATTGAACTGTATTTTATACCCACAAAGAGCTTTTATATAACATTTAAACAGCGTTACACCAAACAATGTATATGAAACATATACTCATAATAATAACGGTACAAATTGTGTTAAAAGAAAGTTTGCACTAGATATGATCGAAAAAGAATATTAAAACCTATTCGACTTTGTTGTCATAATCTGTCCAATATTTATGTGCAACAAGACTTAAAGCTAGAATTTGTTTAAAGACGATAATGTAACTGTGAGAGCTCCTGGTAACAAATTAGATAACTTATTAAAATTACTAATTTGTGTTTAATAGGGAACTAATACTTTTTCTGTTAAATTATTGTACAAACTTGGAAGATGCTAAAAATAAAGCAACCAACCTAACATTTATTGATAGAGATTACGGAACATATGTGTTACATTAAAGAAATACAGTTCTTTCATAGATGACCAGTTTGAGAATGTTAGGTATATAGCGGTCTTCTACTCCAAAGATAAGAAGTCATTGGAAAACATGTTTAAGAATAATAATGTAGTACCATTGATTATGAGAGAAGAGATAGCTGAAGGTTATAAGAAAGAAAACAACAAAAACAATTTTCGTGATATTGGTATATTCGCTTGATAGCAGGTGGTAAACTAAGACTGAACATAACAAAAGTGTGCTTATATTACCAACTTAAACTGTTTGTCATCAGAGCAACATATTCAACGTAATATTATATAATTCATGGTGGTACGATCACATTAAATTCATCTCTTGGTGATTTTCAGTTTGGCTAAATAGACAGTTCTTATCATTAATTTAAGACTATTATTATTGCACACTTTTTAATACTCTTGCTTACTTTCTTTTCATCTTTGCCAGTTTGAAAAACGTTTAGCTTACTTCTAAGTCCCCAACATCTTTATATAACACACTACATAGTTCATCTTTGAAAAGTCCTGGTACCTTCTTATTCATTTTTGAAACACCTAATATATTCTCTTTTGTGTAAAGAAAAACTGAATGTTATTCTTAATGTCATCGTAAAAGTTATCTGTCTCAACATGCATACAAAACGAATCTATGTGTCATCAACAACTTCATTTAATCACCATATTAGTTTATAAGCTTGTTGTAGTAGAAGTTATACATCAGCCACTTGCTTGTTTCCTACAACGTAAAACCACCATAAATTGGTTTGCATAATTTGATTTTAGTGTTCTTAAATAAAAAAAGTAATACGATTCGTTTTCTTGTGTAGATTTTCCATCTATTTACCGAATACAGAATTATTTATGAGTTAGAAGAAATCCTTTTCTTGAAAAAATCTCTGTTTGTCTTTTGCCTAAGAATGGTGTTCAACGCTATGTAAGACTTTAGCCATGGTTCTTGATCGAATAACACGGCTTTATATATTTTCTTTACTACAACTTCAAACTATAGATTTGTTCTCCTCTATTATCTTCTTTTTAATTGGTAATAATTCACATTATTGTGGAATTCCCTTTTCATGTGCTAACGGGTAGTCTTTAAATTAGTCAGGTAGATGTGTTGGTACCTCTAAATCTACTTCTAAGATGCTACCAAAACTTTCTTCGTCATTCCAAGGAATTATGATTTTCTCGATGACTTTGATTTTCTATTTGGTTGCCCACTTAACGTTTATAACTGGCATCAATTGGCACATGGCTAAATCATATAAATTGTTATAATTAAAAAACATAATGAATTACTTTGACCTATCGTATTATCCACTATCTTTCATTTCACCTTCATCATCAATATAGTACCAATAATTCGCTTTGCCCCATATATTGGCATCTTATTAAATCTTCCACCAATACGTGATTCATTGATCTGGAACATATCATAGTTTGCTTGTAATTCAAATTCTACTTTGTATATTTTCAAACTATTAGTATGAGCTAGTCCTGGTGTACTGAAATAATGTGCTGGATCTAGTTTACGATTATACATGCAGACATTCCGACAGGTCATTAGAGTCACTCCTTAAAAACGACACAACATTGACCAATATTTTTTCACCAAGAGACTGAATTAAAATATTTCATAACATTCTTACATACCGCTAATCATCATCTGATATACCTGATCGTCGAAGACTTGAATAACATTTTTCGACTGACTGGTGGTAATTTAGGTTCGTCAAATCTCCATGTACATGTACGACTAAATGTCTTACTTCAAATATTTAGCTTCTATATTTATGGTGTTGTCACCAAAATGTTTTATTGCTTCAGCAAATTTATCATCGTTTAAATTGTTTACAAGTTGTTCTAAAAATTGCCTTTGAAACCAAAACTATCTATAAATCTGATTGTCCGCTTTATGGCAACTTCTTTATCATCCTTTTCAAATCTATCGCCGATAAAATCCTTACTAAACAAAATGTCTGTTTCCTAATTCTAATCGTGATAATCAGACGAGAAATATAATCAGACAAATTGTGGATAAAGAGTGGTACATATTTTGAATATCTGTAATTCAAATTATGCTCGTTAAGTGTAGGTCCTCTGTATTTACCGGTTAAATGATTATGATCTCTGACTTTTTTGTTGATGGGGATAACTTTGTCGTTAACAATGTCTTTAATTTCCTTTTAACAAATATGACATGTTTGTGGAATCAAAATACGTTTGATCTTCTTTTGTGATATTTCATTTTAGCAGTGTTTCTAGGTCGAAGTCATTTGTATACAGTTTATGTGTGTTGTGTGATCTACCTGATTCCATAATCTTTTGTGTTCTAGTAATTTTAACTCGGTTGTAAAATAATTTAAGCACTTCTTGCAAAAGTACTTTTTGTTGCTGTGTTTGTTCACTTGAGATGAAAATCAATCCTAATAAATCCATTATTCCACAGTAGTGATATTTGGCACCATCGAATGCGATTATCATATCCGTCATATGCAGGTAACAGTCCTTTTTTCGTTCTGTCACTCAAACTGGTCTTATGAGTCTGTCTACCATTTTGTATACGTTCACAGATATGTTACATGACTCTTGGAAGTCACCAACGTCTTCTATTTTTAGCAGTTATCTATGAAGTCACTGTTCATATCAGTCAAATTCATTGTTGTTGTTATGTACGGATTATCGGATGGTGAGTTTATCATAGAATCTGTAATATGAAAAATAAATATTGTTTTATTTAGAATATTACAAAGGTATTTTTTTCTTCATCTTTGACAGATTTTCGTAGTTTTATATTTGATCTTCCTTTTAATGACTGATATATATCTACTTGTAATGTTAGAAACTGCACCCTACTGAAACCCCAACTTGTTTCTTTGCGTATTTCCTGACTAAATGGTGCGTAAATTACCCCTTGCATTTCATTTCTGTGCATAATGTTTAAAGCCATTTTTCTGTCATACCAATTCATTTCAAATGTTATGTCACCATATTTTCTTTCTGTTTTAATCGCTAACTCAAGCTGGACTCTTACAAACCAAACTCGTTACGTTTTATACCTATTATTTTTTTTCAAGAATAGTTTGACTTCATGAAAAAAACATCGATGCAAATCCTGATTATTTTCTAAATAAAATCTGTACTCGTTTAAGGCACTTTTAAACGAACCCTACTCTTCACTGTGTATGATAAAATAAACTACTGAACAATAATAAAATGAGCTAGCAAACACACGTCGGGAAAATTTTTACAATTCATTCAAGAAATTGCAGAATTTAAAGCCTGTATTTAAATTGCATGGAAATCGACACAAGGAAGTAAATTCAATTCTTTTGAATAATACATTTCTAATAAACTACGAAAACGTATATGTATAAACGTGGGTGTAAAAACAAAAACAAATTCTGGATTTTTGTTTACATTCCCTAATTCATAAAAATTTACTTTCTTGTTAATGTTCTCTCGTAATGAGGGTCAGGATTGTCTGTAGAATTATTTTTCATGAGAATATGGCTATGTGGCCGGTGTTTTAAGTATGTTGCTTTAAATTCGACTGTATTTGGTTCGAGTATATAAGGGATCGTACTGGGCATAATACCGTAATTTGTTTCACTCGAATATCTGTGCAATAATGATGTTGATATTCACGTATGAAAGTTAGGGTACTGAATCGGCGACATTTGCGTGAATAATATTTAATAAGGTTAGGGTTCTTTGGCTGGGTATTTTCAAGATAAATATTTGGTGTTTTGTGGTGGTGGTGGTGGTGGTTTGGTGGTGGTGTGTGTGTGTGTGTGTGTGTGTGTGTGTGTGTGTGTGTGTGTGTGTGTGTGTGTGTGTGTTGTCTGCAAAGCTCATTTTGAAAGTGGGTTGGGGGATGGGAACAGGGTGTTTGGCCAGGCAAATACTTTTCCTATACTACTTCAATCAAACAAAATGGGTCCACTCAAAGTAGTTGTTATATTGATATATTTAAAATCAGCAAAAAAGTAATGGCTATTTTGTATATTTCGCTGTAAAATAAATGCAACACCTTTTATTAGCCTCTTCGGTATGCTTAACAATGACATCATCTTACACATAAATGGTCAATAATTCAATAACCTTATGTTTGTTCTGTACTATATGGAAATCGTGGAAGGGACATCGTAAAAAAGATAGTATCTGTTGGCGACGAAATGTTATGTCTTGGCCACGAGATAGTGCCACGACATAATTATCTCGTGGCCGAGAGACTATCTCGTGGCAACAAAACATTATCCCTTGGTCACGAGCTAGTGTTTTTTTTTTTTTTTTTTTTTTTTTTTTTTTTGCTATGTCCCTTCTAAGCTCTGCAGTACTATACACGTTCTGAAAACTTTGTATTGCATAGGGAAGATCAAGAAACGGTTTACGACCAGATTTATATGTTTATTTAATAAGAATATATATATATATATATATATATATATATGTAAGGTTCAAAGACTAACTTGTTTACATTATTTTTTAAACTTAGTATTGAAAAGGTAGCTGCATAACTATTTACAGAGTCCACATTGCAAAGTGAAGCAATAAATATAAGTAGATTATAAAACATGTCAAGGTATTCAGTAAGTTTTTGAGTAATCCACCGATATAAGGGTAAAATTGTTTTTACATGGATAACACTACACGAACATTGCAGATCATCTGATGTTTAATTTTATAGTTTCCAAATTTTTTGTTTAATGCTGGTCGCTTCTGAAATGTTAGAATATTTAACTTTTAATAAAAGTTGACCTTTTTCACATGCCTGGGATAAAAGCAACCTAAAATAGCAACAACACAAACATTTTAGATTAGTTCTATATCTATTCCCAAATAGGATCATTACATATAAATGTATGGGGAAAATACCCGGTTGCTGAATTCCCATAAAATAATTGTTAGATTAATATTTGTAAAAAAATAAATAATTTTTTAAAAAATCATCACATTTCCACAAGCTGATGATTATAGACTACTTTCATCAAAGTAGCCGAGGTGGCTCAGTGGTTAGAATGCCTTGTTCCCGACCGAAAGAGTGTGGGTTCAAGTCATCGGATCAACCCGGTTCGGCAAACGTGATGTGTCCTTGGGCAATGCACTTTACTCCAATTGCCTCGGTACTAAATAACCTACATGTTTCGCTGTGCCGTAAAACACCCAACAAAACAAAATTCATCTTGTTAAATATACAATGAAAGGGGTATGCTGGCGAGCTCATTTGTTTCATTGTGACGCAACATTTTAGATCACATAACAGAAAGCCTGTGCGGCCGATTTAGTCCAGGTCGTAAATCGCTACAGATTACCAAAGGTCACGTAGGTATTTCGTTGACTTTATCATTTTCTTTCACATGACTGTTTTTGCGATAATTAAAATTGTATCATATTTTTTTCTTTTCCATTATTTAATAAGAGAGAGAGAGGTCGCCGCAACGTCGTTTTATGTCCAGTCTCTTCCAGAGTTCATAGCGCAACGATACGCATAGGTAAAAAGGTGACGTCATATCAATGACGTCATAATACAGAGATGACGTCATTTGAAGTTGCTAAGTAAGTGCTAACACCAATTGACTCATCACAATCTTGCATGATATGCATGCCTAATAGCTATCTATCTATCCAACAATGTATCTATGTATTTATCTATCTACACATCTATCTGTCTATATCTACACACATACACACACACACACACATATATATATATATATATATATATATATATATATATATATATATATATATATATATATATATAGAGAGAGAGAGAGAGAGAGAGAGAGAGAGAGAGAGAGATTGTGATTTGGGGGATTTAACGTTAATGTTAGCACATGATAGACCATACACGGTGACCATTATGTTTTGGCGGAGGAAGTTCCCGAGAAGAACCACCGACCAACGGGAAGCTACTGGCAAGCTTACTCACATACACACGTTGGTCGGGCCAAGACTCGGACCCACGCGGACAGAGGTGAGATGTGAGTAATCTGTAACGGTGAGCGCCTTAGACCAACCATCTGGGACACCTATATACCCTAGATAGATAGATAGATAGATACAGAGAGAGAGAGAGAGAGAGAGAGAGAGAGAGAGAGAGAGAGAGAGAGAGAGAGAGAGACTGATTAATTGAAAGATAGACTGTATCGACTGTGTGACGGAATGACGAACATACCAAGAGACAAATAGAAGGCAAAATGCGTATATATGTATATATATATATATATATATATATATATATATATATATATATATATATATATATATATATATATATACGCATTTTTCTTCCAAAACAAACAAATGGAAAAACACATTCTTAGACGTTATTATACATATACATACACATGCACATACACACATATACATATGCATATACTTGTACATACACATACACATATACATATATATGCAAATGTACATACACATATACATATACATATACATAAACATATACATACACATATGCATATGCTTATACATACACATATACATGTACTTATACATATACATATACATACACATACACATATCCATATACATACACTAATACATCTACATCTACATATACATATATATATAAATGCATACATATACATACACAAACACATACACATACACATATACATATACATACACATACACATTTACATATACATACACATATACATATACATACATATATACATATACATACACATATACATATATACTGTATATGAGTTACAGTGTTCTTGTACCACAGATAAGCTGGTAAAACAATACATAAATATATGAGAAAGCAGATAGGTAGATAGATAGATAGATAGATAGATAGATAGATAGATAGATAGATAGATAGATAGATAGATAGATAGATAGATAGATAGATAGATAGATAGATAGTTAGGTAGGTAGGTAGGTAGGTAGATAGATAGATAGATAGATAGATAGATAGATAGATAGATAGATAGATAGATAGATAGATAGATAGATGCATGAATGGATTGAATGAATGATCAATGGAGGCAAAGATAGGACTAACAGGAAAACAAGTTTTTGAATGAGAGCAAGATAGTAATAGTTAAACCAAAACAGATATGTGCATAAACATACAAAAATAAACAACGCAGTAGTTCATGTTTGGAGTATAACGAAAACATTTACCATTGCTCAGATATTAACAATAGAACAAATTAAACATTTAATTCATAAAGATCATGGTATGTCTACCAAAAACTCAACTACTTATGAGCAATTAAGAATGTAATCAGCGGATTTACAATCGAAGTGACAGTAACAACGGACAAAATAATTTAAATGACGTGCTTAAAAACAAATGATGATTACATGCATGTATATTGCAAGATATATGTGGAGTGAAATTTTACGTCATTGGGTTTGCAAAACAAGACGTTCACGAAATGAACATATTTTGCACACATTTTCATGAAATAGCAGTTACAATATATGCAGTTTCAATACATGAGGGCCAGGCCTATGGTAGGAGATGTAGGAGACATTTCTAGGCATCTACCCATCTACCTGCATATATATCAAATACATTTTCGCAGAAGTTAACATGTACCTAAAGATATGTTCATACCACATATATCTTACGAAAATTTTAAACTACCATAATCAAATGATATATAGTTATGGAAAATAATTTTTCCCCCCTTTTTGTAATACTTAACGATATCTTCAAATGTGTTTATGAATTAGTCAATTTAGAGATACAAATGCTACTAGGATGGATCGAAGAATGCAGACTTCTTGCATGAAGGATCTTTGGCAAACATGAAGCATACTGTGTGAAGTTTAACGATATTGCCCAGAGAAAGCCAGGATGTGCGTGTAGTACGTGCAAATTTACTTAAGATTTACAAAATTTAAGTTGATAGGACACAATTATGTAAAATGTTGGATGTAAGTTTGAAGAGTAATATCATCTAACTTTGTTAAAAAATTAAATAGTATTTATAGCGTACTAATTAAGAAATGAAGCACAATATGTAATCAATCAAACGACAGAAAATACTAATTTATATCCGAAAGGTGTCGAGAAAATCAATCCAGTCGAACACATGAAAACATATATAACACCACTAATATAAGCACATTTATAATTCACGAATCACTTATATAAAGAAAACTTTTTATAAACACAACTCTAAAGGCATTGCATCTTACAAGTAAACCAACGTTTCAAGTAACGAATGTTTTAATTGTTCTGTTTTCAGAAATAATTCGAACTTCCAAGCAATGAACAAAACCCTCACATATGTACACTACCATATCATTTCCTACTACAATACCATATCATATTACTACACTACCATGTCATTTCCTCACATATGTACACTACCAAATCATTTCCTACTACACTACAATATCATATTACTACACTACCATGTCATTTCCTCACATATGTACACTACCATATCATTTCCTTGATAACCACGCTAATTTCAAAGCATAGCAGTGTAACAACAGAGACAAGGCACAATGAGTAATGAGTATGTCCAAATTGTTTTCGGCGTAAAATCTTCATGAACTAACAAGGAAACGATCTTGATTTTTCATCAACCGTGCCAATTACAATTATTTTTGTAGTCACTCTGCCAGTTATCAATCAGTAAATAAGATCAACGTAAGCAGGGAAGAGAACACAAAAACTAGATCTGAGTTTTATTACGGGATGTGGGGTTCGCGTCGTACCGTTTCCATATATATATGTATATATATATATATATATATATATATATATATATATATATATATATATATATATATATGCACGCATATGTTTCGACGATTCGAACAAAAACAGATGACGCTTCTAAATCAGCGGCATATGTCAATCATACCAAAACTGTAAATCAAATAGATCTTATTACACAGCTATCCTACGTTTTTCCGTTTCCTGCTTCAATTATTACTACATTTATTATTCCTGTCACAAAAATGTATTCTACGAACTCATCGATTACACCGCATCATCCTCATAATAACAACAAAACAATAGAAGGAGTCGTGGGTGACAACCGATAGAGAGAAAGCATACAGGATAATGAAAGTCTTTTCCTTAATAAAATAAGTTTCATAATGAATTTGTGGGATGATGAAGCTATTATTATACAATTACAGACCATTGTTGAGGTGAATATTCAGTTTTATGAACCAAGAAATCTCATCTGATAGGTTTACTGGGTCATACAAATTCATAATCATTGGAATAAAGCACTATAATTGTTTTTTTTTTATTACGTTATTGCCAACATATGCAATTTAATTTGCATTATAATTGTACAAATACGATTTCAACTGCATGACTTCGAAAACTTAACATTATTACGTCAAGTACAAATCAAACTGCGTATTGATCATGCGACATATACCACGTGACACTGTGCCAACCAGTGAAAAATAATCTCTCACGGGAATCATATAACAATAAAGCCTGTACAAGTAGCTAGTTTCGAATGCTTTGTTGCTTCTGAATAATTCAAGGGATGAATGATAGTAGTTAAATACGTGATACGTGTATATATGTATATATATGTGTATATATATATATATATATATATATATATATATATATATATATATGATGTATTTTATGCATTATTCCAATTCGCACACAGCTAGATATATTATGACAAAACCTGACAGATATAAACCGCAATCTTTCTAATATATCAGACTTGAAGAATAACCCTGCTATTTGTCATCTGTTGTAACCCCTAGGTCAACTGCACGTTTAGAAAAACACATTTTTTTTTCTCAGTCCTTTTTTGCTAAATTACCTGTGAAATTTTTTAGTCTTTAAACAGTGGTACCATTTTTTTTTGTCTAATTCATTGCACACGAAACTTATAAAAGACATTTGATCGGACAAGAACTTTTCATTGATCAAAACTCCTGATACTTTATGCAGTTTTGAATCCTTAGAATATATGCAAAATGGTTTCTAGAACTTACTAAAGAACGCCAAGTTATATTTTCACTTCTCTGACCTGAAATACTCTCATTACTTCAAATAATTTTACTCTTCAGTGAGACAAATTTGTTTCTTGTCTTTTAAACAAGTCACATGAGATGTCGCGATAACAAATTCTGACATCACGTGATTTAGATCAAAGCCGTTTGAGTTGGCATTTCAAAGTTCATGTTTCGCTTGTTGTAGATATATCCATTCGTACATTGGTGCCCATTTCTACCATACTGTATTCGAGTTGACCTCCTGCCTCCTTCGCTGTCATCTGAGAAGTCATTGAGTCTCAGAGCCTCGGGTTTCCTGGGACAACCTTTGCACGGACAGAACGAAAACAATAGTCGGAACTCTCGTTTGAACTTCTCCTGTAAATGATAGAATGATGCCCTAGCTTACTAAGAAATTCGTCACGTAACACAAATAAACGTACAATTTAGGGAAGAAAATAAAAACCTAAACGGTATTTAAAACAATCGGAAATAACAAACAAAATAAACGCGAAAGAATACTGATGTCATCTAAATAATTTAGTTTAAAACGATCTTCCTCAAGTTTATTCCGGTTACTATGAAAGAAGGTCTAATGCACGCTACAGGAACACAAACTGAAACATTTGAACTACGAACTGTTGACTTATAAAGACTCCGGCAGAATTTTCCATTGCGTACAATTTTTGCGACTTTTGAAGCAGTAAGAATGTATGACCATGAGACGAGAAATGGTGAAATTCTAAGTTTGGCATTTGTTAAAACAATGTTTAAAATGGTCAAATCAAACTAACTGTGGTTGTACCTAAAGATTAGGACATATGTCAGACAGCAAGACATAAGATACAATAAGATTTATTTACAGTCGGCATGATTAAAACAATAATTGAACATAAGCTCTAATAAGCATTTTACCGACATTACATAAAACAATAAGGACATTAAAATCAACATGATTTGCAAGATATATAAATATAGCATAATACATAAATACAACAAGACAAATCACATAGCACATAACTTTAGATATAATAAATCAAAACACATTAAGAAAAGGTAGTATTTAAACTGAATTTTGTGTCTAGATAACTAAAGCAAAGCACAGGTTAGGATCTGATAGATACTAAGAGTGGATTAAGCCCTAAAAGAAAACAACAGCTATTAAGACTCTAGCTATTTTAAATTAAAAGGGGCACCGGTAAGGATGAAAAGCATGCATGACAGCTCTATAAATGACTGATCCGAACATCTTGGGACGAAATCAGACAAAAAATTCAAAACACACAAATAATTATAATGTCTTATTGTATACACTGACTTCTTGCGATGAATAAGAATGGAAAACTGTCAGAGACCGAGAGGAGAAAACCCCACTCACCAGCAGCGCCGCAGCCGGCGATAAAGAAGCAGGGAACACCAACAACGCAGCCGGAAATGAGAGCGATGGCAAAGAAAACTCAGCAGAAGCAGCCTCAGTTGCCATCGCTTACGCCTAAAGAACAAGTGTCGATGTACCTTCACGACCAGGCAATGGACATGGGACTTAGTGAGATCTTGGAAGATAGGGAAGCAACAAAACAGCACACAGAAGACTTCCGGACGCTCTCTGCATGCTCCAAGAGAATAACGTGTGACGGGTTTTTAAATAAGACGCAGAAATCCAGCTTCACCAAGGCAGCCGAAAACATCGGCGCCCTTGGGGAGGCGTATAGCGCGTGTCCAATTCCCCTAGCTGTGTTGATCATAAACGAATGAATGCAGTCATGGAAGATGTCGTCCAAGCCCGTCACAGTATGGCCGCCGATGAAAGACATAGTGGTGTCCGACCTTATCTAACCAGACTGCTGTGAGGGCCGCTACAGATGCATTCCTGAGGCTCTACATGAATGCACCAACAGAGGTTACACCTCAGCCCTTCTAAGGGCTAATAGAATGGCTTCTATTGCCAAAGAGTTTTCTTTTCGGCTATGAAAACCCAATTTGATAATAACCATTTTAATATGCAAATACGATCCATTCGCACACTGTTCCAAATGATCAGTCCATATTACCTAATTAAGATCACAAAAACAAAATTAATTGGTTACATTTACCCGGTATTGATCTAGTTTTCGGATAATGTAATGTACACTATGTACATCAAATTCTTAAAGTGGTAGAAATTAGGAAAATTGCTAAAACTGTTTAGATTGATTTCAATTACAATATGTGGCTAACACACAATTGGATGTTAGGGACAGCCCGATTTAGCTAACTGGGCAGAATTTTACTTTGATTATATAGGTTCGTGGCGTTTCAGCTTACTCATGTTCCGCTTCGCGTCTCTCTTGCCGAGTCCGCACAGCCTTTGTCTCCAGACATATAATTAATCAGTGTGCGGTGCACGAAATATTGCGTCAGACAGGTTAGCAGCCCGGCAACTCATCTGACTAGTAAATTACACACCCTCCCATAGCTTGCCTCCAACGAATCCTCAAAGCGGGGAAACCATGCAGCGAGGGAGCGGTGTGTATTAATTAAGTAGGGCGCCGTGCGCCCATTAACCACTCGTACATTGCCGAATGGCCGAACACAAGTATAATGTAAATGAACAACAACAAAAGTCTTGCCATATTCACAGTTAAGATATTGAACAGAGCAGAACTTGTGATGGAGCAAGAGATAGTTACAGGAAGCTGGTGATACAACGGATACCAGCAACAGCTATTATACCTATGCCTGCACTAAGGGCCCTCAAGGCCCTAGGTAGGGCGCTAGCATCTAGCTGGAGCCTGAAGACAGGACCACAGCGGACTACGCTACTATTGGTGTGGGGTACTACCATAGAAGACGACGCCCGAAACGATATTACGGGGACATGGGAGTCTGCAAGAACTAGATAAAATAGGAAAAGGGAAAGAGGAGGATAGATGGACGGGCTTTAACCACTGACCACTCTACACCTTGCCAGAATGAAACAGGGAATATACGGACACCCAAATCCAGTAACCTGACCGGCAAGATTACGGGAAATTCTACCCCCACCCCCACCCTTTGGCAGACTGAATCCTGGGGCTACACACTCTAAACCGTACCGGAACCGATCAACGTTCCCGAAAGCAAACCCGAATCTACCCATGTCACCGACAATAATGAAGAAGAAAAGGAGATAGAGGAGGAGGGTGTACAGGAGGGGAAAATAACGACCCGGACATGAAACGTCTAACTGACATGGGTCTCAGAGTGACACTCACATATAAAAAAGCAAGCCACTTCGTTGATGCAGTACGAGACATTGCCTGACGGTTCGTTGCGCATAAGGGGAAAGCGAGTAAAAAAGGAGTGGAAATTTGGGGCACACATAATGCATACTTATTACAGGGATACCTATACCAAATACTTGGTGGAGGGTCTGGTGGAAATAACAGAAAACCTGACGGAGATCCACAACCTGTACCATTTCCCGAACTTGAAATAACAGGAGACGAGAACGGCGAAACAGTGTGTAGAAGAAGACCATCCAACCGGAGAACACAGTTTGCCAAAGGGAAAATCAATTACTAAATGCCAAAAGGTTTTCACTTTGGCTTGAAAAATTACTGCGATAACAACGATATTTTATTTTACTGATATGATCCATTAGTTCAACGTTCCCAAACTAATACTTGAAATTGCTAAATTAAGAACACAAAAGTTAATGGGTCGCGGTGACCTGGTACTGAATTATTTTTCGGAAAATAATGAACACTATGTACACTAAATTCTAAAAGATTAGAGACAAAGACTAGGAAAATTGTGAAAACTCTCTAGTTTGATCGCAATCAGGATATGTGGCTAACACATAATTGCTTATTAGGGTCAGCCCGACTTAGCTAACTGGGCCGAATTTGACCATGTACGTTCGTGGCGTTTCATTACTTCCTTTCCGCTTCGCGCTTCCTTGCCGAGCTCGTGCAGCCTGCCACACCAGACATACAATTAAATAGCGTGCGGTGCACGCATTAATGCGTCAACTGGGTTTGCAGACCGGAAACTCATTTGTCGAATAAATCTCTCATTGGGTCCTTGCAGTCATTCGCGATGAATTATATAGTACACGGTGTGTACAATTAAACAAATAGCGTCTTGTGCACTTGTTCAATTTTAACCCAACGCACATGGTCGAATGGTCGCACCCGTTGTAAATACAAATTATCATCGATCTTGCCATTCATTATAGACTCGACAAAGAAGAAAACATGCGCCAAGATATGAGTAGAAGACTAAGTGAGACCTTAGTTCGCTTGGAGTATGTACGGCTCCTCCTAGGCCAGGTAGAAGATATGGAGGTACAACCCAGAAGGAGAGTTGTAAAGAGGGAAATAGTACATCTTAAAATGGCCAAATTGCTCGAAGTCTCAGTGCTGCAAGAGGAAGTGGAAAGAGACAAACGGGAATGGAAAGACGAGAAAAAAACAGAAGGGACAATATTAGATGTTCCTTCTATGGCAGGGGCAGCAACAACTACAACAGCAAGAGCCAGAGCTCTTCATCCCAAGGAATGAGAACTGGGAAAGTAAAGCTGATCACCCTCACTTTTCCCTCTCCATCTCTGTCGATTTTCAGAGTGGAAACCGATGGGAAAAAGAGATGTGCTACCTGTGGAGCCCGGTCTGGGAGGTGCGGCCTCTAAAGAGGAGTGGGGCTGGGGAAAAAAAACAACAAAAAAGCAAGCAAACAAACAAACAAAACGGACTCTTTCAGGGCCATCCAGATCTCTCAGAAACAGAGATAGTACTTAATCTAATGTCCAATCTTTGGTTTCCATGTTTGTATGTCTTTGTCATTTTGTCTGTTTTCTCTTCCACAACAAAAACTTAACACCCCCTTCTGTCGTGTGTGATATGGTTGTGTAAGTGTGTCAGAGCACTCATTGAATTTGAAAGTCACGTGACACGTTCTCCAGCGTTCTGATCTGAAAATGACGTTATGCCTCCTACTGAGTTCTGATTGGTAAATACAAAGCACGCAATGACTGAAATATGTTACACGTATTTTCATTGATGGAACCTTCAATTCAGTATCAATCCGCCCCTAGGCTATATATAGAGGCGCGTTTGGACATTTTAGCGTCCATCGTCGATTCATCAAGAATAACTAGCTAAGGTTGTAAAATTGGAAAGCTAAAGGTAGCAATGTGCTCACTGAAGAGGGTGGAGCACCTCCTTGGCCGGGTGGACCAAATGGATATAGTTAAAACAGTCAAGGGATTAATTAGAGAGGTTATGGAGGAGGAGGAAACAATTAAGATCACGAGGCATTATATGATGAAAAAAGGGAGAAGGAGAGCAACGCCTCGACAAAAACTAGATAAGACTCCAACAGATGCTAAGGGAAAGGGAAGAACTACAGCAACAACAACATTGAAGAGTATGGCAAGAACAAAAAACGTAGTCTTTTTATAGCCACCCAGATCTCTTAGAAACATAGATACTACTCAACCTATTGCCAAAATAGGTATTGTTATGTGTGCATGTTTGTGTGATTTGTATGTCTTTGGTCTATGTCTTATCTTCCACAACTAAACGGTACCCCCCCCCCATCTTGTGTGATACCAGTATGATAGTATGTTTTTGTGTGAACATTCCTAAAAACATTTTCCTTACACTCCACGTATAATGTTATATGGTACATAAGAGTAGCAAGGACATTATTTTAGCTTTGCTTATAAGGTAATTAAAGCGAAATTATAGGAATTGTAGGGGTGGTGGTGGATTTGTTTTTGTTTTGTTTATAAGGTGTTTGGTTTCTATTTCTCTCCCTTATTTTACTGGTCAGTAGGTCTGGGTGTTGGTCAGTAGATGTATGTTATGGTCAGTATGTGTGGGTATTGATCAGTAAAAGTGTATGTTGAACATTTTTAACATTACATTTGCCATTGTTCATATACATTTTTCAACATGGAAACCGTAATGTTTATTTTCACTAGTCCCCCAAGAGCCACATTTCAAAATGGAGGCGTAATGTTAATTTCCCTTGTCCCCCGAGTGCAATTTTGTTTCCATATCGCCATACTATAATATTGTTGTGTCCAGTTGCATGTGATACGGTGACATTTTCGCCTATTTGTTTACATATTGAAGAGCGTAGCGGAAATTGCCTACGGCTAGTTTGCATGTAACAATACTCGTCTGCCCAACGTCATGCTACCCCCTCCCCAGGTCCCCCATGGCATCAGCCTCATTTTTTCACTATTGTGTACATTGTATCATATAGCAAATACTTTTCGCTGTTCTTCAGTAGCAATCCACAAAAATCATATCATGCCAGTAACTAAATCTTCGATTTTTCTTGGCGGGAAAGGGGCCCCGGGTGGCCGACTGGTCACCTCTGTCCGAGCGGGTTCGAGTCTTGGCTGAACTGGTGTAGGTATGTGAGAAAGCTTGCCAGTAGCTTCCCGTGGGTCGGTGGTTCTTCCCAGGGTCTTAACGGGCTATTGCTCAACCAAAATATACTGCCCGTCATGTATGACCTATCATGTGCTAAAAGTTGCGTTAAACCCCAAAAATCAGTCACAATCTGTTAGCGGGGAAATGCAACTTCAAGCATAACCATATAATCATATAATCGTTTAAATTAAACCTGTAAAATTATTTAGTCCAGTGTGTCATCTTTGCAAGTACACTTTAATTCAAAATATTCACATGTTGTTGTGTTTCATTGATTAGGCAATAACCTTAATATGCACGCTGAAGATAGTATAATTATTACAACACAAAGAGGAATCATCAACATTTACCTAGCAAACTAATGAGAGGATAAATTTAAAGATATTTGCACTTTCACGTGGATAGTAGGAAACTCGTGAAATGATATATTTAAAGATATTTGCGCATTCAGGTGATACTTACGTTTAATAATCCGTAGATGAAAGGGTTATAGCAAGAATTACTCATGGCTAGCCAGTTGGAACAAAACCAGATGATGTTGATGTACTTGTATCTGAAAAAAAGGAAAGACAACTCATCAAAATACTCCGAAACACTTGTATCATGAAGAAAATAATCATCTAAATTCAAAGAATATACCATCAAATGTTGCTATCAGTAAACCTGGGTCGGCTTTAATGAAGATATGGACAAAAACGTTTTTGTCGCTTCTTTTTTCTTTCTTACATGTAAATTGTCCATAATGTGTATATCTATATATTCGGATCAATGGGGAAACAAAAAGCTGGAGTCACATAACCTTCCCCGACTCGTCTAAATATCTGTTAGGTGACGGTAAGATTCCTAACTTATATTGTATATATCAAGTACCAATTACGTATTCAAGCTATAATTTTGTTTGTTAAACACGTATTCCCACCCAGATCCGGTTTTTTTTTTTGTTTTTTTTTTTAACATAAAACCCCAAGTTTGAGTCTCTTGGGTTGATCCCTGTGGATTAGGACTGCCACAGGGGCAAATGTCAGTTAGGTGCATGCATTTGCCGTTTCATGCCCAGCAAGTATGCGTCTAGATAAATGTTGGAGATCTTGATAGTTTTCAGGCAATGACCCTGGGGCTGGATCCCTTTGGGTAAGGATGGACGCCAAAGCCAACTTCAGTTGTATGTATACATTTTTTTGTGATGCCCAGTAAGTGTATATTTGGTCATCAGTTGGGAATCTTAATAATTTCCTAGTTGTGACCCAGTGCTTAAGTCTCTGGGTATAGAGATAGATCCATTAGTCAATGACAGGTACATGTATAAATTTGTTTCTTCATGAAAGGTAAGTGTGTATATGGTTATTCGGCGGAGCTCTCAACAGTTCTATGCTAGAATCCAGGGGCTCAGTTCTTGAGGGTAGTGGTAGACCCTGGGCATCACCCAGGGGTTCCAGTCTGATATGGGTTGCCAGTTCTCAGACAAGTGAGATATATAACTCATGAGTTATTTGAAATTTATTTAAAATCGCCCCATCTCCCCCCCCCCCCGGGGTGTGATCAAAATTTCGAAAGTATTGGCACAATCAACATCCATAGCACTACCAAGAGGTCGGATGGAAATAGTGGCAGGTTTGAACTGCCCTAAAACAAGTGGTTGTTTTTACGTCATAATGGCTTCATTGACATCACAACAACTCGATCACGTGTCATCACTAGTAGTAACGGTTAGGACATTTGGAAATCGTATGATTTCTTCAATTATTTGCATTTCAAAGTTGCAGGAATAATATTAAAATTAAAGGTGCATGTATTATGCTGATGGTTGAAATGTCGTTGAACACTCATCAGATTATAAGGATTTATTCTTCTCACATGTCGCCTGGTGTTCTTTCGCCAAAATCTTACCAATGTGGGAACCATCACTACGATTACCTCAGTCTCTTTCAGAGAGCTAAAGTTATTCGGTCTTCATTGGAAAGAGACGAGGATGTTTCGAATGCGATTGGTTGGTAGAGTCATTTGGGCGCAGCACATAATGGAAAAAAGTACCACATTTGTGTATTTTGTTCAAAGATAACGGTTGACAGTTATCTGTGGTCTTACGACCACAAGGGGCGCAATTTTGGTCGTAATTTCTCCAGGCTGATACCTGCGATTTTCTTATGCAGATGCAATCGGGAAAGGCCTAGAATTCCCTCTCGTAGTGTCACGCTCAGCATCAATCGCTTAATTGGAAACATTATTTCTGGCTGATGTGGCATTAATCTAAGATACATATGCTCCATTACGCTGTCAAATTTTGATGCAAAGAGTAATTATCTACGCACAATATATATGTGTGATTTTTCTTTCAGACTGCATTTTCACTAGTTAACCTGTTCAAAATAATTATTATAACAATAATACTTTATGAAAAGTACAGTCTCCCTGCACTTTCTCTCTCTCTCTCTCTCTCTCTCTCTCTCTCTCTCTCTCTCTCTATCTATCTATCTCTCTCTCTTTCTCTCTCTCTCTCGTGCCGTAATATCAAAATATAATAAGGAAGTAGTATTCGAACTGATAGCCGCAGACAAGACATATTTATTTTAGGTTGTAATGCACAACATGAATTAGGCTAACTTAAAATTGAAAGATTACTTCCAAGAGAATCACAAAATGAAATTCAACAAAAACTCATCTTCTTGCACCAAAAATGTTTAAATTTCGATAGTGCACTTCCATACATTGTACAAGATCAAAATGAAAATTATACTTTTAAATATAATATTTGCAATGAAGGTATAAAGATTCTTTTTTTCTGATACAAGCGAAAGAGACCTTGTCACTGAATCACTGAACCATTGTCCGTGTATGAAAGAAACACTACTGATGGAAGGAGATAACGAACAGTCACTTCATGTAACTTCGTCTTCGTCTATAGTCTTCTCAGATTGAACAGCTTTCCATCGGTCCGGTATAGGATGTCGGTCCCAGTATCATAGTCCCGGAAGGCATCAGTAAGCATGGCAGAGAACATACTGAAGAGGGTTAGGGCCAACACACAGCCTTGCTTGACTCCATTGGTGACTGGGAATGGTTCAGATGACTCACCGTCATCCACAACACCAGCGAGCATGCCATCTTGAAATTGCCGAACTATTACGATGAATTTCTCTAGGCAACCAAATTTTGCCATGATCTTCCAAAGGCCTCCACGGCTGACTGTGTCAAAGGCTATTGTCAGGTCGATGAATGTCGTGTACAGGTTGGAGTTCTGTTTCTGGCATCTCTCCTGCACTTGACGAGCTTCAAACACCATGTCTGTGGTCCCTCGTCCTCTTATGAAGCCACACTGACTCTCTGGCAGGAACCCTTGATCGATGTGATGCACAAGACGATTCATCAGAATTCTGACAAGTATTTTGCCGGCTATTGACAGCAAGGAGATGTCTCGATGGTTGTTGCATGATTGTCTTTTGCATCTTTTGGACGATGGAAGCATCCTTGTACTTCTGGTGTATAGTTCCCTGAGTGCACATTGACTAGAAAAGTTCAGTTAGTTTCTTTGCCATGTGCGAGCCTCCCGCCTTGAAGACGTTTGCTGGTATAACATCTGCTCTAGGTGCTTTGCCATTTGACAGCAGGTCGATTGCTTTCACAGTTTCAGTCAGCTCTGCGGGATGAGCAAGTGATCTGTTGATTTCAACTTGAGATCAATTGTCTCATCGCTGATAGATGACTGTTGATTGAGGGTGTCGTTGAAGTGTTCTGTACATCTTTGAAATATATTTTCCTTGTCATTCAGTAGCTTGGCACTGTCATCACTAAGTATTGGAGATGTTTCTGATGACTGTGGTCCGTAGATTGGCTTCAGAGCATCATAGAAGTTCTTTATGTCATTCATGTCTGCGTAGGACTCAATCTCATCTGCCTTATTGCTCAGCCATGAGTCTTGCAACTCTCTGAGTTTGGATTGGACAGTCTTCTTGATGTTGTTGAAGGCTGTCTTCTAAGATAATGATGTGCTGTCTCTGTTTCTCATTCAGACGTCTCTGTATGGCAGCATCGTTCTCATCAAACCAATCTTGATGTTTACGTGTGGTGGGACCGAGGGTTTTAGATGCAGTTGAGTACACAAAGTCTCTGAAGGATGCCCAGTTTAACTCGACATTCTCGGAGTTTGTATCGATTGTATCCAGTTGGCAGCACAGCTCTTCGACAAATGCCTGGAACTTTTTTGCCTTGTAGTCGTCTGCTAGGCTGAATCCGGATATTGAGCTTGGAGACAATGAGCCTGTGGTAAGTTCAGCATTCTGCACTTTTCATGGCCTTCGTCACTCGGATATCCTGCATGTCTCTTCTCCTGACGATGACATAGTCTATAAGATGCCAGTTCTTGGAGCTTGGGTGCATCCAAGACGACTTGTTGTGGTTTGTTGCTGACAACTGTTCCATGAATGCCAAATCTGAATGCTTGTGACAATTTCGGTCTCACAATCAGTATCAGGAAGACAGAGGTGATGCACCAACCTGCGCCAGGAAAGCCTTACGTAGAGCCTACAATCATAGTAAATGCCCAAACCCTCTTGGCAGTGGACATGTTCACCTATCTCATCAGCACACTGTCACGTGCAGTCAACATCGACGATGAAACCAACACCAGTATCGTGCAAATGTGTGGGAGCGCAGAGGCATTAGTAACAAAACTTAAGGTCTACAAAGCCATTGTGCTATCGACCCTGCTGTATGCTTGCGAAACTTGGACGGTGTACAGACGCTATGCCAACAAGCTAAACCATTTTCACATGGCCTGTCTGAGGAAACTAATGAGGATAAGATGGCAGGACAAGGTCCCAGACACTGAGGTTCTCACATGGACAGGTATTCCAAGCATCCACACTCTGCTAATGAAATCACAGTTGAGATGGGCAGGCTACGTCACCAGGATGTCAGAAGAGCGACTACCAAAGAAGATCTTCTACGACGAGATGAAGGAGGGAAAGCGACCTCAGGGTGGTCAGAATAAACGCTTCAAAGATTCCCTCAAGTCATCCTTGAATCTCTCCCTCCCTCTCTCTCTCTCTCTCTCTCTCTCTCTCTCTCTCTCTCTCTCTCTCTCTCTCTCTCTCTCTCTCTCTCTCTCTATATATATATATATATATATATATATATATATATGTCTTTCATAAAAACTAAGTACAATTCTTCGGCACTGTTAAAGAAAAGCTTGCGATAAATTTTAAATAAGAACCTCTCATCTTTGAAACTAAATATATTTTTCAAACATTTTTAGAATGGGTACGTTTTTTCTTGATTTTGATACCAAAATCAGGGTGGTCAAGTTAGGGTTGATACCAAAATCAAGAAAAAACATACAAATTCTGAAAATCTGGGAAATCCCTAAATTGGTTTAAAACTGAAGTTAGAAGCTTGTTATTGCATTGTATGATTAAAACAAAAACATACATACATACATACATACATACATACATACATACATACATACATACATACATACATACATACATACATACATACATACATACATACATACATACATACATACATACATACATACATACATACATACATACATACATTATCAAAGCAGTATTGCTAGACACAATATGTTGGAACCTGTAATATCACTTTAAGTCAAAGTATAGAAGTGTTCTGTCGAAAAATATCGATACGTCAAATATCAAACCGTGATAGAATTAAGTTTATTCTAATGATCACCTACTCGTTTATTTCTTCGTAGAACTCGGCGAGGAAGGTGTAGATCTGTAGAGGCAACCAGCATAGGACGAATAGGCAAACGACTACAATTAGCATCTTCACCACCTGAAAATGAAAGCATAGTACGAATAGGCAAACGACTACAATTAGCATCTTCACCACCTGAAAATGAAAGCATAGTACGAATAGGCAAACGACTACAATTAGCATCTTCACCACCTGAAAATGAAAGCATAGGACGAATAGGCAGACGACAACAATCAACATCTTCACCACCTGAAAATGAAAGCATAGGACGAATAGGCAGACGACAACAATCAACATCTTCACCACCTGAAAATAAAAGCATAGGACGAATAGGCAGACGACAACAATCAACATCTTCACCACCTGAAAATAAAAGCATAGGACGAATAGGCAGACGACAACAATCAACATCTTCACCACCTGAAAATAAAAGCATAGGACGAATAGGCAGACGACAACAATCAACATCTTCACCACCTGAAAATAAAAGCATAGGACGAATAGGCAGACGACAACAATCAACATCTTCACCACCTGAAAATAAAAGCATAGGACGAATAGGCAGACGACAACAATCAACATCTTCACCACCTGAAAATAAAAGCATAGGACGAATAGGCAGAGGACAACAATCAACATCTTCACCACCTGAAAATGAAAAACCAATTAATAAAACATAGGACGAATAGGCAAACGACAACAATCAGCATCTTCACCACCTGAAAATGAATGCAAATAATAAAACATATACATAGTTGGTACATTTTGTTTAAAATCTAGGAATAGTTATCTCGCGTTGTTTCTGTTTGATGAAAATCTGAGATGGATGACGAAATTGTTCCTAATCAACTAAGAAATAAATATATACATCTTTTTAATATAGTTGTTATTATTCATAGTTTCAGGATGCCAGAAGAATTGGTAGGCAATAGTTAGCATGGTAAGAAAATGTGCACTCGATTTATGTGCGAACGTAAGTAAGAAAACTATACTTGACATCAGTAAAAGTGAAAAAAGTGGCCTGTAAAGACATGCTTTATTTCTTCAAAATGAGTCTTAATGAATTAAATCGATTGATGTTTTAAATCTTACTCAGTACAATTAACATTGACTATGGAAACCTTGAACAAAGCCATAGACAAAACAAAATCTATGCTGAAATATGCATCAACTACAATGTGATATCAAGGAAGCAATAGTTTGAAACAAATGGGAACACGGGAATAAGACTGAATTGACTGTATAGGTTGATGCTAGTGAAATATAAACACGCCCACCATGGTGGAGGGGTATTGCAATCTCTGGTGGATGTGTACAGGATGATGACTTGAAAACCGATCGATGGAATTCAATGAAAGTTGGTAACCTTTTAAGAGTGCTCCAAGAAAGAAATCATTTGACTTTGCAACTTATTTATTAACTACTGCTACAGTATTGTGATAATCAGCAACAAAAATAATACATATGTAATTAGCGGAACGATAGAGTTGCATTCGTCTGGGGAATCTATTAGTTACCATTGCGATGTCTACGCTGGTGAAGAAATTCTGGCGAGTGGGCGGGTTTTGTTGCTAGAAATACCCTTCTAATTCGGTTATCGGTCTTCTTTCCTAGAACATTTTATAATTTATATAAATTTAGTCAGCACTAGTTATAATAATTGCCATAGATTTTTTTCAAATCATTATATCTATTGTATATGACTAAATACACCAAGTTTTATGTGGTTGTTGGGTCTGTATCGCACCGTTCCAAAAGTTAAACATGAATTGAAGAAACCAGACAACTAATTTTAAGGTTCAAGAGACCAAATTCAAAAATCTTTGGTATTCGCTACTAGTGAGGTGTTTATTTCAAAAAGAAAATATCGTAAAAGACGTTTCCAAGATATTACTTTAACACAGCCACCTTGCCCTAGGATGATGCCAGATGATAAGATTTAGATTTAGAGACCGGCGCAGTTCGAAATAACTATCATCAGATAAAACCTATGTTACTGAAAATTTGCAACATTTCTGTAAGAAAAGACCGAATTCAGGCAAATGTCTTGTAATCAGTTATATCCATTAGCTTCGATTCCATAATTATGCATGACTTTCAATTTAAATTCATTTAGCGTTTCTACACTGGATTTGCTCTGCGTAAAGACGAGGCCTGCAACTAATTATGTGATCAACTTCCGGTTATGTGGCGTTCTACAGTCTAAGCATTTAAGCTTTTGTCACGGTTTGTCTCAGAAACGTAAGCTTTCCGAATTATTCTTAATCTGCAAACGTCCGTCCGCTCAATATGCCATGAATAAAACTGAAATGTAATAATGCATCCCGATCCCAATACGTGGTCAATACAATGTCAACAAGCTGTAATGTCCTCTCCTATACACTTCCACGGCTTGAAAGCGAGATAGGCCTTGTCTGCAGTTCAAATTAATTTTGACCTAATCATCGCTTGCTTGGATCTGTTTTGTGTGATTTATCATAACAGTTTCACTTTTACAGGATAAGGTCTGTCAATAAGTATTGCACTATATTGCAGTATCAGGTAAAGAAAATATTTGACAGGGTTTCTAACCACATTTTTTAAAGATAGACAAGTTTATGTGCAATTAGAAAACTGCAGCGCAGCTTCATGTACCCGAACTTTTGTCAATCATGTGTACCTCTTACATAAACACTCTCAGACCTCAATCCCAATGTTATGCCCGATGAAAATCTTAAATGTACATATAAATACATTTCATTTTAACTGTTGAATAAATGTACATATAGTTGTACGATTGAGATGTGAAACTATTCAAAATTCGACCCTAGAGTATGGAAGTATTAAAGGGTCATCGTCTTGACGAGATATTTCTATAGTATACGTGGTCAAGACAACGTATTTTACGTTAACAAGACCAGTTACCGATTGCAATACAACGACATAATTATGAGGAATATAATGACACCTTGATGTATCTATTTTGCCTTATTGACATGCTGCCCAAAAAAAGCAATCTAAGTATGTACACTTGTCATGTCCATAAAATCATGTCAACAAAATGCAATCGGCATCTCGTCTTCTTGACATACAAGACGTCGTCTTGATCCCGTATGCAATATAAATATATCGTCATGTCGATGGTAGGTTATTACTTACATACTTTTGTATTATTTTGCTTTAACAAGTTATTAATCTACCCTACCACTCTTCCACCAGTCCTTATATGTGGCTAACTAGTTAGCGATCATTATGTATGCACATGTATTATCGTGAAAATACATAGAACAGTTATAAGTAAAATTACAATTCACGTAGTCTTCCTTCAATTAAATGTTCACGTATTGCGAGAGACCTTTTCGCCAGCAAACATACATTCATACATACATACATACATACATACATACATACATACATACATACATACATACATACATACATACATACATACATACATACATACATACATACATACATACATACATACATACATACATACATACATACATATATATACCAGATAGAGAACAAATGAAAACAAAGATAACCCTCAAGAATTTGACATAGCGAAGTATATGAACTAATATATTCGTAACGACAAAAATCACACTTTCTTGTTGTCAGCAACACACAAAAAATTAAATGCTAAGATTTAAGTATATGTCGAGGAATGGATGCCTCTAGTAATTTGGTCAGTTTTAGATTAAGTCATCAGTCTATACATATATGTAAAGTAGATTTTAAAGGATCATAATTGTCAGACATGCTCTTAACCCTTGAGTTAGCTCGTATATTTACTTTAAAGTGAGGAATTATATTTCATGGCATAAGGGTCACTGAATTATATCATGGCATTGTGGTCACTTTTAACCAATGGTGTCACCATGGCCATCTTGTTTAGTCTTTGTACGAATGTGCCTAGTTTGTATATATATATATATATATATATATATATATATATATATATATATATATATATATCTAGTTTGAAGTGAAAAATATATTTCGTGACATGAGGGTCACTTTTAAAACAATGGTGGCACCTTGACCACTTTTTGGCCGATGACGAACTGTTTTCTCTCTAACGCCATGTTTCTTGGCATGGTAAACATTATAAGAGTAATTAGGGATGAAATACAAACTTATCTGCTTGAAATTCGAATCTACCATGCGGTTTTGTTTTCATAGAAAATCTGTAACAACTTTGGTTCAAGAGTTTAGTACAACTAATGTGTTTGTTAGTGTGATCACTCAGTTGTGTCCTCAACTAACAAAGCGAGACTTACGTAAATATAATGTATTTAAAGAATGGCCTTACTATGGCGTCCACACACACACACACACACACACACACACACACACACACACGCCTTTCCAAGGGCAGTGCCCTCATTCATTGTCTGTCTATGATACTCTCTTATTAGCCTGTAAAAATTAAGATACGAAGCAAAAGTAGATCTCAGAATAGATAAACGTGCCATCCACTTACATCACCATCGCCAATTTTTTTTTATAAATCATAAAGGTTTGTTTAGATACGATCTAATGCATGCAAATTCAATTTACAAAAGTACTCAAAATTACTGATCATAATATAGTTAGTCAAACAAAAATATGCTGACGCAAAATAAAGATAATAAAAGTTAAATATTTGGAGGAGGGATAGAAATTGTCCATTTCACGCGAGGAAACAAAGTAAAATTATGTTGTTGTAGCTCACCATCGCTCAAAGGCGCCGCAATGAAAATGTATTATGATAAATCAGATAAGTGTGAATGATTTATTAACTCTGTGTTCTTTTTGCTTTTTTTTTATTTTTGTAATGTATAAAACGAGAAAGGATCATGAAAACAATTTGGCTCTACGGCCAAATTTTTGCGTCCGCATGAACGATATTGGCTAAAAAAAATAATAAAAAAACAATGTTTTTACTCACTGAAGATATTGCTCCTTCTTCTGCGTTTTTTCATTTGTTCATTTAAAAACGATTGTTCAACACATTGTTGAAGTCTTGTTATATTTCATTAAAATAATATCTGTTGGTCCTACATATTTGTCTTTAAATCAATTATGTCAAAAAATTTTACATGTAAAGCAATGTGATTTCGAATGTACAGGTGGTGGTGCCTTCAAGCGGTCTTCATCGAGTAGAAAAGAGGAACTACGGAACCTTCTTCATCTGACCCTAGCACGTGTGTCAGCTGAGAATTGGTTTGTGGCACATGTTGTTAAAAGCTGGACTTTAATTCTGCTGTTTATATTAGATGATAAAACGCAATTTAATGTCATTTCTATGATCACTTGGTAACAAATAATTCACAATGGACCTTACCCTAGCACGTGTGATTTGGTTTGGGAACATGTTATTAAAAGCTGGACTTTAATTCTGCTGTTTATATTAGATGATGCAACGCAATTTAATGTCATTTCTATGATCACTTGGTAACGAATAATTCGCAATAGACCCTAATTATTCATCGCAGTTGATTCATGCCATTGATAGTGTGTTATTTATATGACAATTTCACTTACAGGCCGTACACCTACTTTGTAAATTTGATACCAAAACTAACACCGTCTCGCGGTCTGTCATTAACAGATGACATTAATGAATTGTGTTAAATAGAACTGTGTGGTCAGCTGTTTTTGGTTAATGTCGTGTCTGAACTTGACAAGAAAATGCAAATAATGCTCATGAGGTTATTTACTGTACTTAAAACATCAGCTTTCCACGCAAAGCAATTTCAGCTGCACAACAAGCAAAAACACCTTCAGAAACCATCTGACCCTTTAGAAAGCTAGTGATTGACAAGCCAATTGACCAATCGGGGGTAGGGGTGGTATAGAGTATCATAATAATCGTGACTGAGACAATATTTGCTATCTAGTATATGGGACAGAGTTAGAATTCTGATAGGAGAACGTATACAGTCGGATTCAGAATTGATTTAGGAACCCGTAGCTCAGACTTGTGCTGAGATACTTAAAAAAAACATCCATTTTCTTTTTGTTTTATTAATCTGTAGGATTCCTTTGGGAAAAGTCGTTTTTAGATGACGGCTCATAGGCAGACACACAACGGTTGTATCATACAGCGACAATGATTTAAGATGCTGTTTGCCAAAAATTATTTTTTTTTATCTCTGAAGATTCTGAAGATTTCTCTAAATTATCGTGTATGCTATCGTACTCTTTAACTTTTACAGCCAAAGCTTTTTTTTGTTGTTTTTTTTTAGACAACATTTATCAAGGTATAAATGCATTTATATCAATTGTTGTATTTCTCATACGCCTGCATGTTTACAACGTCTGCATGCCACTTGTCATCCATGCAACTATTTTGTAGGAAAATATTTTTTATTTCAATTTTCTGTTTTTTTTTTTTATTGTCCCATTGAACTTGTTATGGTAATTGATTGACTTTGTATAAGCAACTGGATATATTAAATACTGTTCTTTGTTGGTCATTTTAACGGAAAAAAATATCCGGAGGATTCGTTATGCCTAATACATTGTCCTTAGGTGTTATCAACAAGATATCAGAACGACCGTTGACAAAAGTTACTTTTATTTTCAACTATTAGCAACGTTTCTTCAATCACTTCCGATTTATGAATGATTTCAGATTTGTGTCAGTCCTATGGTTGATTCTAGAACAGCTACTTCATATACTGCGTCACTATGTGCTGTTTTAAATCTGGTTTTGTGTTCCATAAATTAAATTGTTGTTGTTGTTGTTGTTGTTTTGGGTTGTTATTTTTTTTTTTTGTTTTTTTTTTTTTGTTTTTTTTTTAAATCGTTGTAAATTAACCTTTTAAGTTTACGATATTTTCCATTTGTCTTATAAATTTAGCCGAAGACAGAGTTGTGTATTTATCCACATCAAACACGTAATTTATTCCTTCCTCATACTGCACTGTTTTGACCATCTTGCTATCAGGGTTGATGCTGCTTATTGCAATGCTATCATTATTAGATATAATCTGTAAATTTTTTGTGGTTTTTGTTTTTAAAAAGTGGAGTATATCTTGTTTGATATTTGACATCAGTTAATTAACATCTTTATCCCCATGAATGTTATTCTTCACTTGACTACACTTTTATCTCGTCCAAACTTGTAAACAAACAGGCATTATCTCTAGATACAGATATTGTTGCTTTCAGGATCAACTCGTTAAATATTTATATCACCCCTCTGAAAATTGTTGAATTCCATACAATGTAGGCTTGTTCCATTATTTATGATGTGTAAAAAAACGAAATTATTCCTTTATCTTCGCCCTTTGTTTTCATAGTTTGACTGGACTAGTAATTATTTAAACTTTTTGTGAAAGAGTCTATTCTAACTGGACCAGTAATTTTCAGAGAAGGTTATATGGTGAGAGAGCTGGAATTTGAATTCTTGGAGATTTTTCTATGCATTTGCTTTTGTATGCATATATATATATATATATATATATATATATATATATATATATATATATATATAGAGAGAGAGAGAGAGAGAGAGAGAGAGAGAGAGAGACAGAGAGAGAGAGAGACAGACAGACAGACAGACAGGGAGAGACAGACAGACAAACAGAGACAGAGACAGAGAAAGCTAATTTTAAGAAGTCACTGTTTTTGCTGTGTCTGCTCAAAAGACCATCTGATCGTAATTCACAGAGCGTTTGCGGTTTCAGACGGTTGGAAATGAAGTGTGGCGATCGGAGTGCCTTAATTTCAGGGCCATCACAAAAAAGTACTTATTTGTAACCTAGGAATGAATCCGTTATAAAGAAAGTAAGGAAAATCAGATTTAGTGACTTCATAATCCGATAAAGTTGAAATTTCAACAATGGAATCTAAACACATATCCAGTTGTTTTCAGAGTAGATATACTATAAATAAGGAACGAAACCGCAGCAATGGAGTGAAACTGTATTGTCATTCAATGCATTCTTTAAATAGCACTAAAAAAAATCCTCATATAATTATCCACTGGAAGAATACAATCTGACCAGCGAACGCATCTATAGAAAGATCAAGATCCAATGGAAGGATAGTCCTAACCAGCGAATTTATCTATTGCAAGATGGTTAACCTTTGTATAATGAACCATCTTAATGGAAAGAGAAATGAACATTTAAAAGGTTTCAAAACCATACCAAAACAGAAGCTTCCTGTCTAATGATTTTCTTATCTCACAGGGAATTGTAATTTCCTTTCCTGCTTTTAGCGGGACTGGAAACTTTCTCCACAGCTATTGGCGGTATCAATTAACAAACTCTTGACCTGCAACATTAGTCAAGAGATGATGGCTTAATTGGATCAGAAACGAAATTTAATACAAATAATCATGAAATTAGTATGGATTTAGGTTGAGCATAGATTCTGCTGAGCTAGTCAAATGTGAAATGAACAACTCTACACAACCACCGCTGCCAACTTGGTTACTAGAGATTGCCTAAATATGACCATAATTACCTATATGTTGTTATGTATGATATTTATATACTTAACTTTTGTCTATGATTGTACGTTGTATGGTTATTTGAAAATACATACTTAACTTTTGTCCAATTGTTTACATAGTATTTTCATAGGTATTTCGCAATTAGACTTTTGTGACATATGTCAGGTTGGCCAGTATTTTCGTACTAGAATTACTCATATTGTAATTTGACATAGGTCATGTAGGCATGTGTATTTATTTATACACAGATTTTGGTAAACAAATTCATTTCCGATTCTAGAATGTTGGTTCTAAAAGATCAGTCTGTAAGGAATCTATTTTGGTTGTGTTGTTTAAATCAGATATAATCTGAGAGGAATTTTTTATTTACAATATTCATTTGAAATACTAAAGTGCTCATTGACTTTTGGATTAATACATGATTTAGGGATTGATGTGAATTCATTCAAATGCATTCTGGATTACATTGTTGTGATACATCAGAACATTCAAGACTATTGGAATTCATTTGGAACATTCTATTAGTTTGGACTTGTGATTAGGACATTTAGGATTATTTGGAATTTAACTCACTAATTGTAAGTGTTTATTGAATTTTCACTTTAATTGCCTGGAAATAAATTACTTGTAGATTTTACTTACATTGTTGGTTTCACTTTCTTTCTGTTACATACTTTTAAGACCTTGAGTCGTAACACTATCAAAATTACAGAGTGACGTTTGTACACAAACTCATTCTCTGTTACGTGACTACTAAGGATTTCGATATACACGTTTTGTGCGGCTCCATGCAGATCAGACTTTTTTTTTGTCAAGCACCTATGTACAGAGATCTTGATAAAAGTTGAGGTCGATATTATAAGTGCACTGAGCTCCATAACCCAATGCGACTGTATAAATGTGGTTCGCCGAATATAGAGATTCAAGTTATTTCACTTGATATACATATATGTTTCCACTATTAGATCACATCTGATTCCATACGTAGGGTATTAAATATTGTACATGGGAATCATTGTGATTTGTGTTAGCGTCTCAATAAACAAATACACTCAGTCACAACTGCAAACATACATACAAATATGCAATCCTTTAATTTCAACCCATGTTAATTAGTACATGCTTGGGTAACAAATAACTGAAGAGTCTACATGTATTCTGGCTGTTGCTGATGGTCTATCGTTACATGGTGTCTTGCATTCGCAACCTCGAGGTCAATTTTATGGATCATACCTCGAGGTCAATTTTACGGATCATACCTCGAGGTCAATTTTATGGATCATACCTCGAATGTATGAGAATAGCTGCCACTCAGACTACCTCGGCTATTTACGAAACAAGGATTGACCGAGAAGTTACGAATGCATCGAACTATGTTTTCATTCGCAACTTCTCAATCAATCCTACGGTCAATCCAATCGTAGAAATAGCCGATTGCGGTTTCTTAGAAATTTGCGGCGAACAAAATGTATGATTTTTCTGTAAATTACTGCGCCAACATACATCCGAGGCATATTTTTGTCTCGCAGAAATAGCCTAGGTGGTCCGAATGGGTGTCTTACTGTCTACCTCCTATTCACGCTCCTCGCAGCTCATACTCTTTTCAGAATATATCGCTTCTGTAAGGCTGTTTTGATCCCTGGTTTATCAAAACTTGGTACATCGTCACCGATCATTAACTCTCACTGGACAGGGTCGTATTTCGACACCCACTCATTTTTAAGGTAGACGGTATGAGGCTTGTGTTTATAAATTCACTCAAAAACTAAATCTGTAATTTGGTTTTCATTTATCTTTGAGTTAGGCTTGAACATGGATTGACTTGTTTGGCGACTGACTTTTACAGTTGTCTAACACAGGAGATCAGATGCGTAATTTCGGCTTCAATTGAACGGCCAACACGGTTTACGTGTTTATGTATGTCTGCTATAGATGTAATTATCTTAAAATCGAGATGGTTGAGGGGTAATGAGAAGCATACATATTTACTATAATAACAGTGAACTTTAATCATGCATAAGGCCCATATTGCTTATTTTAGCCGCCTTGTCAGAGGAAAACGTTCGAATTAACCATTAACTCTCGGAAATGAATATAATTAAAGAGAGGATGTGGGTAGTGCTGGTGGTTCTGTATCAAAGCTATAATTGGTACAAGGAATTAACCTGAATACCTTAATCAAAATCTTACAAGCATGCTTCCCGCAAAAATCATTGGTTACTTTTAATTTGTATCGTTAATGTAGAATCATTCTCATTTTCATGCAATTTGACATCGTCCGATGGTAATTCAACAAAAATCTGTCCTGTGTGACCTTAGGAAGTGATGTCTTATTTTCAATCTTCTCAAATCTCATTCACTATGCCAAAAAAACATTTCCTCATTACCTGTGTGACCTGAATCTGACATATTAAAGTATTCTAAACATACGTTTCCTATAGATTATATAGTAATAAATCATAGTAGAAGAAGGGAGTCAAGTCAACACTGTCAAATTTAAGTGGTATAACTTCTCGCCCATTCTACTGATAAAGTATTTAAACCTTTTAAGTTTCATACAAGGTGGTTTAATTGAACTATTTTACTTGTTTATTCAGTTTCTCAATATTTACAGCACATACTTTCTAGATTTTAATAATTTAATGATGCTTAATTTAAGTGTAGGCCTTTACATTTTTATCTACACCGCCTGCAACCTAGTTAAATCGTCAGCCTGAAAATCCATCACTGCATATACAGAATTCCTGACTTTTTCCTCCTTGGTATTAGGCAATCTAAAATGTGTGTGATGCAGTTGTTAAAGCTTACCGCTTTCTCGAAGTTGCATGTAACCACCAAATTCACAATTTTGTGGTAGTGGTTTTATCCTGCCAAAGGGGGGTAACCCACTGTGAGAAGTATGCTTCCTAGTACGATTTTGAATAATGAACAGTACACAAGTAATCAATGCTATAAGACTTTAGGTGCAGTGCAGTCATTTTTGCTACATGCTGAAACATACTATAGCGTAATGGTGTATTGACATAACTGCGAAAAGGAAGTGTATTTTATCGAATTGGCAGAAGGCAATACTAACCCCAGTACGAATCAATAGTCTTATTAAAAAATAAGAAATATTGGGGGTTTTCCTGGGTAACTAATATCCACGAAATTAAATCCACCACCAAAAAGTCATTGTTGATTAGTCGTCAAGGTAAACAGTGTGACCCCAGGAATTTTTCAAATGCAACGGATCTTTGAGAGGTCGTTTTTGTCAAGGAAACATTATAGAGGAAACAAACATGACAAATTACGCAGCAGAAAGTCAGAGAAACTGGCCAAGCGCTTTCGAGACCTATTGATCCATCTTCCAAGCCAGACGACGCAAAGATATAACAATTGCAAACACGAAAACATAAACAAAATATGTATTTACATCCTGTTTTGTTATAACGAAAATAAAATCACATAATCTAATCCTAATATATTGGGAAAGAGCAGAAAACTCTATACTCTTAACTATTTACATTGTGGAAAATCGGGTATTCCAATATGGGAAGAAGACTGTTTTGTGTTTAAATTGCCTGCAGGTGACCCATTTAACTGTCTGAAACAGAGGAGACGTACCAGGATGCGGCAATGCTCCCGATGTAGGGCTACCCAAAATTGTGTCCCAGATAACCTATATTGTACAGTTCTAATCCAAAGAGTAAAAGATAACATGCTTGAAAAATTAAGAATAAGGTGAGAGTATCGTGTTTCTATTCTTCTTGATTCAAGACGCCTGGTCTGAGAATTCTAAGGCGGCGAATCCAATAAAGTTTCCCTTGTTCTTCTGGTTTCGAGGTTCCAGTTTGTATTTGTGGGCTACTCCAGTCAGGATAATGCCATTGAAATAGTGGCCAGTGGAAGCAAAATGTTCTGCGAAGGGGCTTCTGGCAAATGTGTTGGTTACCTGTCGGATCTATATAGGTCATCCTCCTGTTTAGATCTTCGGTCTCATCTACATACTGGACTGAAATTCTTTGCATGTTATTAAATATATCACATTTTGTGCATTGCATGTGATGGTGCCACGATAAATAATGAGATTGTTGCCCGTTATTGTACTGAAGTAATCTCTAATTTCGATCATGTTTTGGTGCATCTTTTATCTCAACGCAGTTTCTACGCTTATTTGTATGCTTTTCTCTCTCATATTATATGGGTTGTTATAAGTTCTAAGGTATTGCCATTCGTTTTTCGCCCGAACCGTGCTGTTTAATGTTGATGTCAAATATGTTTTAATTTGTTCAGTTGCATGAGATGAAATCCTGATAAAACTGTCTAACAAGACCCATTACATGAATGAGCATGCGATGAAACACTGATCTAACTGTCTAACAAGGTCAAGTACATGACTTTCAAGTATTTCACTAGTTTTTCTTAACAAGTGTGTTTTGCTTAAACATATTTTATTGCCGTATTTGCAACACATGGGATCGGGCTACAAGTTCTCACAACTTAGCAACAGCTCTCCCCAAATACACAAGTAGACACATGAAAAGTGGCAAGGACGAACAGTACGAATCATACTTATGTGTGTATCAGAAACACAGAACACAGTGCATTAATACAAATGAATAATGAAAATTTCATCACACTAGTATAGGGAAAGAACAAATTAATAAAAGTTAATACAAAGTAAGTGTAAAACAACTAATTTAAGGAAGAAAAAGGGGGGAGGAACGATAATGGAAATCCACGGCAGGTGTTGGAGGGAGATCATGTCAATAGGTATCTTTTAGTATCTTTAATATAAGTCTGGAAGATTTCAAAGATGCGGGTGTTTAGATTATTTAATGGCTCAGCTGATTATAACATCAAAACATTAGTATTTACAGGGATGAATAATTGGTTTAAGCAATGCATTAGTCTCAGTCTTGGTACTGTATATTTCTTAAAATTAAAAATATAATGGTAGGCAGTCTCATCGTCCTCTGTACATGTGCACAATGGGCTATCAGTTAGAAAATTTAAAAATAAATTAGTGTTTCAATCACTATAGTTGTTTCTTATCCTAGAATGAATAATTAATAATTTCCTGTTACTGGTATAATAATATAGTGGGACATAATTGGGCGTAGGTGAAATTTGACCTTTAAATGTTAGATAATCTCTTTCATGTTTTACTGGATCCAGCAGAGTGTTCCAAACGATTGTTGTGGAAGCTATATAGAAATTTCTGTAGACTTCTAGTCAAGCATATATTTGTTGAAAATTATTTCTATTTCACAAATTATGTTGTGTTGTGTGTCCAACTAACGGAGGTATAAGATCTTGGAGGTAAGAGGAAGATGAACCATATAAATTTTGTGAAAGGTACAGAGTTTATGAAATTTTCTTCTTTCCGATAATTGGGGCTAACCGGTTTCTCTGTAAATATTGTTAGTAGAAGCGCTACGGGTAGGTCCGGTTACAATTCTTCCCGCTTCAAGTTGGAGTCTTTCGAGTCTTAATAAGTCAGTGGCAGAGCAATTATCCCATATTGTATCAGCATACTCTAGGAGATGGCGTTATAAGAGAGACAAACTCTCTCTAATGTTTTCCTACCTAGATTGTATTTAATGGACCTCAAAACATTCAGCATTTTGGATGCATGTAAGCAGATATTATCAATATGTTTCGAAAAGCTACCAGAGTTAGTGAATGTTAGACCAAGGTGTTTATGATGCACAACAAAATGTAGAAGCTCATTTTGAAACTCAAGCTCGGGAATAACGGGGTCTAATTTGTTGGAAAAAACATAACTTCGGTCTTTGAAAGTTTTATACTTACTGACCATTGTTTGGACCATTGGTCTATAGTTTTAACATCCGAGTTAAGCACATACTCGATTTTATTGGTATTAGATGAGGAGTAAACTACGTAAACTATCAGCAGCAAAAAATCTTGTAACACTTGTCAGGTTATCAGAAATGTCATTTATATATACAAGGAATAATAATGGACCTAGAACTGATTCTTGGGGGATTCCAGCAAACACATGTTTGTTCGTTGATTCAGAGGTATTAACAAATACTTTTTGAAGTCGCCCAGAAAGATGGTTGCTTAGCCAACTAATTAAATGAGAGTCTATTCCGTATGTTTTCAATTTAAAGGGCAAACCTTTATGCCAAACGCGCTCAGAAGCACTCGAAACATTATAAAATAATATACACACATCCTCGCGTTTGCCTAAAGCAGTGCATATACTATGGCAGATATATATTAACTGGAATATGGTGGAGGTTTGAGGGAGAAAACCAGACTGATATTTATAAAGGAGATTATCTGAATTCAAATGGTTGCAAATAAATTTATACATAACTCATTCCATTATTTTCTCGACAAAGCTTAACAAAGAAACAGGTTTGTAGTTTGACAGATCGTTGTGATTTCGTTTTTTAAAACTGGCATTACAATAGCTTCTTGGCAATGGCTGGGGAGGCACCTTGTAACATTCGATGACTGATCTTATCAAGTCCACAAGCCTTTATCAATAACAGTGAATTGAATTTCATTGAATTGAATTGATTCAGCTTATTGTACTAAAGATGCAATTTCAGTCTCTATTTTGATAATAAAGAAATAACAATTCATTGACTTGTCTTATTTTTATAACTATCTATTAGCTTCTTAACGCGATTTAGTAAATTTGTACTTATAACTACCTCAAGACAGTAATATTTTTATTTGATGGAGATCTGTAAGTATGGACGCTATGACTGTTGACTGCTATCTACCAGCCTTCCAGTATATCTCCTATTTATACTCTTCGGTAAATAGTCATGTGATGTAATTCTGATCAATCATTGCTTGTCAGGCACGCCGAACAGGTCGGGTTGTTCCGAACAGATACTCTACAACTAGTGACACAAAATGAGGGTTATCATACAATTTAATTAACATTACTTTCCGTTTACACTTAATCAGTAGCAAATATATAAACATTTTGTGTTATCCGTCCTGTCTATCAAACATCAAAGCCTTTTGAGTCGTAACCAAGGTCGCTAGGCATGGTTGAAGAGTAAGCAAATACCAGTAAACGCTAACAGCATTGAAAATACATTGACTAGCATAAAAATGAAGAATATAATAATAAAAGTTCAAAACATAATCATACTTGTATAAATGAAGGCCAGCATTTACAATGAACAAGTGAAATTTAATACAAAATGTGAAATTGGTAGAATTTAGTGTGGGAAACCGGTCATGTGATCTAGCGTCGGTCATCATGGCTGCAGACGTATTTTGTAGTGTCAGCTAATGAAGTCATCAAGCTTAGTGCTATTCAAATGCTGATTTGGAAGGGAAATTAAGTGTAATAAACATATTTATGTTTGTGCTACATTCATATGAAGTAAGATTCCAAAAGATTTTATGAGTATTAACCGATTTGCAAGATCGAACTTGATGACAGTGCATTTGCTATGCACATAACCGTCGATCACACTTGACATATAACTTGAACAAATGCATACAATATCAGGGTAACTCACGTTCTCTACATTTCCAATCACATTACAGTGTGGTCAAATTCACTCTTTCAGCAGTAGATAATCATTGACATTAACAACATATTTAATTTACGACATGGAAAAATCACCCTCCCTACCCATCATATTAAAGCTTTGGAGCCCCCAGGTCTATTAACAATATGAAGACTAAGAGAAATGGAAAGTTATACACGCGTTGGTAATAAGTAGACTAGCGTGCATCGAGTATTTGTACTTATGAAACATTTGTAAGAAGAGAGAATTTCCAAGGGAAACTATCTTGGTAAAGTCACTAAATTAGGTTAGATCGAATATTTACATCACGGTCAAGCTCAGTGTTTGCATTGTATACTGTCTATTTTCCAGCTGTTCTCTTTGCAGCATCTTTACCCTCTGCAGCATGTATTTCTGCAATCAATTCATCTCAATTTTGTAAGTTAGTGACCTCTGAGATTTCTTTCAAAGCAATGACTCGCTTTCTAGGACTACCTTCCGTATGTTGTATGTAGATCGTTCTCTTAAAGGTCAAGTAGGATTCAGTCTCTATGACCTTCTTCAATTTCCGAAGTATTTTCACCAGGATGAATCGGTACTAGGTCAGATCCTCTACCACAATTAACATGTCAGGGTCGACCTTTAGAGCTCTTCTTGCAAGAATAACCTTCGATCTCGCCTTGTATGACTGGAACCGAATGATCAGCTGGACCTTCCCTTTCTCATTTACTTTGCCAACACTGTGAGCACGGTCAATGTTAGGCCCGAAGTTCACGACGAGCTTATCTTGAAACGAACAAAGAACGATACTCTCAGCGCTGTCCTTCTTAGGGTCTAACTGTGCATTTAATAAACGCAAACAATACTGTCTTGAATATTGAAGTTTTAGACTATCAAAATCCTCCTGTATTTCTGCAATTTTAGTCGATTTTTCATCACATACTTTCTTGAGGGGCTGGATAGTATTACAGTGGTGTTCATGGATCTGTGACTTAATGCACTTTCCCATAACTTCATGAACGATTTGTTCGAACTTATGTCGCTTTGCCTGCACTGAGGCAGGAATGAACTTTGAAATGAAATCTTGACTGCTAAGACAACTATGAATAATGTTTGTAATATCAACTGATGCACTCCGAGGAACAGATTTGTGTTCTGATGTTGACATGGATGATTATTCGTAGACTGTTTCATCAACTTCAGAATTGACCTCCATACTTGTATTGAATTCAGAATCAATAGTTTACTCAGTTATTGTGAGTTAGGTGAGTACTCGGCACTTACTTCACTCAGGTTAAATTTCCTGTAGCTGACGTCACTGTTTATTTGTGTATCACACATAATTTGCAAAATTCAAGAACAAAAGTGTGCATAGTGATTGTGAATATAATACATTACACCTGACTGGTGCCTCACTGAGGAACATCGTGTAAATTGTTGGAATGTAGTTTTGAATATAACTTTGTAATTTTTTACTTCCATTTTTTTTTTATTCCATAAAAATGTATACAAAATGACAATGAATCATATTTTCAGGAATGTGCATGGAAACAGTTTTATTTCTTTTTATGTTGGTATTCATGTATACACCTCATCGTTGATCGCAAAAATTTGATTTTGTAAACAAGGTAGTTAACCATTAATTGCTCTTAACTTTTCTGAAAAATCTAGAAGATCACCATTCATTTCCTCGAATTCCATCAATGACTGCATACTTAATTCAATGGCAAGGCAGGACGTCATCTTATTGGAGACTTATTAATCTGGATGAAGCCCACGTGTCTTATGCAATTACAAATACTTTTGTATTCTCCTTCGTTTCATACAAATACCGCATTAGCGGAAATTAAACTTTGTCTCGAGGGCTTTTTGGCAGCCTCGTATTCCGTCTCGATGGTATTATTGAGTCAGTGCAATGTAACTGATGCTTATTTCACCCATCATGCATACATTCAGTATAATCTAGGCTTAGAATTTTAGTTGCAAAGAAAGCTATAATTAAACTGTAAAGCCTCAAAGAATGCATATTGAAAGCCATATAACATAATCGTCTTTATCCTGGCGTTATGTCTTCAAGATATAATGTAGGTGTTGCCTAGCTTTGAAGATTTAGGTACGTCGTTTTGTTTTAAAATGTGGTACGCAGTAGGTGGCCAGTACAACAAATCAAAGATGATAACGATACTAATAACAAACTTACTGAATTCCTGGACATACACTGTTACGGAATTATGTATCATCTTTAAATTATAATATAGTTTTCATTTAGTTTATTATATCTGTATTATAAATTCTTTAATTTAGTAGCATACGCTATTGTATACATTGATTACAGAATGCCACATGAGTCAGTGTTTATGTCCAGGGAAAATCAATAATTATGTCGGTCAACCACGTTTTTAGCGCGTGATGTTTATGACCTGGATCCCATGTCTCTATAGAAGTCAACACTGTGTTGATTTGAACTTAAGGTATTGCTATTGAAGTGCGAAAGTACTTTTTAGGCTGACATGCGTGACCTAGTTTCTGATTGGTTCAGTAAAGTTGTTTACTGCAGGATGGAATTGTTTTAATACGTAGTTACAGAGTTAAGGGTTATTCTCTTTTGCGCAGTAATATGCTATATAATGCCATGGAGCCAGATTGAACGCTCAGTCTTATACAGTTACAGTAGATCATAAAGAGAGAGGAGAATTATTCATTGTTTGAGATTCAGCTAAGGGGAAAATCTATTTTATACATAATACAATTTGGATTTAAGAGCTATTGTTCAAGTAGTTTACCTGGGATTATTGTTATTTTGGATTTAGAACTGAAAATCATTGGTATATCAGAACATTCAAGACCCATTCATTCGGAACAATCTTTCTTTCTGAACATTCATTAACTTAGAACATTCATTCATTCGGAATACTTTGGATTAACTTCTGGATTATTGAAGTGTATAGGACGATTTCGGACTAATTAAGGAAATTGTAAACTGTTATTTTTAATTCTTTCACTTTGTTTGTTTAAAATATTTTATATTTTAGGAAATTAAATTTGTATTTGAGAAATTGTGAAAGCTTGTTCGAGTCGTTCTTTCTTTTGTTACATTTACCCCTAGGCGTAACAACACTTTGTATTCCTATTTAAAACAAATCTTTGACATAACTGATGCAATTTTGTGCAATATTGCCTTTTCATTGATGAGCATAGTAATTTTAACCAGGAGTTTGTTCAACCAAACCAGTTATTCAAGTAATATGTTGACTTCATTAATACCAAATTGCAAGCAAGAATAGAGTACGGCAAGAAAAATAAATCCATCTACAGTCGAATGATATAAATATATAGTTTCTTCTTCGGATAGCTCAGCATGATTGATTTCTTTTATACATAAAACATAGTGTAAGCCAGATATAATTTGATTTCTGAGACAATGTTTTGTAGATCAGCTCAACCTTTGACAATGTTTTCGTCGTATATATAGAACAAAACATTTGTGTCTATAGTTGATAAAAATGTAAGCGTAATGCTACAGAAGACAAAGCCATGGTCGTCTTGTTAAAATATTTTCATCTGCTCTACAGATATGTATATATATATATATATATATATATATATATATATATATATATATATATATATATATATATATATATCGTATGTTGCTAAGTGATCAACGAAATGACCAATGAATGTGTATACATTGGTCGAATACTGCAAAATGTATTAGAATTTTCTCCATATGAACACAGTTAGAAAATGCTTGTTGCATTTTAAATTTTAAGTTTTGATTCTGTTGGCGCTCTTAGTAACTTATTTGTGTTAATTGTCCCCAAGCTTTTAAAACAAAGCTTTGGTAATAGTATCCAACATTTCATATGGATGACTTTCCTTTAGACAACATACAGCTCAATCTCTGGGCTTTTAATCACTAATTTTGTGTTGTACAGGAACCCTGTGTAAGGGAATCATTGATATATGCTCCCTACCCAGAGGCCCTACTGTTTCAAATGAGTAAATATGTAGAAAGCATGGAAATATGCTATGGTAAGGCACTAAAGCTGAATCAGTCTCATAATTTCTATACCTCATACATGAAGGGGATTATTAACAATCCTGGTCACATCAAATATAGATCAAGACAAATAGATATTTTTTTTCTCTAAAACCATATAGGGGTACAGGTAACTGAAACAATTGCACTGAAATTTAAACTTTCATTGTACCATTTTGAGGATGGGTAGTATGCTTTCGCATGCAAAGGAATAATTGTTAAATTTAAGAACCTATCTCTGAAATGATATACCCTTCAAATTTATCGTATAAAGTTATCAAATTATTTCATGCGGATAATTACCTACTAATCGGGGACTAAATCTCAAACGTTAACTTCGTAACTCTAATAGTTCCTGAAACCAAGGAAGGCCGTTCGTTATGCTCTATCATCCCTGTATGTACATATGCAATTTATCTATCCATCATCTTGGGTAATTAATCAATTTGATTTGATCTAAGCAAAATAATATTAAAGAACGATACTTGTTCCGTTCTTCTATATGCATTAAACGGTCTTGCCAACTTGCTTGTAGTAATTATAATAGAAAAACCGCTACCAAGCAAGAAGACTTTCATGCGTTCGTTCTGTCATTGCACGTTTAAATTAACACTTTATGATGCCTCTGAAAAGTAGCCTTACAATTTGACTTCGTTTAAATTGACATCAACCTTTCACTAACGTGAAAAGCCTCGAGCTTTTGCGCGTTAATTTAGAGAAATTGACAATCAATCCTCCTTTTTCGATTCAAAAGAAGGCCTTCCTAAATGTAAACCTTAAAAATCAGTTTTCAGAATCCTTTACAAGATATTATTAGATGTGCAATGTCGCGTTTTATAGATGCAGTCTTAGTACAATGAAAATGTATTCCTTCAAAAGCACAGCAATTGGGAAAGAGGTATACTTACAGACCTCCTTTTATCCTCACTAGGGTTGTCTTTTGAATAATTTGATACAGTCATTAAACAACCAATGGAAACTTTTACATTGAGGTCCTGATAAACACAGCAATATATTTTCATGAATTTCCAATCAACCTATTTACATGGGGTACGTTAAGTCTTACATGTGCCATCACGTTGGCCACCATATCTCTTATCACTATGTAAAAGTCACAACTGAACCTTGAAATTGTCGTCTAATACAACTTGTATGAGAGTTGTTCCAAGTTAACAGACCACAGATTCTTCCAGGAATAGAAAGATTTTGGTCTTTAAAAGATACTAATAATATATATATATATATATCCAGATTGACAAAAGCCAACCAAACCTTTGCCATGCTGCGCGAAATATGGAAATCAGAAAAGCTCTCTCTTAAAACAAAACTAAGAATCTACACATTAAATGTACCAAGCATTCCGCTATATGGATCTGAATGCTGGAAGACTACCCAAACCATCAGCAGGAAACTGGACTCATTCCACACCAAGTGCCTTAGAAAAATAAAAAGAATTTTTTGGCCTAACATGATACAGAATGATGAACTGATGATAATGTACAAATGCAAGGCCTCTATCAGAAGAGGTTCAAAAACGCAAATGGAGATGTCTTGGACACGTCTTAAGGATGAACCAGACAGCCTGCCCAAGACGGCACTGAAATCGACACCACATGGGAAGCGGGGAAGAGGACGCCCGAAATAGACCTGAAGACACTGCATGGAAAAAGAGCTCAGACAGATCAATCTGACATGGATAACAGCAGGCAACCAAGCTGCAGGCCGCTAGTATTGGAGAAGACTCGCGGATGCCTCCTGTGCCACTTGTAAGTACGACGAGAACTAAGAGAGAACTTCAAAGGTAACCAAGTAAAATACGGAGAGAAAAAAATTGCTTAAACTTACATGTAGTCTTGGAAGTATATCATGCACGTGTCATTAATCATGAGACATTAATTTGTACAAGCTTAAATAAAAATCCGTTCGATTATAACTTCAATGGACCCAAGCAGCTAATCTAAATGCTTTCCAGGTTACAGATGATAACTCATTGAGTGGCAGGAATCGAATAATCTTGAGAAAATATCCAGCTTTAATTTCAAAACTTCGAAACAAAAATCATTTGAAGTGCACCTATTGAAACCATTTGCTAGAGTGGGGGAAAATAAGTTTGCTTCCAGGTTAGTGCTCTAATTCTGTGGTTTTAATTCAGGGCAAAAAAACCAGCTATAAGATGGGTACGTGCTGTCCTTTATTTACTTCTTATCGAGATAACATTGAAAGAAATCGTTGCATGTTCATCCGCTGGAAACATTAAATCCTCTCAATAATTAAAAAACTGGGGTATCGGATTTGGAAGAATTTTTTTTTCTATTTTAGGAAATTAATTGCAATGTCTGTTGTTCTCTTATTTTCTTTTGGCTCGTGAAAATGGTGATGACAACGATCTTTTATTGTTAGAGTGTGATCTATGTCGTTTCCAAAAAAAAAAGAATAATGATATTACATCAAACATTATATGACAAGTTCATCTCGTGATATTAACTTTCTATTTGATAAAACTAGTTTGTAAAATTTTCGACTTTTTTCTTACAATAGCTAGGAACGACTGTGTTCCAACAAACTGTATTGTCCTGATTTTTATTTATTTTATGGGATAACAGACACTTATTAATATGTATAGTCAATAGCTTTTAATTTCTCTATATCATGACATCGACAAGTGTTCATGTCATCCTAGACAATATTCTCACAGCTTTTCCCCATGTTTATGTTGTCGTTGGATCGTTAGTTTTAACGGCACATTTGAGCACATTGTTTGCTATATCATGCCTAGGAAATGGGAGCTAAGTGCTTTTCCTAAGGACACAATGAGACAAACGACCCGGGCTGGTCTTAGCGGGTATCGAACTTGGAATACTTGGAATACGAGTAAGACGCTCTACAAACTGAGATATCGCAGTTCCATGTTGAACTAATGCTGCTGAGCCTTAAGGGTATATTCATCCATTCGGTCATGGCAACATCACTTAAGATGACGAGGATATCGTGAAACTTGATGACACGTATGAAAACTTTTTCAAAGGTGAGGTCAGGATACAGAGGTCAGGATACAGAGATATTTTAAATTGGTCGTTCGATGGGTATCATAAAATTGTTTCGGGAATCTGGAGCCTGAAAAATGGATTCCCCTTTTCCCCTTTTTGTTAGACCACCTCATACTAAAATTATAAATGTCTTTATTCAGAAATATTCAGGAAGAGGTAAAACATTTTCAAGAACTGCAAATCAATTGAAAGTTAAAGCCTAATTTTACATGATTTAGCAATATATGTTTCAAGACCTAGAGTTTTCATAGTCTGGTAAAGAAATTGTATAAAAATACTTTTAGAATAGATCAAGAGGCCCTTTTTGTTTAAAGTCGATAACAGGCTTCAATAAACACTGGTCTACAATTTTTTCGAAGTCGTCTGCTTCAGAGATAAAATGTGCTATTTATTAGGGATTTTGATGTGCTGAATTAAAATATGACAATTAAAACAACTGATTCGCTACTGTTTCCAAGATATTTAAGTTTTTACATTTTACGTCTATGTATATTGTGAACATAGCAGACTTTTAATCATAAACTGTAAACCTAGGTCTTTTCATGTGTTTATGGTTGCTTTACATGATAATATTTCACCTGTCCTGTTTATGTAACACTTTAAAGAACAGCAAAAGGGTTATATAAATAAAAAATATATTGAAACAAAAGTCAAAAAACTATTATATATATATATATATATATATATATATATATATATATATATATATATATATATAAGTACATAGTTTATTCCTTATTCAGTGTCTACTCGGCGCTTCTTGGTTTGTCTCTTGTATTCATTAAATGGAGCATCTCTTGTCACTGTCCAGCAATAGTCTGCAAGCATTGATGGGCTCCATTTGCCCTGATAGCGTTTCTTCATTGTTGCAATGTCCTGGTGAAATCGCTCGCCGCGCTCGTCGCTCACTGCTCCGCAGTTCGGTGGAACAAAATCTAGATGAGAGTACAAAAAATATATCTTTAGTGACATGTTGCAACCAAGGTTCTTGAGGAGGTTTTCCACCAATTTCCTGCAGTTGTCTGCCTTGTTGAAATTTTCCACGGAGGTACTTGAAAGCTGCTTGTGTTTTGTCCATTGCCTTGACAAAGTTCTTCATCAGACCCAGCTTGATGTGCAATGGTTGTAAAAAAATCTTCCTTGATTCAACAAGTGGCGGATGATGAACACTTTTCATTCCAGGCTCCAATGACTATCGGAGAGGCCAATCTCTCTTGATGTGGTGGGAATCTCTCGCACGACTATCCCATTCGCAGAGAAAACAGTAGTACTTTGTGTATCCAGTCTGCAAACCAAGCAAGAGCGCAAGAACCTTGAAATCGCCACAAAGCTGCCACTAATATTGATCATAGTTTATGCACCTCAAAAGTTGTGTCATGTTTTCATAGGTTTTCTTCATATGGACTGCATGACCAACTGGAATTTATGGCAAACACTGCCATTATGCAGCAAAATAGCTTTAAGACTCGTCTTCGATGAATCAATGAACAGTCTCCACTCATCTGGATCATGAACGATGTTGAGGGCTGCCATCACACCATCGATGTTGTTGCAGGCTACAGTATTACCTTCCATGAAGAAGAATGGGATAAGCTCATTTTGACGGTCACGAAACATGGAAACCCTAACATCACCTGCCAGGAGATTCCACTGGAGCCCAACAGCTCTGCCTTACTCTTGGGTAGTTCCAAATCCCTGATAAGGTCATTCAGTTCACCTTGTGTTATGAGGTGTGGTTCAGAGGAGGAGGATGGGAGAAAATATGGGTCATGTGACATTGATGGTTCATGAGTAGAAGTTTCATCCTCTTCCTCTTCCTCGTCTGACTCAAGTGAGAATGATTCTGGTGCATCAGGAACCGGCAGTCCTTCTCCGTAGGGTACTGGGCGTATAGCTGATGGAATGTTTAGATAATACAGTCCACTTTTTCTTCTTTGACACACCTTTCCCAACTGGAGGCACCATGCAGAAGTAACAATTGCTGATATGATCTGTTGGCTCTCTCCAAATCATTGGCGCTGCAAAAGGCATAGATTTCCTTTTCCTGTTTAACCACTGGCGAAGATTTGTTGCACAAGTGTTGCAGCATATGTGTGGGGCCCACCTCTTGTCCTGATCTCCAATTTTGCAGCCAAATTAAAGGTGATAGGCTTTCTTAGCCATAGTGGTTATACTGCGCTTTTGTGATACAAAGTCACTTCACCACAAATATAGCAGAAGGTATCTGCATTGTTCACACAAGTACGAGGCATCTCTGCTCACTTTGGCCAAACAGAAACGTGTCCCTTTGCAAAATCAAACACTGACAAATAAGAGAGCAGGACACTGTATGATTTGTAGAGCTGATATAGGGCAAATTCTTCAGTAGAGTAATGTAAACTTAGTTATGATTGCATCATCCATGACTTATAGGAATAACATCATGCAATTCATATCATGTATGACGCAATACCAGCTTCAGATTGCGTCATTCGTTGTTTTGCCTAAAAAGCAAGTACAGTCCAAACCCAGTCATAGATTTATTCATAGATCCAGTCAAAGATGTATTTTAGTGATTTCTGGTTTAAATTTAGATCCCTTCCCTTTATAACTCACTTATCGTCCGCTATTCCCAAGTCAAGAGTCGTATATACTGATCCAGTATCATATCTTTAAAACTAGAGCCAATCAACATTTTTAAGGTTCATTTTCGTTTTCAGTGACCCAGAATTAGTAAAGTTTGACAACATTTATTGAGGCAGCATTTTGTCTGTAGATCAGTGTATAATTAATAATTATTTTTCTATTTTTTTATATTTATTTATGTATTTATTTATTTTTTTGTCTTGCCTGCTTAGAATATAAAAGACGTTAGTCCCGTTCATTCTCGCATAAATGTTGACATCAATATTCCTTTGACAATGGTAACAATTATTCCTTGAGTTCCTGGTTAAAGGATTTCCGGTATTACAATAAGTCCTGAATATTTAAAAGAGTTGCTTTCATATTTGTACTTCAACATCAGTTAGCTGCGCTCTGTTGATACTCTCATCAGTGATTTGAAGAATTAGCTATTAAGTTTGGTCAAAATACTTATGACTTATCGTCTGTTTCAATCCCTTTGTCGGATTTTGTTTTATTACATGACTACTGTGTTATTTACGTTAGTATGCCCATATCATAAGTTTGATATATGTAACGTGTAATAATGTCTGATGATGTCACAAATGACATCATAATGTCATGAAAGAAAAGGCATAACGATTAAGGCATCCAAATATATAACAAAGTCATTTAATTACATTATTCTGCCGTAAATGAAACCGAAATTTTTGGCATGCTACAAATATAATCTTACATTTGTGCTCAGTTGAAATAAAATTTATGAAACTCGTGGAATAATTTCAATATTTTGTTTGCCAAGGCTCGTAAGATATATAAATTATTCGACTCGTTTCATACATTTTATTTTAAATGAGCATTGATGTAAGATCCTGTATATATTTCATTTTTTCCTTTCTTGCACTTTGACCAAATCTAATTACTGGCAATAACTTTTAAAGATTGTGACACTCTAAATGCACGATATATGATACAAAAACTACTTTATTTCTTAACATTTAATATAAAAGGTGTTTGTTTTTTTAAAATTTGAATTCAGAATGCCGTACTATTACTTGAAAATTCAGTCTGTCCTTCTGTGTATTATTTTTCCACAAGAAGATGTACAAGAATTATACAAATCCATCAGTGAGTTAAGATGAGAAGACGAAAAGGATTTTCTGCTATGTTTAATTGTACATGTCTAATATGTGTTTTTATTCTACGCACGACACAGATAATGTATTAGCTAAAATTATTGTTTGTCTCTGAAACTGAGTCTGGAAACATGTCATTCTCGAAGGTATTGGAGGGTCGGTGAAATTTAACTGACACGTGTTAATCACTGAATTGAATTGAAAAAGATGAAGTGATTCGTTATTTGCAAAGAAAGCCTTCAGTGCAATAAGTTATTCCCTATATCCTATATATAACATTAAGGGTCATATTAAAAGTCAAGTGACACAAATTTGTTACATTGCTTTAACGACTCGGTATTATATCAATGACTTTGTTTAAGTTTCAATCAAATTTGGTAAACTGTAGTTCGCCTCTGATGTAAAAATGAAAAGTGTGGGATACGAGTTATAACCTGACTGGATTTCTTTGTAAACGATTCCTTTATTATCAACAAATTTTCGGCCACAGATATTTGGATCGGATATAACATTTTCTTTCATCGACCGGAATGATATTCTAACTGGGCGTTTTTTTTGTTAGCCAAAACCACTTATTTATTTGATATCTCAAGGCCTGCAATATAAACGTACGAACAGGAAAAATTATAATGTGGAAAAGATGATTACATTGGTAGGAAAAATATGAAAATCGATATTCCATTTGAATTTATTCTGGCCTTATTGATTTCGTCTATGCTTACAAAATATAGTGAAATCAAAGATAGTCATCTTTCTTACCGCAAGTTTTGACCCTCAAACTGATTGAAAACAATTTTGTTGTCAAGATTTATGGATATAAATTTCCCATTTGTAGATTAATCAAATATACTTTGCATTTGAAATATCAATCAATATTTAATTATGGCATCCAACAATGAAATTTGATTAATCAGATAATGGGTTGATTCTAAGACTTTTTACGAAACTGATGAATGAGTGTGATATATACATTGTAGCTTAGACTTAGATGATTGTATTGTCTTTCTACGGAACAAATATATAAACGTTACATCTCATCTGTAATTCTTAATTAGGCATGTTAACATATATACTTTTTGTTGCTATGACAACTATATTCTAGTTATAAGATCGCTATAATTTGATTGTATTAAAGACACATAAATGAGTTTTTGTCATAATTTGAAATGAAAACGTACCTATAAAGCATGTGATCTTAGTTGGACCGTACTAGGTGGCAAACAGTAGTTTACATATGTGAATTCGAATTTCCAATTACATTAAACTCTTTAGACCTTTTTGTGCTATATTTATCAAATAAAAACGATTGTATTATAGCCAGTTGTGTAAATACACGTGAACTTAAGCTTGACCTTGTTGTCGAGTAGTGCGGCTTGGTAGACAAGTTATGCACAGACAAATACTCTCTCAGACGAGATAAACACACCAAGAGCAAATTTTAATAAATCTTAGCTGAATGTTTTATAATTATGGTTTGGTCTGTTCTCTCTTTGATCTGTTCTTCTTTTTGGTAAATGTATTAACATATACAGCATCTCTAGCAGACTACGGATTCTATAATAATATTAAATTCAATATTGGACGAGATCTTGAAGATGATTTGTTTGTTTGCACGTCTTAAATGTCTCTTATGTTACAAATGTAAATCAAAGTTAAACTGTTTAGATTTTTAATTTTCTGTAATAATATCTCTTTGTATAAAATGGTGGGTTAAACTTCTGTAATTTTTTACAGCATGAAAATAAATAAAATATATTTTCAGCATTTACAGAAGAAACATTTATTTTAGCAAAACAAATTTACAGTTTGTAAATTCGTATTTCTGAACTTGTATTGTGAATTTACGACACTTGTAAGTTGTAACCTATGCTTTAATGTACTTACTGTTGAAGTTTTTACAAGTTCGCAGTTGCACACCTTTACTAACGAAAACAAAGGCAAAAGTGAAATGTATACCTTTCTTCTACGGAAATAAGTAAGCAAGATTGCAGCCGTCAGCTACTTCACTGCGATCAGTATAGAAAGTTGTTAATGATCACCTGCACTTTGGCATAAATAAAGCATTACATAAGTCACAAAACATTGTCAGAAAAAGATAACATTATTCAAAGCTATGTTAAAAAGTTGTTAGGTTTATGAGTGCCTAATGAGACATGAATCCTTTTTATGTCATCGGTCATCAATAGCTTTCCAATTTCTTTTTCTACCACAACAACCACGATGCTAAGTTGTAATTACGACTTGACAACCATAAAGGCGACAACTCTCGTCACTGAGAGTTAGAAGCAAGTTATATTACTGTAGTGAATTGCGTCTAATCCTAATCCAAATGGTATCATTATCATTCTGACTTGTGCAACATTTTTTCATTTGGAATGGATTGTGCAATTGTATATCAAAAGGGTCGAATAATTGCAAATGTATCTGTGTCCCTTGATACTATAATTCCTTGCTGACAACATCATTATGTATTCAACGATACATTACTGGAATTATTAATCTGATCATCGATAAACTGAGTGACCTCCAATACATCAGACTGAAATCTCTTTCTAAAAAGGTACAGAGAACGCAGAATTAGTTTCGGAATGCTCACACTGATGCATAATCCACGTATCTGGACTAAAAACAAAGAAGTAACTCAATCCCAAGTGAACATAAGGGCTGCATATCATCGCACGATCCATCCAAAATGACAAAAAAAGGTTTTATTTTACCAGGCTATCAACTGTTTGGACATTTTCACAAATTTACTGATAGAATTTGACTTCACTCTTGATCAAAATAAATTCATAAGAACACGGATCATTGAATCAAATTTTTATTATTTAATAACTATTTATTGCGTCTCCACATAATACGTATAAATGATTCAGCATTTTGCAACAAAGACTGCGGTATCAGGTTGTCAATCCAGTAATGCCAGTCGAAGTTTGACATTGGACATTTTTTTCTGATTTTGTAAAAACAAACAGAGAAAAATGTGCCTGTGTTTACTTAACTTTAAAGCCTAATAGAGTTGGTTTTCTAATAGGGAAGGTATGTGGGATAGTATTATTATTCTCGTATTAACCTTATTACTACTAATATTTTATGAATTTGTTTATTTCTAATATAAGTCATATGACTTTCAGAAAGTATTGTAACGTTGTCTCATTGGAAGCATGCTATGATATAAATGTATCTGTCCTTAATCTAGTATATCCTTACGTACTGTATTATTCTGCCTATTTTCATCAAAGATCAAATTAACCTCATTTGTATTTACAGAATACACGTATTTTAATGTGCTCATACAAAATAAAATTCAGATAATTAATAATCTCATGATACAAGCAGAGCCACTGCAGCTATGTAATACATCATTTTAGAATGGTCTTCCTCTTTAAAATCTATATAAAAAAACAGTCGCAAACATAAAACATAACATTACGTAACTGTACTTTATGGGAAGTGTAGAGAAGTTTCCATAAGTTTGGCTTGATCTGTCAGTATGTCAAGTAAGTTAAATGAATCTTAGTATGTATTTTATAGATTGACTTTGTTTGCCCCTATGCAAATTATTACATCTAGGGCTTTTATGCTGCGAGCTGTTATGTATACAATTGCACACCTATAGTCTGCATCCGGTCCATTATTAATCGTAACCCACCTCCTGTCTTTGAAAGTATTTACCTGGCACAGTTACAATCTAGCTGAGGAATATTAAATCCCTTCATACCTTACAAATTTAAAACCAAACCAGTGTATACAATGCATGTATGGTTTTCAGACCTTTCCATATAACGTCCGGTAAAAAAAGAAAGAAAAAAGAAATCAAAAAAAAAACAATTTACTGCATGCTCCCAATCAGAGATGCCAACCATTTCTACTTGTCACCAGAAGGTACCCAAGAATATTACACAAAATGTCTACTTTTGTTCAAACTTGTTTATTTTATTACAGTTGTTGTCACACGTGCACTTTGACTGATGCGAACTATAGTGAATTTTTGTATCTTATGAATGTTTATGTGACTTTGAATGGCATATGAGCAGCAACATTTAATTTAACTTTTTTACATTAATTATTGAAAAGACCAAAGTTTTTCACCAGAAATTTCTTTTCACGCAATTATTCATTACTGGTTCAACGAATAAAAATTGTGGATTTTTCAGTACGTTTTGGAGATTTAAGTTAATGGTATTTTCAAAATAAATACACACTCACATTTTCATCGCTCTTTGTAATTAGTATAGAATTAGAATTGCATCAGTTATCTGCCATAACACATTATATGTATTTCTTACAAAATTGTCTCAGTTTTTGATCCTATTATTTATGTGATATTTAAAAATTGATATAGATATCAACATTTAATAGATTTTCTGCCATTGTGCATTGTTTTTTTAATACACTTATAGTAACAAGAAAATATTATCTTTTGTACTAGCTTCAGTATGTTTTCCATCACTAAAATCAGAAAGAATTGGAATATTAAGTAATAGCAATGTCCATCTGTTTATTTCTAGATAATAAGTTTGTTGGTGAATTCACTCTGTTTATTGGAACATTAACACGTAAAAAAAATTATGTAGCAGAAGCAATCAGAGCAAATGACCTTGCCAAACGGCACACTACGGCGGCCGACCTGTCTTGTAAACATTCTTATCTCCTAATAATATTTTACAAAACTGTAAATGCTCGCTTTCACCAGGCATAAAACCCAATACTTCATAACAATTGTTTAAAATTGCCGTGCTCTATACTTGTTTTTTGCCAACCCTGAATGTAATTATGGTTGGAATGTATTGAGTTTCATATGACACGTTGAACCAGTCGCCATTGTTTTCCCGAGTATGTGACAAACAACGTAATGGAAATTACCTTAGCTTAGTTACACTTTACAGCGTCTGTCTCGTTGAATTCCCTTTTCGTTTGATTCTGCTGTACATTTTGCATAATATTTTTATTTTTTCTTCATTAGAAGAGACACATAATTATCTCATGTCTATATCTAAATTTACACTTTATGAGAGCGAATGCAGTTTTAGACAATTTCTCTTCAAAATATTAAATTTATAAACACTTATTTCCAATTAAAATGTTGCTGAACATATTGAAGGATGCATTTTGCCTCAAGCAAATATTGCATGATGAAATAACAATATCGATACAAAGAAAGGATATTTACAGTCAGTGCCGTCCGTTGACTTGCAATAGAATTCTATTTTCTCGAAATTTTAAATGCTTACAGACTCACGAGCCAAATCAATTTTTAAATTATTCTTGGACACGCTCCAGTATATTTTTCCAGAACTTTTATGATGTATAATTTAACAAACAAACAGTTTTTTGGGGAATTACCACACACACGCTGCTGAGTCGATTTAACAGCACAATGACCTGAGGTGAGCCTGTTTCTGACGTGCATGGGTTTGTAGTGCAGTCCATAGCGATTGCATTAATTCACCAAAAAGAAAGCACATGGTTTATATTATTAGACTGGGTAATCCCTGTTATTAGCTGTCCCTTTCTTTATTCTCAACCAATAGTGTTAACTGCATATAAGAATGATGATAACTAAAAAATATTTGGAAATTCAAAGATTGTAAATTGAACATGCACGAGCACGTACCTATGATTCAACTCAAGTAAGTTTTTTTTATTCGTCCTGTTATTTCTGTATGTTTCTCATTGTATGGGCAGTCAGACTATACACTGATAGACATAGCGTACAAATGGGATGATTAGTTTAAAAATGTAACAGCAAGAGTCTACAAATCTTTGAAAGACATACCAAAGTCTCATTTCTGAACAATAATGATAAAACACAAACAAATCGTATTTTCTGTTCAGTTTAATGATCATCAAGATGTCCCAATATCATTTGATATTCACAGACATGATCTGCATTAATTACCTTCAGTGATAGTTTGAAACAGACAATACCGTCTGAACGCCAAGCCAATAAATGTTAACTTCCTTCCTGTTTCTCGACATTATGAATGCGTTAGGCATTGTTCGTTCGCCATAAAGGCCTTCTGCTACATTGAAACGGCTTTATACAGTATCTATGATGTAGTATGCCTGTAAGATACTGTAGATACAGTAACTATGATGTAATATGTATACTGATGTAATATGTATACTTCAAATACAGTGGGCCTTTCCGCCAATGATCGGAAACACATACCGGAAACACTTCAATAGCCGCCACTGCATATACATGTGCGTTATCTACCAGTTGACGTCATGTGCAAATCACACCATAACGTTCATTACGGCTGCTCGACTGAAATCACTCATTCTTGACCGAAACATTTCCACGTTTCTTTGTCCAAGCACGAACTCACTAGAGAACCTTCTTTTACTGCATTTGTGCAAATAATTCCATAATACCTTTGACATAGTTCTATTTTGTCTAGCGTACTTTAGTCTGTGTCTGAAATCTGATTCATTTTCTGGCGATGTCGACTTTTTTACGCTGTATCACTGTATCGAAGTATTTGCGAGATTGAATTCTGTACAAAAGCCACGAGGCGTTCCGACTGTAGTTACAATTTGCATAAAGAGCGTCTGAGGACGGTGGCTGGCGTTGTATTATTTCAAATGCTGACTCTGCTTAAAGTACACACACATTATATTGTCCTGCCCATTTCAGTAGATTGAGGATAGGCATGTTCTCATCTTGTTTTCATCAGAGACGACGACTTTTAACAAGAGCAACCACTTCCAGAATTTGTTTGCTTGAGATTTGTACTGAACTTAACATAACCATCGTATGCAATGCTAACTATTTTTCTTGTAGTTTATATGATTCCAATAGGAAGGGTTAAATTTTTCCTACAGTACACGTTGAATGCAGAAGATTTCTTAACCTTTTTAATGCCCGTATACAGGTGTTTGGATTTGACTGTGATAAATGCTAAAGAAGACAAATTTGAAATTCCATATTGTTTGCTGGCGGCTAAATTTAACTTGGTCCATTTCATTGATCTGAAACCATACTTTATATGTAAGTTATGCTGAAAACAGTAAGGATTTACAATGACGTAAAGGTCAGAAGTCGAAAGTAAATGACCCAAGTTTATATTTTATGCAGGCGATATTACAAATGTCGGGTTAAATAATGCTACATGCATGGTCTGTGCTTCACGTTATCAAGCCATTTGGAGAAAAATGCAATTTGACTAATGGATAATATACTAAAATAAAATGTTGTCACAATACACAGATGTAGACATTAACACTTTTTTCCCTAAAATCCTTGTTTTAAAGTATGCTATATAGAAATGTTCAGTCTTACATGAAGATAGCAGCCAGAGGATCTTAGACCGTTACATAATTCCAGTCAATTGTTTCTGATTCAACGCTGCTATATCTAATTTAATTGACATTTGAAGATAGGATACTGGTAAAAGGATAGAAGCCGACACCGCTCATCATCAACAGATTGTTATTGATTGATGGAAATCTGCATCACCAGTCTGGAAAACAGTCAAGTTCTCAAACGATATTTTTTTTATTAAATTGGACCTTGTCGTTCGAAATTACCCCCTCCTTCTACTGTTCCTAGGGTAGACCGTATTTGATATGCTGGCTAATGGAACATGATTTGGTACTTAAGCAATTTGAATGATAATATCCCCTATTCGCTATGATCAGAAAAAAAGAAGTGATTCCTCTAGCCTAATAGTAAAACACGAGCGTTCCAAGAATGAATCTTAATATTAGAAGAGAAATGATATTTGCTATCAAGCCTCAATTAATTAAATTGTATCGCTTTAGCCTCTAGTTAGTAGCAAAAAATAATATTAATGCAATGTATAATACGATTGACACAAAACTTCGGTAAAGTCCAAACCAAAGTTTCCCAGGCGCTATCCAGTGCTTATTCTTGAAGAAGGTCCATGTTTTATATATAAAAAAAATATTTGACTATTCAGTCGAGATTTTTCTATTTTTTTATTTTAATCTTTAGTTAAAGCCTCCAAAAACAAAGATGTTTTAGCTTGATGTCTACTAATATCGGTTGACTTGGTGAAAATGTTATTAAACTTTCCAAGAATTTTTTAGTGTAACCATATGGTTATTAACAAAGGTCTGTCATTAATACATTTCAAATTAAATTCCACAAAACACAAGGCTACAACAGCATTATAATTATGTTTAAAATGTACTATAGCTAACATAGACTTAATTAACATGCCTTTTCATTTCACGTGAAATAATACGATAAGTTCAACTAAACCATATGTTCTTGAGTACTCGTGACATCATCCATTACTTCACTACTTGCAGCAGATGACTCTGAATATATATATATATATATATATATATATATATATATATATATATATATATATATATATATATATATATATATATATAATATCTGCAGACATATGTTTACTAAAAAACAATTTACCTCAATATTAATTACCGAACGATATAATTACCTGCCTTAAAGGCGACACTTACGCTTACTTCACCAACAAATTACAAAAGCAAGTGAGAATGAGCTTGTATTTATTTGAGATGTTTAAGTTTGAACGTTTTCAATAATATGAAAAGGTTGTTTTATTATTTATGCTTTAAACAGTTATAATAGTACAAGATAAAATTAAAAGTGTTATCAATTTTTTATCTAATTATTTGTTTATTTATTTTCATACTTTTATAATTCCACCAATGAAACATTTATGTACTTACTTTTTCTTTTTAAACTTAACACAGCCAAATGAAAGTTTAATTTTAAAATAGCATGCAAATAAATTAGGATCACTAAATATTACTGTAAGTTACTATAATATAGATTAAATATTTAAAGTTTGCATATCTTTAAATGGTACCCATGAATAAAATTCAGGTCTGTATCCTTTGCATGTTACCTACGCTCATTTCCTTTTATAATCGCGTTTTAATATTTTTCAGTTCTAAGTACAGTTTGATTTGCTTTATGTAGCTTTTGTTCATAAAACGCTCCTTCAATTTTTTTCATCACTTAAGTCTTCTATTTCATACGCAACTGGGTTTGTATATTTAATATTTGTTATTTCATAGGCAACTGGGTTTGTATACCTAATATTTGTTTTTTCATACGTAACTGGGTTTTGTATACCTAATATTTGTTATTTCATACGCAATTGGGTTTGTATACCTGATATATGTTATTTCATACGTAACTGGGTTTGTATACCTAATATTTGTTATTTCATACGCAATTGGGTTTGTATACTTAATATTTGTTATTTCATACGTAACTGGGTTTGTATACTTAATATTTGTTATTTCATACGCAACTGGGTTTGTATACCTGATATTTGTTATTTCATACGCAACTGGGTTTGTATACCTGATATTTGTTATTTTATACAATTCTTCACTGAAGTTGAGAGTCTATCCCCTTTCGAATGCTGATTTATTTAAAATCTGAAATTCTTACCATATCACCTATTTTGTATTTTGGTTTTCATCTTTCAAAAATAGAATAACCATATAGATTCATATAAACAAATTGTTCAATTTCTTTTTTTACTAGCGTCTGTAGGAATCGCTTTAATAATCCTATGTTTTGTATTATTTCATTTATGTCTTTTAATGTCCGATTAAATATGTACACAACCACAGCTTTGCCTTCGTTATAAGTGTTGTGCATTTTAATATTGTTTTCATGTAACCATTTTTTAAATATTTTATTTTAAAATTCGCTATCCTGGTCAGCCCATAATTTCGCAGGCTTCCTGATTGTTTATTATTGTTGTAAGAGCATTGGTTATATTAATTCTAGTTTTATTATTAATTTGTTTGCTCCAGGCGTATTTACTAAATGCATAAATAACGTTTAGTAAAGATTTATATCCTTTATTCTTTTTGCTGAATGTTTTCATATCAACTGAATCATCTGGCCATATCGAATATATTTTCTCAGTTGGTACACGGCGTTGAGTAAATTTTATTACGATTGGTTTATGCAACTCTTCAACTAGTTGTGTAATCCACTTTAGCTCACTCAACGCCTATTTCCGTTGTGGTATTTTTCATTTTTTATTTTTTTAAATTGCCGAACGCAAGCTTCTGTTTAGTGCTAATAATCGACCTTGCCCTTATGTACATTTAACTGATCCAATATTTATTTATCACATTGATCCTTGTTAGTAGGATTTTCATCATAACAGTAGTCATGGCGCATTTATATGCCATCACGATGATTGACTGGCGGTCTATTTTTCTAATAGATTTCCAGGACCACAGTATCTGTAAGAAAGCAGCGTCAGTACACCGTCTAGCAACAATGGCATAATTGCCTTATTATGTCCAGTTTACCGCATTTTTATGGTAGAAAGCGTGTTTTTCTAGTATTACATATTGCACAATTACCTTTCATGATATTTCTGCCATTTTTTGTTGGTGTGATAACTTCATATTTTTGTATCGGTTTCTTTTCTACATCTCAAACAGTATTATTTCATATTTATATAATTATATTACATAGTTTTGCGTATACATTTTGTTTTATTTCCTCCACATATTGTGCATACTCCTTTCATGATATTTCTAACAGTTTTAGTTTTTGCTATAACTTCATTGTTTGTGTTTGTTTTGTTTCTTGCATTTCAAACAATATGAGTTCATTATATAATTATATTACATAATATTTTGCATAATGTTTTATAAATGTTTCATTAATAATTGGATTCCTCAGCTTAAGTAATATATTAATTGGTTGTGATCATTTATTACGGTGAATTATGTAATACACACAATAATATCCACACATAACTGAATCAATATCTTGTATATGAGAACTATGATAAATAATTAACTCTTTACTTTCTACCATATACTTTTTAATAATACCACTTGAAAGCAGGCCAAATGGATCAAAATATTCAACATTATCATTTTAGGATTATTATAAATAACAACCAGTTATGTACCATTTCTTTCAAAATAGTCTTCAAAATTAACAATCACGCTTTCATTTGGCTTTATATTTTTGATGACATATCTTTGCTAAAACAACCTCTAAAATTATTGATCTTATTCTTTTTCATTATTCTTTCAATCTGTAAATTTGTAAGAGGCTATATTTTTTAATAAATGGGGGTATTGTACCTGTTACAAAAAGGCTTTTGGATAACTTTTTTTTATACCTTTACCACGAGTAGCTAGTAATGTTAATCATCTACCAAACAGGCCAGATATCAATTACACTACTAAACCAGCAAGCAACGGGCCAATAAACCCACCTTGTTTGTTCTGTTTTAACTGCGCACGTGAAAATGTTAGATCCAGACCATGATTTGTTTTTTTGCATTATTCGTTTGTTTGCGTTTTATATTTTTTAACCTCAGTTTATCTCTCCCTTGTAATTGAGACGGCCCAAGATTAAGTACAATTTGTTGAGGTGGTTTTTCTGTTTGCAGACTCTCGTAATTTATCTGTTTGATATTGTGATAAATTCATTCCAAATTCAATGTATGGGATCTTGTATTGTTAAATTATATTAAATACATTATTTTAGAAAACGTCTTCCTACGTCGTTTTTTCCTAATATCAGTTCCATATCAGTCCCAACTGTAGCTTTTTGAGTTGCCCTGGTTATCGCTTCTCTAGCAGCATTTAATCCTAAGTTTGGTAAAATTGTCCCTAATGTGTAGGCAATATCTTTCGTATAAGGGATTTTATACATGGTAAAAATGACTGCTTGAGGTATCTTGTTCTGCCTATTAGGATTTAGGTATTTTCTGTGCATTGCCATTGATTGTTCAAATAAGGCATAGTAAAGGATATGCAATACACACACCATCGTTAGTGTGTATATATATATATATATATATATATATATATATATATATATATATATATATATATATATATATATATATATATATATATAACAAATCGCACGGCAAATAGCATTCCGCATTCCACTGGATTATAAAGATCGTGTTGATCAGGAACAACTGTGAATACTAAGCAGGAACTTCTCGTTTGTGTAATCGTCATAACTTCTTTCAATTCCACCTCAATTCCAATGTCTTCTCTTTTTGTCTATGTCATATTGAAAGGTATAAAACATCTAAATAATACTTTTTGCTTGACAAATTGAATATGGGTATTATCAACAAGCAAACTGAACGACAGTCTAATACAGGTGGTTTTATTTTCAACAATTTCCAACGTTTCTTCATTCTTTTCCAACGTATATTTTTTAATGTCAAATTTTGCCATTTCTTTTTTCTATTCTAAAACAACTCTTCTTCATATCTTGAGTCATTATTTGATGCTTAAAATCTGACTTTGTCCTCCAAAAGTTATACCTTTTATTTCCTTGACTCGTTGTAGATTAATCTTTTAAAGCTTACGACATCTTCAAAATGTAGCCGAATAGAAATTTGTATATTCATGTTCAAAAAACGTAAGTTATTCCTTCCTTATATTGCACTGTTTTAACCATCTTGCTATCAGGGTTACTATATACCTCTTATTTCAATGTTATCAGCATTAAATGTAATTTGTAAATCTGTGTCTTTTCTGAAACATTGGAGTGTATTTTGTATGTTTGAAACTGATAAATCACCATTGTATTCTCTTGAATGTTACTTTTCAACACAAACAAATGTTGACCACACTTTTATTCCATCCAAACTTGTAAAGAAATAGGCATTACCTCTTGATACCGACATTGTTGCTTTCATGTTAAACTAATTAATTATGTATATCACCTCTCTGAAAACTGTTGAACTGAATATGATTTTGCTTCGTGGCATTATTTATGCTGTGTAACAATATGAAAATATTTTACATTATCGTTCATTATGTACATATACGTCATCGTTTATGAGTACAAGTCTTAACGGGCCTGCACTTCTGAAGCTATCTGACACATCCTATGATTCGGACTTAATTAACGTATTTTCTGTCCGGCAGACTTTATGATACAGACTAACTGGCGTATTTCCGCTTTCATCTGGTACATATTACAATTCCGACTAACTGACGCATTTCGGGATTTATCTCACAAGCTCTTTTATGTAGTAAAATATTTTTCATCACACGAATTCCGAACCACATTCCTTTGGCCCTGAATTCCTGTGCTTTACGCCTATACCATGCGGCCTGTATAGGCTATGCAGCATTTATTGACCTGTGAAATCCCTGCAGACCACATGTTGTTACTGTAATCCAATCTGTCTGGTCTAGTAAATATCTTTCGTTCTAGTGGTGTAGTCTTGTGATTTTCAATTTTATTTTTAAACACTCCAAACTCTTTCTAGTCTTGTAAATTATAACTTCATTTTTAATGTTCTTCTATTCCTATACGGGATGTACAATCACAAAAAAATTATGGCTCTACAATGCTATTTATATACTACTGACGATTAAATGACAGTACAATTGTAACATATAAATCGCGACACACACACACACACAGAAACGCACACGAAAAGACAAGCGTCTATACTTGACTTGTATAATCTCTCTGGGTGCTGTCCTGTTTCAACATTAGACGATAAGGAATTGTTCCGACCCTTTGGCAATCGTTGCAGTCCCAAGTGGAAAGAAGGGCGATTACCCAGTAAGTGTTGTAATAAGTACATCCCCATGGATACTAAAACGCAATCAAATTATAAGGCGTTAAATGCAAATTTTGAGACCAGAATTGTCTATTGCATGTGCCAAGAGCGTTATCCTAACTTGATATGTCATCTATAAAAGAGAAACTAATTCATATATACAACAGCACAACGGACACGAAGATATCAAACACGAATTACAAGTACCGAACAAGTAAAATATAAAAGTGTTGAACACATGTATAAAGGCATGAATACTTCTATGTCATCCTACATATGTTTCTTATCTCCATTGTGATAATTGAAAACAAATTAACCTCTTGAACATTCTGGCTCAGCTGTAGAATTCGAGATAATACGCAAAGACCAGTAATGTTCAAAATGCATTCTTTTAACGAACGATCATAATCCAGTGATTATTCAGTTCTTCTTCATGCCCATTACTAATGATTTCCAATAGACTCTCCAAAAGTATTTACCAGTCTGTATCTACACTGTTTCAGTAAAATTGGTGTGTGTGCATATATATATATATATATATATATATATATATATATATATATATATATATATATATATATATATATATATATATATATATATATATATATATCTGATATCTGATACATTTTCACGTATGGAATTTTCACTATAGATGAAAAACTGAATTAAGAAAGGATTCTTTTGATAAGTCTTGCGTTTTCATCAGGGCAATCGTCAATATAAAATGCCTCGGCAGTTATGATATAATGTATATTCGAGTTCACGTTTCGATACATGGATCTTTATTCGTCATTAGGTGCACAGGAGACTCAATTGTTCAAATAACTCGATTATCATTCATATTTTACAATTAATTGATGGAGTATTACAAATAATACCGTCACTAAAATTTTAAACCAGTTTACCTCAACGGTATGCACTTTCTAGATCAAATATATACATGCAGATGATATATTATGTTCAAGACCATTTGAAGGTTTGGGAGAAAATTGGACAAGCTATACATAAACGAAACGTATATAAGATTCTTGAATGGATTCATACAGCTGTATTAAATAATTCTCTTCAAATAAGGAATCACACATTTTATTCTGGCGTGAATTCGCCAGATCTCTACGGGGTGTTTGGAGCGCCTTGATGGTGAGGGTTCTGAGTTCAGCCCCTCAGACATATTAGCTTTACTCGACTCCAAACTTACTTGAAAATATTCTGACAAGTCAGAAGGCTGCATTTGTCAATTTTGAGTAATATTTCCAAGTCTGGAGTAAGATTTATTACTCAGAATGTTAAGTAAAAGTTTTATGACAGAGCGCCCTGCAAGAACATGTATAATCATTATTCTTTTACATACCAGTGTCAAAGAACACTTGAAATTTCAAAGTAAATATCAATCTTTCCCTAGTAAATAAAAGCTGATCACAGTCTGTTGGTTTTGCGTCCACCGTATGCTGTATTTTGTTTGTAAACTAGAGCGAATGTGAGCAAGGTAGGTCGTTTGGTGTTATTAATACTAGAGTGTGGCCACCTAATTAGCGAAACAAGCCCAACACAATAAAATCGAGTGGAGCGGTAGAAACAGAAACCGACCGAAACAACACAGTAACATGATAGGCCTCAGAGCAATTTGAATTCTAATCAATTTGTCAATGCAAAGTGCAAAGAAAGTATCTATACTGGAGATTTAGAGTACACACCTTGAATAAATTCATGCATCTAAACAATGTATTAATTTTTGTATAGGTCTTGGGCATATAAATGGCGACCTTGTACATCATTGACCGTGTGTGCTGGCAGCATGACGTACAAAACGGCCATGTAAGTCACTGTACACATATTGTATATACACGGTTAGAGTAAATTAATATATACAGGCCCTTTAGTCATAATTCCTTTGTATCTTTCTTTCTAAAATCCTTTATTCCATCCGTTCTTTCTTTCTTTGTCTTTGTTCTTTTTCTTTTCAAAAGCAAAACAGTAGAAACTGGAAACTTGTATGTAATGGTCTAAACTGATGTAGTTGTCGACTACGCAGCCCGCGATCTGAACTGACCCTCATTTTTGAAAGCTCACAAGCTTACAAAGAGACAAAATGTGTAGGTACATAAATAAATAAATGCCTTGTTGTTGTTCACAATGGAAAGGAATAGATTATTCAACATACTTTTTACGCAACTGTTACAAATAACCCCACTTTGTATCCCAGAAAAATAGCTGCATTGCCAATAGATTGTATTTACGTTTTCGCATCTGTAAGAAAATCATTAGCGTAGTAAAATACCCTTAGCAATCTTCTTTTATTTTACGAAGAAAACGCATTTTCATCCACAACACATGTGTAAATAAATTAGTGATTGTGATTGAATAAATAAGTCATGCTTAACTGAATGTCTGAATGTCTGATTGAAATGTCCTGTTATCATTTTAAATGGAAGCAGAATATCACAATTTCCCATTAACTATCTGAAACTCTGTATTGCCTGGCGCGCTTGCTTTTTAATCATTATGTTTTCTAGGCTAATAATATATATACAAGTTTATTACTTCCAAATTTTCTATTTCACAGAGAAAAAAAAATATTTCTCATAAAAATCGTTTCGTTTCCAGAAAATAATAAATGTTACAACATAAAAAATATAAATAAGTTAACATTGTTCCATGATTTTTTATCACACGCAAACAGATTAAAAGATAAACATAAAGATAAGTGAAAGGTTATATAACACTTCACTTGCCTTAACCGAACTCCGTTTAACCAAAGATTGCATTTATACGTTCCATGGAACGGATTATTTCACTGACATCCTCATATTCCTACTCCAACTTTTCTTTTCGTTTTCTTTTTTTTTATAGTTTTTTCTTTTTTTGGGGGGGGGGGTGCACAATGATTATACAGGTATGTGCTGTCCACACATTTCTGCGACACTGTTCTCTCAGTGATAGAAAGCAAGAGGTACATGTTTATGGGCATAGGCTAATATTCGTTTTTCCGACATTTATTAATATAACGGATTTCATCAGATTAACAAGAGCAGACTATATACCAAGAACAAATACGTGCAGAGACACGTTGGGTTTAATATGGAAAGAAAGGCGGGATACAGAAAGATATATTCGGGACAGATTGGAGGGTTTGTGGACAGGTTGCATGAAAGATAAGTACTTTGAATCACAATACAATTTATTAGCATGTAGATATTGTATTTAAATAGTTTTTTTCTTTTTTCTTTTTTTTTTTTTTTTTCTTTTTTTTTTCTTTCTTTTTACATATTTCAATATGTAAATATATGTAAATGCTAACACTATCCTACTAAGAAAACATAAATAGTCATCTTTCATTAAGTTTTTATTACTTGAGTGTCGTTCCGTCGTTATAACCTTACCTCGCCCAGGACTAAAAGACGGTGTGCAAAGAGGTACAACGAATCAGTGACAAAACTACATTATTATGTAAACGCAGAAAATGGTAATGAATTCACTATTTTGCATAAATTCCAAAAATATTTTAGCAGATTAACATTTGTTACTTTAAAAAAGATATAATAATTGTGGAGCTGACATAGATAATTATTGACAGTTCCCCTTACAACCACAACTTTTACATCCTGATTTCATTTTATCTGATAACAAGAGGATGTGTTCAATGAAATCTGTATCTAAACTAACAAATACCCCATCAGTGAGAAATAGGAATATTTCAAAGGCATGAATTGAATGTCTAACTATGAGTTGATGTACCGTCTATACTCGCGTATAAATCGGGATCCAAAAGCAAACAACATAAACCCTGATCTGCCGTCGCATAGTGCGCCGGCAGATCAGTGTCTACGTTGTTTGTTCTACTAATTAGTTCTTACAAACTGCATAACCCGGATCAGAGGGTAGTAAAAACCGGATAGTGAATTCGTGGATGAAATATCATGAGGTACTCTGGCATTCAAACGAACTGTAGACAAAAGATAATTGTACGTTATCTTGCACCTATTATTCAAGCTCTTCCACCTCTACCATATCATACAAAGTATTTTTCCTGTAAACGCTGCAATATATGAAAATATGACTTACAAAAACACATTATTTCAACATTTACATTAAAATTTATCAACAATGTATGTCTACCAGTCTTCTTCTCATCTTCATTGCGATCAATCTGTATTCATCCATTTGTCTGTTTATTAATCTCTTTATCTAAAAGTGTGGAACAAAGCCAAAACACGATTCATGAAATGGTGACTTACCAGTATTTCATCGTATCTTTTAAACTTTTTTGCTACTTATTTATTTTAAAACATAGAAAAAGAAAAGCATCACATGAAAACTAACTAAATTCTTCAGTGAACAAGCCACATTTAGACAGCTCAACTCTTTTACGTTCATTTATTTATACACTGTTGTCACTGAAAGGCATATCTAAATTATAAAATAATTAGAATATTTTCTTACATTATGTAAATGATTTTTTTTTTGATAAAAGAGACAATACAATTTAAAGAAAATACATCTCTCTCTCTCTCTCTCTCTCTCTCTCTCTCTCTCTCTCTCTCTCTCTCTCTCTCTCTCATTCGCAGGGCTTGTTCCTTTGTTCGATAATATTGCACTCAGAAGTCGATGTATATGAACGCCTCTCACGAGATTTGACTCTTCAGATTAGTGAGGAAAAAAAAGCATTTAAGAGGTCATTAAGCCTTGTATTCTTTAATTGTTTATGATTACAGCTGCATGCAAGTATGTATCAGGTAAATGCGTGGAGTTAAACTGATTCGAATATAAACTTAAGTGATGTCCACTTGGGAATACACGTCAGTAGTAATGGGGTACGATATGGTCATACCATTGACACTCTGAGGTCAAGGGGAATTAACATTACTGCTGCCATTCTGAAAATATGACCCTAAGGGGACAAGAGGAAGTTCACATGAGTCAATATGATTACTTTTAGGGGATAGTATGGACACATGAGTAAATGCAATGTTACAAACGCCTATAGGTTGAATATGGTGTTACGGTATGGACACAAGCAGAAATGTAATGTTAAAAACGCCTAAAGTTTAAATTTGGTGCTACGGTATGGGCTCTAGCGAAAATCTAATGTTGAAAAATGTGCAGTGGATTTTACGTGGTGACCCAGTATGGGGTCAAGGGGAAATGTAATATGAAAAAATCCACAGGTTCCGCATTGGATGGCATTATGGGTACAAGGGGTCTTTACCGCAAATGACTCCATTGCTATTATTTACCAATACCCATCCTAACGGACAAACACATAGTCTTACTGACCAGTACCCGCATGTACTCACCAAGACCCAAACCTACTGACGAATACACAGTGTTACTGACCAATATTCACACCTACTGACCAACTCAGTCTTATTGACCAACACCTACACTTACGGACAAACACAGAGTCTAACTGATCAGAACCCACACTCTACAAACCAACACCCACGCTAACTAACCAATACACAGTGCTACTGACCAGGACTCACATCTACCTGCTGACCATCATCCACATCTACTGAACAACACGCAGTCTTACTGACCAACACACCGTCTTACTGACCCAGTACCTACGCTTACTAACCAATACACAGTGTTACTGACCAAAACATATACCTTCTGACCATCACCCACACCAACTGGCCAACACATACGGTGTTATTGACCGTGCTGATAAAATCTACTAGCCAACACCCACTCAGACTAACCAATAAATAGTCTTACTGACAAACACCGACACCTAATGACGAACACCCACACCTTCTGATCAACACCTACACTTACTGACCAGCACCGACACCTACAAACAGATGTGTTAGGGTAGGATGTGGAACTAAGAGGATACAGTAATGAGGATTAACGCCTAATTTTAGACGAACTCTCACGATTTTACAAACCAAACAGGAAGGGAAGTACCAAAACAAAATTCTGTCTAGTGGCTACATGCATATATTCGAAATTTATATATAAAACATTACCTGTACCTCAGATTATATTGGCGGTATCGATATGTTTGCATATACTGTAATCATGTTATATGTAACCGTAATCAAGGGACCCAACTCATAATAACACGAAAATATCCGTGACTAAAACTAATGCTAAAAGTTACAAACCTGTATCGGAATTTAACGAAGGCTAGAAAAATTTCGGAAAGAAATATGGAAGTAAGCTGAGAGTAAAAGTTAAATCCGGAATATTATATTTTTTTTAAAAATATGGCTGAGACTAAAAGTAATACTAAAATTTCGAAACTAATAAGGAGTTTAGCGGAGACTAAAAACAAATATTCGGGATATGATATTAAAAAATATGCCCGAGACTAGAAATAATATTAAATTCCGAAATCAACTATCTTAACAGTCTTACTGACAAGCACTGTGAGTAAGACTGTGTTTGTCACTAGATGTGGGTGTTGGTCAGTAAGACTATTTGTTGGTTAGTACGTGTGAGTGTTGGTCAGTAAGACTATGTATTGGTCAGTTAAGATGGGTATTGGTCAATAATGTTAATGTTAAATTCTTCTTGTACCCATAATGCCACCCAATGTTAAACCTATGGACTTTTTCACATTACATTTCCACTTAACCCCATACTGGCCCAACACGTATAACCTATTGAGTTTTTCAAAGTACATTTCTGCTTGTACCCATACCGTCCTACCATGGTAAACGTATGGACGTTTCTCACATTGCATTTTCGCTTGTGCCCATGCCGTTCCACCATGTTCAAACTACAGGCGTTTTTAACATTATATTTCCCCTTGTGCCCATACCGTCCCACAATGTCAATCTTATGGAGTAATGCTATATTCCTATTGTTCCCATGGAGTGATATTTTCAACATGGTGGCATTGATATTTATTCACCTTGACATCAGGGTTTAATTTTTGTGCACATGTCATCTCCCAATAATACTCACATCAGTCTAGACGTTTTTAGCCGAAAACTTCCACATTGTAGCTTAATTACTATAGTCTTTTAAGAAGGTAAGCCGCACCCTCTTTTTTCCTGTGCTTGCAAAACTTCTGTTTCCAAACGACTTCAGAACGTAACGTGTTTGCATACTTTCAGCTAGGATACACTAAATCTGCCCTCAGGAGCTTTCCTTTTTGATGTGACCAGGTAAAGAAAAAATGTATAAAGACAACAGTCGGTTGAAATCCGATTTTAATACACAAATATTGCTTTATTAATACACATACTTTTCATCAACGTTTCGTAACCATTTTTGTATTAAATAAAAGTAGTAAAACAGCAACCTTTAATACGGAGTGATATTACTGATATTCAAAAAAAGTGCGAGCAATGGCGTCATGAGTGACGCAGTTAACAGAAAAACAATATTTTACTGTAAAATATCTCAAACAGATAGTCTGCAAAAATAAAGTCATAGTGAGTACATTAGGCAGAACGGTTTATTGATGTTATATATAAACATTCATAATTGTGTTGTATAGTTCAGAAGGTTCTTTTTTTTTCAAACGGTAATGAAGGATGTTGAAAATTAATTTATAAAATTGCTCCTACGCATGATGCATACAAATCATATTGATGCATATAATATCCAAACAGGCTAGATTTCCATTTAAAATATAAAAAATTTGGGGTAAAGTCAATATCTACAGCTGGTAATTGCATGACGCTAAGGTCGAATAATTATATAATGCAATACAGACCAAAATTGATTGATGCAGAAAAAGAAAGTTTTATCTTTTTCGATGCTGCTGAAAGTTAATTGAAATTGTGGTGAATATTGAATCATTATTCTGCCATTGTCGATCACGAAGAATGCACGGTGTCATTGAACACCAAGAGAAGTATCTGAGTCTTGTAGAGCAAGGACAAAGTAAGACGGGTAAGATCGTTGAAGATATGTTAAGAATAGCAAATTAAAATCTATCTAAACTAGTGTATCAGTAAATAACTTTTACTGTACAATCTGCCATAGAATTATCTTTATAAAATACGGCTTCTCTATCCAAAAGAAAGCAACTTCAATACCAGGGAAACCCAATTTTATCGCGTGCTTGGATCCAAGAAATATTTTTGTAATTTTCAAAATTTAGTAATATAAAGTATTCTCAAATTCTCGTTTGTCAGCTTCGAGATACAAATGACACTGTTGGAGACACCAATGAGTGACCAATATTTTACCCCATCCGAATAATTTGTCTCGCGTTTCTCTTCTTTTATCATTTTAATAATGACGACGATATTGATCTACATCTAGTCTCCCTAATGCAATAACATCTTTTTGCTTACAGCTAATGCACAACCAAAATTTGGGAGGTTAATGCACAACCAAAAATTTGGGAGGTTAACGCACAACCAAAATTTGGGAGGTTATTCTCCTTGTTTCTATACAAATATTGATTTCTTCACTAAATATGCTGCATTTGTTCACAGTAAATTTTAGTTAATTTGATTCATCTTATGGAGATAAAATGTTGACATCTGCAATATGCCTATTTTCTCTAGGTGTGTATATAGGCAAAATATTTTGATTCAAAGGTGTCATTAGTTTAACCATTCGCCCTTAATTCAGTCTTGGAATGTCGATGATTTAACACCATCAAGGTTAAATACCACGACTCGTCATATCATTGAGCTTTGATCTTAAATAGTTTAGCACTATACGTACTCTCAAGCAAGATATTCATGTAATATTTACATAAAATCAATTACTATTCGAGCCATCAATATATGGAGTTCTAAAACTTACAAACAACTGTAAGTAAGACATTTCTTCATACACATCTGCTAGAATTGAGAGGCGGGTGCAGTTTGTAACCAACGTATGACAATGACAGAACCAAACAACGCATGCGCATATTAAAAGGACAGCTACCAGGGAAAATGAAGAGACAAACCACAGAGGGTTGAACATATCTTTACTAAACACTGGACCGTCGCAGTGGCAGATCCAGAACTATCGTGTATTTGTGTGTGTGTGTGTGGGGGGGGGGTCTTAAACATGTAGGCGAGAGGTCTATGGAACGGAACTCCCTAAGCGGCACAGGGGCCGAAGCCGCTGGAGTCTTCTGCATTTTAAGCGTTCCCAGGGCATACTTTTTGACCATCTAGCTGTAATGAAAACTGACTCTAGGAATCCTTTCGGTTGTTTCGCGTTAATTTTTAGGGTGGGCGGCGGTCCCGCCTCCCCCCCCCCCTTTTTATCCCCCATGCTTCGCAGGCGAAATTCATCTCTTGTTTGTCAGTGAAATACACTACATGTATGAACCTGATTCTGTCACAAGTTATAGGAGTCGGTATGGATGGCGAAAAAATGAGACGCTATGGGGAAAAGTTCAGAGACTTCAATATAATATGGTGAGAGATTTGAGTCACTATGGGGAGAGAGAAACTTTGAAGGGGTCGATGTACTCAGGATGAAAGGAAAACTTAACATGGATGGTATGGGGATGTATGAAGATTATAGGAATTAAACATTACGTTTGGGAGAGTATAGCATCCTATATCAATTTAACATTACGGTCTAATTACAGACAAGAACGGGAAAACCAGTAGAAAATCTGAGGTGTGATTCTAAGTTTAGAGTGTATTTATTGAGCTTGGAAAGCACCATAGAAATTCCGATTATATTTTATAGAAAGATAAGAAGATTGACCTTATTCCAGGAACTCAACTGCAACATTATATCAACTTTGTCAAAAGCCATTGTTACAAATATTACATTTTACGTAATGTTTCGAAAGGGAAGGATCGCCCACGCAATCCATACAATAGCACCGTTGTTTAAACTTTTAGAGGGGAAAAGGAGTGGTTTTTTTCATACATACATTCAAAGATACAAATTGGGACTAGTGTAATGTTTTTCACACAAACACACACATGCGATCACACATACCAACGGACAGTAAGATCTAATACTTTGTTCATACATACGCACACACAATCGCATACAAAGGGAGAGTAGGGTCTGTTTTGTCATACAATCATACATACAAAGCGAGGGTATTTTTTTCTTCATATATATACATATACTCGCATACAAAGGCAGAGTAGGGTCTGTTTTGTTTTTATGCACACAACATACAATCAAGCTGACTATTCCAGCCTTCATTGTGCAAGAATCCCTGGTGAAGTCGCCTCGTGGTCATAGCCCGTTTCCACTTGCTTCTCCTCCGGCTTGCTGCATTCTGTAACTAGCTACCTCCAGGGGGGATCCTCTGTGGCTGCCTCCATGAGTATTTGCTGTGGTCGGTCGCCTGGTTACTGCTGGCATCGCTCCCGCTGCGCCGGGGTACTTCCCGATGGTAACCCCCAGTGGTCTAAGTTAATACCGGTTCCTTTCGTTCGTACTCCTCGACTTCGGTGGCGGGGTAGGTTAGTCTTCTCTGTGCCGTTCTGCCTCGTGTCTGCAGGTAGGCCCCTGACTTCTTTGTCAAGAAGTAGTGGGGTGGTCATTAATTGCACGAGGCAGTCCGTGGAAACGCACAATTGGTCCCCTCCCCTACTCATCCTACAACAGTGTGTGCGGCTCTATCTTTCAGGTGTTACTGGTCTGACGGCTGTTCGCTGACTGACGAATAATTACGAAACACGTTAGTGTGTGACTGTGATAGAAAACATTCTATGACTAGACACACGCACATAAAAGAAAACACCCTCAAGAGAAAGGGACGGACATCGATCGAAAGAGTGAAAGATCGATTTTTAAAAAAAATATAATCACATAAAAACGATAGGTTTGTTTTCAAAATCAACAATCAACATTTAAATAATCACCGCTAAACTGAATCACTAACTCATTAAACAATAATGAAGAGTGAGGATTAAGGCAGTTTCTCATTTTCAAGTACAATGATTAATTTCTAAAATGGGGCAATGAATGGAGAAAACAATGTACAATATGCAAACATTGAATAGTGAGCATATTTACAAGGTTGACAGCTTTGGAGAGGGACGTGTGGGTTCCAATGTTCCATGACGGTTCCATCTTGCCAACAACTTAAATTACGTTATAAGGCTAAAGAAAAGAGATAGCCATAATGACCATGAAATTACTTCTCCGTTTTCTTCATTTCTGGGAAATGGTGTCTAAAACGAGCCAGTAAATGGAATGGAGGGAATCAAAGACTTCACTGATGAAGAAAATACACACAATATTGTCCACGCACAATAGAATATGATCCTTTTAATCTCACGTTATTGAAAAGGAGACGAAGCAACGTTTCGCTTTGTATAGTCAATGATATCGTCTTTGATCTGTGGTAATCCATACGAATAAAAAATATTCCACCATGCTGTTCTTGGGTTTTCGACGAGGGAGTTCATCGGTGATGACTTCAAATTTGACTTTTCTTTAAACTGATCTATCAGGTAAGCAGAGGTGTCGAGCTATCGAGGGATAAACGAGTTACAAATCACAAATTACTCGAGAATCGTTTGCAAAAGTAAAGTTTCAACGAGACTTTTCCTTTGGCTATTACAATATGTTGTCCCAGATGTCCTTTTATACTAGGGCTGTGTATCCACCCAGAATATCAAACAAAATAGGAGCACATTTTATACTCACGTTTTACTGTCGGAAAATTATTTTTTTTAGGCCATGAGAGGGTTCGCAGTAATTAATATTCTCACGTTTGTTGGTTCTGGTGAGTGCGTCGGAAAACTGATAAGGTTTTCTTTAGGAATTCTCATCCCGTACACATTCAGTTTGGAATTGGTTTTCGATAAAGTGTTAGATAAATCATGGATCGTTTTTATCCAAAGTTTATTCTACGATGAAATGCATTTGAGTCTCGGTGATATTTAAAACTTGAATTGGATAAATGATTTCTACCAAAGTTAATTTCCAATAGGCTTTGTGGTTTACTTGAATGGATGGAGGTAATATTGTCGTAAAACAAAACAATTTGTTGGGGGAAAACACATGCATAGATCTGTTCCTGATTAAAATCAAATAAAATTGATTATTCATATTTTGATCGTTCTTGTCTCTGAAAAATCACCCAATGTCAAAAGAGGATTACTTCCAACTGTTCCAGGACGATGCTGTGATTGATGTTTCGCCATTGTAATGGCTGGGTTGAGCTGTCGTTGCTGCTATTACTACTACTGTCGTTGGCATATTTCAACGATGGATTGGGAAGAAGATAGCTTCTGACCGAACGTTTGTAGGGAACCAACACTAATTTTCGTCCTTCCATGGAGAAATGTTTTACATAATTGATGCCCATCGAGAATGAATAATCATTTGATTTCAACTAAAATTCGCCCTAAAAGAGGGTTCGCAATCGCTCCTAACATGGAATCAGCATTAGAAAAATAATCGTCGTTGAACGAGCACTTTTTTTGGGGGGGGGGGGGGGACTGGAATTTTTATTTTCACCATGTGTCCAAGAATGCAAAGATGTCGTCCTAATTGCTGTTTCTATGTCATCGTCAATGGAACAGATCCTTTTAACACAATCAAACACCATTCACATAAAATATCTATGATTTCTTTCGAAGCCTTTTGAATTATAATGATCTGTTTTCGCGTCTGTGCTTTAGCGTTTGTTAACACCGACAACACATCTCAGTGTTTGACTAAACAAAAAAAAATTTAATTTTCCCAATCTTAACTCTGTAAATGAAGATGATGCCATGGGATCATTTGGGATGACATTTTGTGAAGGTAATTGATGTGAAATTTTGAAAACGTTTTTTTTTATACGAGGACTCAAGTCTGCTTGTTGTCGGGACGTCATACGAGCTTTACCTTGGACAATGGACAAGAAAAAGGATGAGTTTTCAGCGGACTTAATCGAGTGAGTTCTTGTTTCGAATGATCGATTAAACTTTGTAACAATTATGTCTTGCACTTTTTATGGGTTGTGCCACTTTTCTCTCAGCAGTAACAGAAAAATAAGGAGGAGGAGTTGCTTTATTAACGGGTATACATTTCAGTAGTGTCTTCAACATATTTGGAAAAACTTTCCTTAAATCGGATTTAGTTGGAATCATCAGCAATAAAGTAAAGGATACTGACATGAGTGATGTTGGTTGTGTTGATGCGGTTTCTCGAGTTACTGCTCTAATTGCGGCTGGTCGAGGTTTACATTGGTACGTGCGTGTTCTGGTTGTAGTGCCTCTCGTTCTTTGCATGTGGTCGTGGTCGTCTTTCCCTATTTGTAACTGTTATGTTTTGTCTTCTTCTTGGGAGATGATGTTTTGTTTGTTCCTGTTGCAGCAGCGGTAACACTCTTCTTTTTCCTTTGTGTCTTTGTCTTTGTTTATGTATTAGTTGTAGCATAAAGACCTTATCGTAGAACCGAACGAGTAATAACTCTTCCAGAAAATCCACTTCCACCCGGTTGAAAGATAATTTCTTTCTTGATTGAGGTATCGATTCCTGGATCTGCAAGTTGTGCAAATTCTACCTTATGTTTTTCAAAGAAAACTTTGCGTTTGTTTTGGAATGTGGTTCTTTTCTTGTAGTAATTGACGTGTCATCAAAGTAAACTAGCATTACACTTCTTTGAGACTAGCTCCCATCAAATGCTAACGCACATGAGCATCATATTTTTCGCAACTGATAGCATACATTGCGCAAACCAATGCGCTTGGACGAGATTTCAGTGATGCCATTTTGAACGAGCAATCAATGATAAATGAGTGTGTGCTTGAGTAAGGTAGGGAGCAAATGAATGAAGTCTTTATTCACTTTGATGGACCACATGTACATCACTTGACCACCATCGTGTACCCAGTCCTAAAACAAGTCAGTACGAAGTCTCAAGTCATCAGGGGTAATTGGCTTCAAATCGATCAGTAATATGAGTGTGACTAACGACCTCTCAACTTTCACAATCTGACATGTCATCGATCAGTAATATGAGTGTGACTAACGACCTCTCAACTTTGACAATCTGACATGTCATCGATCACTTTAAGAACGAACGACTATGCAGCCATGACTACAAACGTTTGAATTCTGAGAGTAAACATACCCAACAATATATTTTGTACAGAATAGGAACATGGTTTTAATTTAAATAAACTAGAGAGCATATGAACACATTTTCCCAACAGCATCAGCCGCTAGTAAATGTTTTCTCTCTTTTGTCGCAGCACGATCCGTATGGGTACTTCTGTTTGTTTTTGGAGGTGGTGGGATAGATATTCACACGTTTCTAAAGACGTTTTGCATAATGGGCTACGTCTAGTATCCAATCATCGAATCCAAGACTTTTCCATTGGCGTAGGTCATTCCAGTGCAGGGTATATTGGTGAAGGTCACCAGCGACACAAAATTTTTGGTAAGTGTCGTGTGTTGACAAGTTACTGCGAATATCTTCCTCACATAGGGGTTGATTTGCATTCACCACCAGTCGCAACATTTTGAACACAATTATTTTCTTTTGAAGAGATAAAGTTTATTTCGTCATTGTGATCATGTCTTTTCGTGTACTGATGGTGATGATAGTCCCTAAACTCTTTTTGGACCAACCTAGTTAAAGTTGAGACAGCGCTGAGTCTATTGGATATAGTCTCGGTAGGCTGAATCTTTACACTCCCACATTTGTCCCAATTCCTTCATATATACAAATCCTTCTTTAGCTAAAACTTTAGGAGTGGGCTCTTTCAGATATGTCAGCTATTTTCCTTTGAATGTGTTACATGAACTGGCAAAATGACACGCAGAGTCACCGAAGACATGTAGCCTGCCGACAGTCTTGATTCTCCTTGATATGACGGGGTTCTAGAATGATTAGCTTCACTTTATTTTGTGCGTGAAGTGTGGGTTGTAACAGACATCATGATGACATCCAGGGTTTTTCACCGAGGCCGTATCATTTTCAATGGTGGTGCAAGACCCTGCATCTAACTTGTCGTAGGGAACATCATCACATTCGCATGTTATCTGTGTAGAGGAAAGGGTTGTTATTTCATTGTCGAGATCTCCTGTGATAATGGTCTAATCCCTCAGACTCTGCCTTTCCTATAATCGATGGTGGCCGTAAGGTATGGCATTGCAATCGGTAAGACGCATCCGTATCGCTGCCCTAAGGAGGCGAAACGTGGGTCACACACACGATCGCTTTTTCATTCGTAATGTCAAACTTCTTAAACTTGTCGATGATTTCGGAAAATATTGATTTCGGAGGTCAGCTAACTTCGATCAATACGGGACATTTCAAACTCTCGAGGGTGATAGAAAGTCGCAAACGATCTTGATCGTCAGCTCGACACTGTCATTTCAACTAGTCTAACACGCAATCTAACAAGTCAGTAATAAACGTGACTGCTTTATCGGCGGGGACTTTTAACTTAAAATCTTTAATTCTGACAGTGTAAGTGTATGCTGTCCTACGAATTTTCTGGATGTCATTTTGTTCAAAGATTGAATATGAAAATGATCCTAAAGGGCTACAGAGCGACTTTCACTCTTTGACGATCTTGACTCTCTCGGTTGTGGTGATGGAAGTGGTGGTGGTGGTGGTGGTGTTGATGCATGTGTGTTTGTATGTATGTTAAACCCTTCCATTTGTATGTATGTGTGTTTGTATGTATGAAAGCAAAATAATACTCTCTCCCTTTTTATGTGTACGTATGTTTGTATCTATAAAACAAAATAATACTCCCTTCATTTGTAAGTTTATGTGTGCTTGTACGTAAAAAAACAAATTAATATCCGTTTCCTTGATATGTTTGATTGTATTTTGGATCGTAAGTATGTGCAAATGAAATAAAATATAGACCCTACCCATGCCCTGTTTTATTTGTGTGTGTATGAAAACATAATGTACCCACCCCCTCTCTTTGCATGTGTAATTGTATGTTTATGTCCATAGAAACAAAGTAGACCACACTCTCTTTAAATGTGATACTGTGTGTATGTTTAGAAAAATTATTAGACCTTAACCTCCCTTTATATGAGTGATTCTTTGTGTATGCATGAAAATAATAATATACCCCATCCTTTTTTTTGTATGTGTGATTCTGTTTGTGTGTTTTGTATGAAACAAATAGTATACTACATGTATGTCTGTTTGAACGTTTGTATGAAAAATACACTTTTCTTCTCGAAACATTTAAACGTAGCTACGAATAAAACTATTACTTTCTTTACAAGTGCAGACATTATTCCTCTAAACTGTCTTAATCTTAAAACAAAATGTACTTTTTTGATTATTTTTTAGTTTCAATTATATCTATCGGTAATAATAACACTGAATCATGACACGAATACACATTATGCCAAATTTACAACTCGTTACTTTGTTTTTTACAAAGTTGATATTTTGTCGCATTAGAGTTTCTGAAATACGTTCAACTTTCTTATACGTATACAAATGTAGAATCGGAATTTCCACGGCACTTTCCATGTTCTAAAATACACTCTAAACATAGAATCATACCACGGAATTTGTACCGTTCCTCCCCCCTCCCGCCGTTTAATTCCTATAACTTCCACGCTAATATAAAATTTGCATACATCCCCAGAGGAACCTATCCATGTTAAATGTCTGCGTCCCCCCCCCCGTCACCTATCTATGTTAAACTTCCTTTACCTCATAGTATATCTACCCCTCACACACCCCCCAATAAAAACTCAAATTTCCCAACATATGGACCCTTATAACTACTTTTTTCACATTCATTTCACCTTAGTCCGTTATCTACTCTAGGCAATTCCTCAATTACGCATTGAAAGATTTACTAAAAGCTTTTTTAAGGAAGGAATTCAAATCTTTGAACTCATGTGTTTTACAATACCCTTTCTGAGTAGGTCTCAAATATACTAATTACTTACGATTAGTGAACACGGTAAAACAAATGAATGAAGGCTAGTTTAAACCTTATGAGGTGTGAATTTTTTGTGAGTTGAAAAAAATGAAGAGGTAAAAAAAATACAAATCGTTTACTTTTGGTGTATAGAAGGTTTGAATTTACTCTAGTCGTGTAGCTCATGTAAACCTGGACAATTTTCATTCACATATAAACTATACTTTTGTGCCTTTCGAGTGTGAGAAGCAACATCTTATGGAGTAATTTAACTCATGTGGCATGTGATATAATACAGAAGTAAACATATTGCGAAGATAAGTGCAGCCAATCCAAGGTTTTCCTTCCTCAATTTCTCAGAAATCTAAAAAGCAAATGAGACAATTTACAAAATAAAATAAAAATGAAATTATTTAATTGTATCTTCTTTATTTAAAATAATCCCAAAAAGAACGCACGCTTTTAAAAATTGAAAAACAGTGACAAGAGCAGCATATACGGAAATCAGCATCTTTAAACAATTCAGCAGACGTGCTACCTCTCGTGAATTCATTCATCAGATTATAACAGGGTATGTAATTGGGCTAATTGGACTTGAATCAAAAGGTTTAGGACGTGAAATTGGTGCTCTTAATAACTCTAATTGGTGTTGCAACTGAAGTAAATCAGTGACATCCGATCTGATTTCATGTGCCAATAGTATGTCGCCCGCAGACTAGGGAGTATTTTTAAACACGACAATTTTCTCTTTTGAACATGTTTTAGTTTACTAAAAAATTTTCTCAACAATTATGAACGCTAAAAATGCATTTTTAACACCGAGTTTGCATATAATCAAATGTGTGGAATAAAATTAAACAACAGACAGCTACTGCTTAGCATTGACAAAAGAATTGAATTGGAAGAGTAGATATATACACAAATATATTTAAAAGATCAAGGTTATAAATATATTTTGTGACATTTCGGACATACATGTTAACCTCAATTGTGAAAAACATATACGGTGCATGAGTCGCAAGTGTGAATTTAATAAAAACAGTCACTACTTGTTCATGTCAGGGTTTAATCTGAAAGACATTTCCTTTGTAACTGTATAGTGAAGAAAGTGATTGAGAGCTTCATTATTTTTTGTTCTAAAGAAATGTGTTAAATCTCTTGATGTTACGTATTTAGTATCATCAACAAACTTTTATTCAATAAAACAAAATATGTAGATCAATTTAGGTTGAATCAAACAGGGTTGAAGTTTTAACCAACAAGAAATAAAGTCGATTCCCGAAAACAACTTTTTGTGAACTGTTAAAATTAACTACAAGATTAACAAATATTAATGTGTATGCTAACTAGGAAAGAAAGAAAGCAGAAGAGCTGAAACGAATCAGTTAGTTGCTGGAGAGATTTAAAGATGAAGATGGTGAAGATGTGTAAAATTAACTTAAATGGTTCAAATATATAAAGGAAGCTTAGGAACAAATACCCGTGGCAAACCTTAGCGTATACGAATTAAAAAATGAATTGAATTTTAACTCTAAAACTAATCGGGGTGTTTTATATTTGATAAAAAAGATTCTATCACAAACTACCAACTGTTATAATTAAAGGAATATTTAAGCATTGTGATACTCAGTACTTGTTAACAGATAAGGAAATACGATTTTAAATTAAACTTTGAAATTAATTCACATTTACGAAAAAGATGTTTTCTGATACAATCAACTTTTGCATTAAATTAATGATTAAAAGGACACACACAGTATATATTTACAGTCTGGCGTATGATGTAGAATTATTAAGCGAACAGTTTAAGCAAAAGCTATCGATAGGTTGCTGTACTCATTGGAGAAAGTTAGAGTGTGCAACACAGATATTAAAGATTGTGAACCTATAAACCTATTTAGGAAAATTATTTTACGAAACAAACAAAAGATTTTTTAGTTTTCATTTAAAGAAGAGGAACCTTGTAATAGATACAGAGTTTGAGGGTATCAAGTCATTTCCATCCACTGATGTGTAATATGGGTGGGATACAGTTGTCGCTATGTCCATATGAAACCATTTTCGTTTCCTGAACATAACTCTCAAATCGTTCAAGGTATTTCTGTGAAACGTGGTATACTTAATAGACCAGTGGTCCAGATGAAACTTGGTATACTTAATAGACCAATGGTCCAGATGAAACTTGGTATACTTAATAGACCAGTGGTCCAGATGTGCCTCTTGTTATTCTCATCTATTCAGTTTCAATATGTTTATGTGTTAGTCCGTTCTCCTGTCCATGCATCCAGGTAGTCACGGTTGTTCAGTGGTTAGCGTGCCGGACTCAGGACCTAAAGGATGCGCGTTCGAATCCTACCATCGGACCAGCCTAGGTCAGCTACCGTGGTGTATCCTTGGGCAAGGCACTTTACTTCAATTGCCTCGGAACTAAATAACCTACTTGTTTCGCTGTGCCGTAAAGCACCAAATCAAACCAAACCTGCCCATACTTCCAACGATTATTCACACTTTTGTTTCCTGAGTATAACTCTCAAACTATTAAAAGTATATATATATATATATATTAAACTTGGTACATTTATTAGACCAGTGGTCCAGATGTGTCTTTTGATATTCACAATTCTTCAGGTTCAATATATTATTTTTGTTGGTCCATTTTTCTGTCCATCAATCTATCCATTATCCACAATTTTGATTTCGGAGCAAATCTTTCAAGCCTTTGAAGGTATCTCTTTAGAACTTGGTACACCTATTGGACTAGTGGTCCATATGTGCCTTTTGCAATTAACAATTCTTCAGTTTCTGTATTTTTTACGGTTTCTTCAGTCTGCTTGTCCGTCCCTCAATTAGTCACATTTTAGCTTCTGGGTCAGCTCCACAACTATTTAAGATATCTCTGTGAAATATGGTACACGTATTTGACTAATGGTGTTTATGTGCCTTTTGGATATTGGTGACTGCCCCTTTTTATCGCTATGTCCATTTGTCTGTCTATCCATATATATTTTCTTTTTCGGAGTATCAAACAAACTATGTACACATCTCAAGCAAGTTGCACGGACGTGTCTTTTGATAAGTATAACTTTTCGCATTCAATATTGTATGTTACTATGGATACAAAGTGTAGTATAAATAGTATATAAATTGAGATATGACACAATTTGAAGAGTCATGTAAATGGAAAGATCTCAAATTTAAATCACCTAATAAGGCCAGGGAAAATACGCACGTTAGAGAAATATCAGTGCAAATTTTTTATTAATGAGGAGGCAGGTTTGTATGAGGGTATGCTATGTAATAGGTAGAAACAAGTGTGGCAATAAGGCCAAGATATTTCAGGTAAAACTATCGTTCATTTACTCACACGTATGAAGGAAACTGCCTCAAGAACTTTTTATCAGTATTAACAAACGAGGTTAAACGGTATATTGTTTATTATGTTACAGTTTCTAACTCAAAGAATAACTAATTAACATGAAAGGTGAATGCAGTTATTTTAGGCCTGAAGAACGGGTTTGAAGATGTATTAACGGTAACAAAAGCAACAATGCCAACAGGATGTACACCTTCTGGAGACCTAGACACAGTCGCCGTTGGCGTGTCAACAACGACACAGCATTCCGATACAATGTCAATGCAAAGTTGTGCAGATCTACTTTTACCATCGTGCGGAGCACAATATTACCACGATTTCAGTGATGATAACCAACACAGTGACGGTTATAGGTTGCGTTTACATATAACAAAAGAATAACATTAGCTGTTGGTAACAAATAATGACATTCAATTAGTGACATACGTTGACATTAAATCAGTGACAACTCTTAGTTACATTAATCATCAGTTAGTTATAATTTGTGACAATTATGTTGTGACATTCAGTAACAATCAGTTACATTTTACACTGCATAAATGGTTATGGCTAACCAGTTCCCCTTTTACCTCCACTGAAAAAAAGACATGTGGCATTTAACACAACATATTAAACGCACACCCTAATGAGATAAACGAGTTTTTCATGCTCAAAGCAGCAAGCAAATCAACATTAATTTTACAAGCAGAGGAAACTAGAAAGTAAGCATCTAAGCTACGGTCAAACAAATTTAACCATACAAATACAAACAGTAGACACTTTGTTAGACAAACTACAGGACATAGAAGAAGCTTGAACATATTCTTTTCTTTGCAAAACACAGAGCAACAAGAGCTAAAAGAAATATATGAAGATATCGAACAAATGGAAAAGGAATTAAAATTAAAGCATGCAGAATAGTTAAAAGAGAAAAAGAGATTTTTTCCAACACTATTTATATCCAATGTTGTGTTGCTTATTGATATCGGCTATGCCAGAGGTGTCAAACTCATCTCTATGGCGGGCCAAATTTGATATAAATAATAATAAATAATAATATATAATAATAATAAATAATGCGTCTGGCGGGTCGTATGTTTGACACCCCTCGGCTATGCCATTTACAAATTAAAGTCACTGCCAAAACTAACTGTACAAAATGCAAGAAAACAAAACAACAGATCCGACAGCATGACCGTGTTGCAATAGAAATGTGTAGACCTAATCTTTTGTTTCTACCTATGTATATGTCCGATATTACAAAAGACTATTTAACTGTACACCAATTATTGCGCGATAAAATAGTTTCCAAGATAAAATTATCTACCCCTGTGACTCTGTTGCTTTTAAAACCTTTCTTGCAGCATTTTAGTGTCTTGTGGAAAGTCTGCAATATATTGTATTTCCTGCTGCATTCGACCGATGTAAGAATTTATTTCTTTTGCAGCTTTATTTGTGTATGATGTTGCTATGATGCGAATAGAGACAATTGAAATTTTTTCCACATTTGCGTAGATGAGGTAAAGTTCTCAGTGCATTCTATCTTGTAATGCCGTTAAAGGCAGACAAATGAGCTGTTCTTATCATTTATAAAATCATATGTCGAAGTTTGTGAATGATTACCCTCTTCAAATATGGTTCAATGTCATGCAAATCGTTATTGTTCCTATGATAAAATTCATACGCATTTGCATTTCTTTAAAAGAAACAGCCATGTCTTCCATTGATAAGTCTGTTTCTAAAGAATGATGTCTGTTCAAACACCTTAATTCTTTCCCACTTGGAAAATGTGCAAGAGTTCTAAATTTTTTGTCACCTGTTTTAGTAATGGTGCATCAAGAATCGAAGTTTTTATTTTGATTTCTTTAGCTTGATATATTTCAACATATATTTAATTATTATTAAAGAATGAGTGTTTTGCATTTAACGTTTAATCTTTTTAATACATTTTAGCAAAGGATTGTCTGGTCTTTGTGATTTTTCAATCACTGGTCGCTATTAGTTCTGAAGTTTTGGGTACAGCTGAGAGCCACCAAGACACTGTTCATCGATTTTTCTTATGGTGAACTGGGAAGGTATGTAACGTCACATCAGTCAGGTTGTCACTGAATCTCTTCAAATACACGTTTGAATTTAACCCCAACTGGAGTCCTAGGAAGAAACGAAATGCTAGGAGCTACAGAAGTAATTCAATCTGAAGACATAGTTAAACTTTCTCCAGAGATTTAAGGTTCATCGCAGATTCGCATACCCTGTAATTTGATGTTAATATCAGCTCATGTACTTAGCAACAAATTAATAATACACATTTTGACTCAAGATCAATCAAACCAATTATACTCTCATAGTTTAACGAATTTATCGACAAGTGAAAGCAACTGTGCTCGATTAGTACAGTTGTTTTCACTGTTAATGTTTAACAGTATGTGTTTCATTTAATTTTGTGATATTTTTTTAAAATTAGTTTAAAAGCATACAAGCATACAGGCCCTTATTGAGATTGTTTAAAACAATGGCGATACGGTTAAATACTATATTTTAGTTATTCTTTTTTAATTTTTTCATTCGATTTCTATATGTGTTTAAACTTAGAAAAAAATAATTACCGAGGGTTAACTGCTCTAGGCTTCCCAATAGATTTAATATTTATTCTATACATTAATTTGCTCACACGACTCCCATACTCCAGCTGCTTCTACAGTTTGACTAGACCATCCAGATATTGAACAGATATACACAGTCACAAAACAACTGTAATGAATCAAATAGGTAAATGTAAGCAATAGCAGAATTATGATACCATCGACCAGTAAAACCTGTTCCAGGGATAATGCAATGTTCCAAAACATTGCTCAACACATTATCAAGGTGACTTCATTTTCGATTTTAAACATAATTACTCAGTAGTCTTTCCAATAGATATAAGCCAGACAGAACCTGGAACTTTTGACAGATTTATCATTGAAGGAAATGGGTTGTCAGAGAATTTGTTTTATTAATAGTATTCCCAGTTTCTGACAGTCTTACAGACCGAGAGAAGTGAACAGATCTAAAACTGCTTAAGCTTTATTTATATATATATATATATATATATATATATATATATATATATATATATATATATATATATATATATATATATATATCCCGCTCCTCGATCAATACATTTATGACCTATATGATAGAAATTATGGTACTATTTTTTATGTGTGGCTAATAACAGTTCCAATGTAAAAGAATATAAAATGTAATAACTAAATTGGATCCCATTTCATAACAGTTCAATTTTGTAAAAATGAAAACTATATTCGAAAATAATTACACAAATGTCAAAAACTTGCTCACGTTTGTTGTGATTATCACATAGCTCAAATGAATTTGATGTGTGAGATAAGTTCAAGCAAAGTTGACAAAATTGGCAAATATACTGATGTGGATGTTTCATCGTCATGCCTATTCAAATTGAAATTGAGGAGGACAATCTGATGATATAATGTGTAGTATCATTGTTCATTAAAGGATTGCTAGTCAAATAGAGCATCCGATAATGCAAGAAAGGTTTATGCAATAAAGTGGCGAGTTTTACCTTGATGTTGCCTGGATCAGTTGAACGATCTTACAGATATGGGATAGATGAGTTTTTCCTTGAGGCTGCCTGGATTATGTAAACGATAAGATGATCCTTAAAGATATGGGACAGGGCATTATATATTCTCTAACGCATCTCTCTGATATATAAAAAGATACACTGTGGATAGATAGATAGATAGATAGATAGATAGATAGATAGATAGATAGATAGATAGATAGATAGATAGATAGATAGATAGATAGATAGATAAATCATTGCTGAATAATTGAAAAAAAAATTTTAATAAATACAATATAACTTAGTTCAGAAATATTAATGTAATTATTGATTATTTTGCCAACGCTTAAAATAAAGTCCAGCAATAACTGTTTGTCCATTTGAAACAAAATATATTACCACTATGGAAATATTGCAGTCATGGCATTGTGTATTGTGATCCTGATTGCGTGTACAACGTGCAATCCAACCAAATATTTCAAAAGAACGTTTTGTATAAAATATTAATTAAAGGGAGTTTCTCAAATTTATTAAATGGAACGTTCGTTCTTTCATCAAACATGAGATTAGAGCACTTCCTTCTCAAGAGCAGTTGTGGGTAACTATAACCATGTCAACATTAACCAATTTGAGCCTACTAAATTGCATTGCCTTAGGGTAATTTGTCTTTTAGAATGCTATTTTATCTTTCACATCGCAATCAGCGGTTTCGGTATATAAATGTGTAAACTTGCGAAATAACAGCAATTGTGTTTGGATGTAAACTCGCCATCAATCGATTGATTGTCAGCTGCCTAAAGTGATTAAAAGTGTTTTTATTAGCTGGTGTGCAAACGCTGCCTAAAGTGATTAAAAGTGTTTTTATTAGCTGGTATGTAAACGCTTATCCTTATCAATTATCTGTACAGACAAAATTTTCTGATAAAAATGGTTCTATATTTCTTACCACATCATTAATTAGTGGCATGGAAAGTTAAATGAGATTTTCAATAGAAAAACAATCTATATTTTTGTTACATGTACATACAGCCAGGGCATGATTATATTTTACAAGACTGGCTAGAATTTTGCACATGACGTACATTTGTTGTCTTCTTCACTGTAGTGTGTCTACTGAAGTTAACAATATTGTTCATAAAACAAATTTACCACCGCCTCCAACTTGTTCTCTTCCTTTGCCTATCGTACTCACTCGAGTTACTTATCTACAACATACCTGTCTTGACAGTACAAGAGAGATAACGATTTATCTACCAATTAACAAGTTGAAAGGACTGACATCTATTCTGTACACGACCACTGTATTTCTAATGATATGACAAGACAAGATTCTTTTATGAGAGAAAGCTTGTTGACTTTGATCGTCATATTTTAATGTTTAGTTTCTATTTGTCAGTCTAAATTGCATTTAACGATTTTATAATTGTTCATACTGTTTGTAAAGTTTCGATTTGGCTAAATAAACATTTTCTTCTCACCTTGCTGGTGGTTTTGAGAAACTTTCCATCAGTTTGAACTGAAACGCGCATAGATATCAACCGAGTGTAAATAAGAACACCCAAAGTATAGACATTTTTTGACGATACAGTAGTAATGAAGAACCAATTATAAAATACAATGTATTTCATGGGAGTTTTCACCAATTTATCAAGAACAGTATATTTTCTGAGAGTCACCAAACTCTAGTTCGAAGCCACTAGTGCCAATTGCGTAATTGCCCACACAATACTGTACAAAACAAGAAGTGCAAGAGGTGTCGTTGCTAAGTAGCTGTCAGAGAGGTATTAAATCGATGTCAGAGCAATTTACGTTTTGTGGGTCAATACAATTGACCATAAACTAGTATTAGAACTTTACATCTTTACGCTTTGTATGATAATTAAGACTAAGACGTTTAAGTTTCCTTGACAATAAATCTTCCAAAACTACGTCATCAAGAGGTGAGAACAAATAAGTTTTTATTTTTAAGGTAACAAAAGGGCATGCAACTGTTAGGTTATTTTTGGTCTGACCATCCAAAGGCTTAAATAATCACGCTGGTTCTCCCTTGTATGACGCGTGCCATTGTGCACGTCGGTTGTACACAAACATCGGAAGTGCACGTGCTGATTGTGTACATGTTTGCCATCCTTTTAGAACTTTTTTCAGGTGATTCGTTATTTATCTTTTGTGATCAGTCATGTAGGAATAAAGATCATACATAGAATGATAAGTTTAAACGTTTGATGAAGCATTCAGTATAAAGTTTAACCCTCGGGTTTCGCCACCTCATTCAAAATCTTTCTTCGTGTTCCGGTACCATTTAAACTTAGCTAAACGGTGTATGATACCTATAGTATCACACAGAACCGAAACTAGCACAGTTCTAACGTTTGGTTGAATGCATTTACCACTTCAACGTATAGTTACTCAAACAACAATTTACTTTCCTCTCTGATAGTTAGGAAGAAAATCTCCTCTTCGATCCAAACTAGCGAGCATAGCTTGCAAGAATAAATGACAAATTTTCTCGCTGTTTACAATAGGGGTTCCATATAACGGAATACAGTATCATTCAATCTAGATTTAAGCAAAGCATTCCCTCTGTTTTCTGTTCACAATACAGCTGCATAATATGGAATACAATATCATTTATTTGGGTTTAAAGATAATGAAAAAAGTGATATATAAATTCATGTGTTTCTAATATATAAACATTAGTTTGTTCCGCCTTCAAAACTCTTAAACCTGTGGTTCTGAACTGATATTATAATTTTAATGGGGAAAAGCAGTTTAATGGACACAACATGGTCAGACAAAGGTAAAAACACAGATTTAACTATATCTACTTTGTTCGCGGTAACCTTAGTAACAGCTAATTACTGACTAAGAGTATGTGCAACAATTTCCGCTTGAACAATATCGCAAACAACGAAATCTCGGTTATTGCAATGCATACAGCACATCACCTTCTCACCTTTAATATAATAAGCACCATCTCTTATAATGATAATTGAAATATAATAATATAATCTGGGAGATCCGTGGGCATCGTTATATCCAGAGTTTACTGTATTTACAAACATTTGCTCATTGGGTTTAAATGAGATTTTGTTAATATTCGTCCAATGTGAAACGTCTTGTGTCTAGCTGAAAGAAGAATTATTTCTTACTTCTTGTTAGGTTAACCAGCATTATTAATTCTGTGTTCTTTTATTTAGATTTGACGATTTCCTCTCGAGACAATTTCCCGTCCACGATTATGTTTGCAACCAGGGCAAAAATACCTATGGCAATTATACGTAAATTAAAGATATTTTTTTCGACGTAGTCTTTATGAGGAAATAATTAGAGAAGCTTTTTCCTGTTTCATATGAAATATTGGTTTAAATCACCGCGTTCAACCAAAACGAAAAGATATATGATTTAAAAAACGAAGAAAATAAGGATTCATCAGAACACGATTAAACTAGTGAGAGTTTTTACCACTGTTACAGTTAGTGGACACGGGAAGGAAACTAACATTCATTGACTTGGCCATTGGAAGATCGTCTGTTTTAAATTGCCACTGTAAGAAATTACTCCAGATGATAATTGTGAATATCAAATGATATTGGGACGTAATAATTTATACAAATTTAAATGGATAAGAATTTCAACGTGTTTTATCATTCATTTTTGCAGAAGTGAAAGCTTGGTGTCCTTCACATATCATTACACCATTATCTTTATGTATTGAAACAGACCAAATCGTTTGCAAGCCATGTTAATGACTGTAAACATTCTACCGTTGTTTCACTAACTATGCTTGCGTCAAGTATTGTTTGTTCTGTGGCTTTAAGTATGTCTTCCTGATGAAATGTTTTAGCTGACCTGCAAAACCATTTAACACAAGACCAAAAAGTGTCAGATGATACGCTGTCCACGACGTGTTGAATAAAACAAAGCAGCATGTTCGTTAATGAAGGCGTGAAAAATGTTATTTTCACAATGTTGGCCAATTGTTTTGAGGTAATATTAAACGTGCAGGCTATCTAACAATGGGAATATCAGAGTAATGACATTAGCATGAAAACGATTTAATGAATATATCTCAATGCGGAGGAGAGGGGTGCTTGTGGTGGTGCGTCAATTGCACTTCACTGATATTGACATAGAGGGGTAGAATGACACAGAGAACAATGAAACGAATCTGCATAATTGCAGATAAACATTAAAATTAATTACGAATTTATATTGAACATCCCAAATAAAAAATATATTATCAATATTTGATACTGAAAATTGCAGAAGACTTTTCCATTTAGACTCCCCATACAACATTCTTCTAGCCACGTAAGTTTCAATAGCATTCACATAATTAAATGTATTAATCATATTTAATCTCCCTCATGATAATCCTTCACAGTAATATTTCGTTTAATTCTGTCCTTTGTTCCATGCCATAACAACTTATGAAAGAGTTTATTTAGTTCACTAAGAACCCGTGTAGATGCATTTGGTACTTACAATAAGAGATGATTAATTATGGAGATAGATACACTTTGTGTTACTGCTATATTTCCAAACGGAGTTAAAGAACCTTTTATTCCACTGAATTAGCAGGTTTTAATTTTTCGAATTTTTGATGGGTAATTAAGAGATGTATTTTTCTAAGTTAGTTTAATAAGTAACATCTAAGACAACAAACTGAGTCCATCCCCAATTAAGTTTATATTCTGGACAATATTTCATGTTACAGTCAGTTCTACTTCCGATCCACACCACCTTTGTTTTATCAATATTTATACTAAGGACAGAAAATTTGGAATATTGATATAACAGATGTAAAGCAGGCATCAGAGATTTCTCTGAATCATCAATAGTAAGTGATATATTATCAGCATATTGAGAAATATTAATTCAACAATTAGTAAGGAAATTGTTTAACCTGTAACGATACACACATTTTCTTCAGAAGCCAAGATTGTTGTGTTACTAAAAAGTTTCAAAGAGAACAACATGCTCAATTGACATTATCCCGGGACCAGTTGCAATTAATAAGAATATTAATATTAAGGGGGAGTGGGCATTACCTTTCTTTTGTTTCTCTGTCTAATTCTGTCATTCCGATCAACCACCAGTCCCGGAGTTTTGTTTCCCCAAATCCGGCAAGCAATCCGGAAGTAGGAATAGTTAATGACAATCAGTGGGAGAAGGTATTGCACAATGAACAGAACCAGATGATAATATCTTCCGAAGGACGGCAGCGGCCAGTCTGGTTTACAAAAAGGCATATCATAGCCTTTGGTCACACGATCAAACTCCCTATGGACACTGAAAAACAAAAACTCGGGAATGCTGGAGGCAAGTCCCAAAATCCAGATTATTCCGAGAACAATGGTGGCGATTTTCTTCGAAAATCCGGCTTTTAATGGAAACATGACTGCTACATATCTGTCAATAGAGATGACTGTAAGTGTAAACACACTGACACTCACCGACAAAATTTTTACCAATGGGGCAACGGAACACATTATTTCGGGTAGGTCCCATCGCTGATGAAGTGCAGGTTGGAACTGGAAAGGTGTTGCGAAAAGTCCTATAACAACGTCGGCAAGAGCTAAATTTGCGATAAATATGTTGGTAACGGTTTGCATATGTTTATTTCGTACGATGACAAAAATCACGATTCCATTTCCAAGAACAGACAACAACGAAATACTGCCGTACAGAAAAGCCAATAGGGCTACAATTCCTGTTGGAACCGTGTATAAACTCGCATCTTCAAGAGAATCGTTGAAACTCAGGTTTTTCAACCATTGTGCTATCTCCATATTCGTGAAAGAAATATTATATGGATAATATCCCCTCATTTTTTATATTTAAAATCGAGTTATTAACTATTTTCTCCGAATTAATTCTTCTTTTTTTTTGTCAGTCTGTATTGTCTTAATTAAAACTGTCGACTTCTAATTGCAAAACAATAACAATTTCATTCGAAATGAATATTGCATGTACACAAACTATTGAAAAAGCAAGAGCCAATCAGATTAAGATCCAAAACGTATGGCCGGCGCGAAAGAGGACTTGCTGGCGTGACAGAGACAGGCACTGTGAGGCAGCTTAGGAGTCCGCGAGATGTTTATCGTCATTTCGCAGCAGGTTTCTCTATTTCTACCAGACATCGATCGCTTGACGAGAAAATTAGCTATCGCTGTCCGGCTGCGGTTGGATAGAGCTTGCTTTATTCACACATTTCTATTCATTATTTCTAAGCCAACAAATAGACTATTCCGATGCTAAGTTCTAGCGACAGTTTATGTCTGATTTCAATCATTTCTGGACCTGATTCTAAAAATACACAGTTCATAAGCTCTATATGCACTACGAGGCATGGCTATAATTGTAGATCATATGGCCATTTATTAGAGGACGCTAGAGAGTCCTCTTTATCAGATTTTTTTTTTTTTTTTTTTTTGGAGGGAGGTGGCGGTGGTGTGTTTTGGGGTTGTTTTTATTCTTTACCAAGAAGAGTACTTCCTTTCTTTTTTATACTCGCACAAACAGATGTACCATAGTAAATGAATAATGTACCCGTCACAATTGGCGTAAATTGAATAGAGTAGCCTACAGAGAAAGAATAGCTCATCTCCCAGGATGTGAAAAAACGGAATTTTCTTCAGCTTTCTTCGCTGAATGCTAACTGCTAAACATGCGCAGCACTGCATCTAGTAACCTGAGGTGTTTCGTTATTAGTGAAGGTAAAACTACACCCGACAACGGAAGCGGTGTATGTAGATACAAATTCTTTTTATTTATTGGTGGAACATATATAAATAAATAGAGACAAACATTTTTATTTCTCTTTAAATGTGTATAGGCGATTAAATATCGTGAATTTATCTATGAAGATTATATATATATAATCTATAATTAAAACTTTTCCGATAGTATCCAAACGGTGAATCAATAGACGTTCGATTTCAGAATTAAAATTGAATTAAGCCCCTTTGTACAATTATTGTATGCAGTTTTTAGGATTGTAACATGTTATAATATCAGATTTTAAAATTAAGAATACTTAAATTATTTTGTTATTATTTTGATAAATGAATATTTCAAAAGAAGCACCGTAGTACATTTTTAAATTACAAAATAGTTTATTGTATTTATATTTTTATCACTTTTTAACGAGTAATAAATAAAATTATAAAATTTCAGTTCCATTGTTATGTGATTAGCCAATTGTCATTATATATGCATACACACAACCACACACAGTAGTAGGAAAAACGAGAGGACCAGGCAGCTGTATGTATAAAGAAAGTAACTGCTGAGAAATAGAAATGACCAAATTCCTTGCGAGCAAAATACTTTAAGGCGGGCTCAGCCCAACTAAACCAGATTTTTAGAGTGTGTTATGACATACAAAAAGCGGTGGTTTTGTTTTTAATATATCTATATCATGTACATATTATTGTGAATATCTTTTTGCATGTTTTATCCTGTAAGCATGACAAGAAAAGTTTATGAAACAAACCCAGCTGCGTTGTAGATTTATAGGTTACCGTTGCGAAGTAGAAATACCCAAAAACATTGTAGGCAAAATACTTTAAAGCGGTTATCATGTACATATTATTGTGGATACATTTTTGTATCTTTTATCATGCAAATATGACAATACAATTTTATGCAAAAAAACAACAAAAAAACAAACAAAAAAACAGTTGCGTTGTAGATCTATATGTTACTGATGAGAAGAGAAATACCCGAAAACAGTGTAGTCCAAATACTTTAAATAGGGTTCAGCCCGACCAAACCAGTTATTGAGAATGTGTTTCTGAATCACACCAATAACAACAGGCGTGACCAAATACAATACATTTATCAATAAAGTTCATATATAATCTTAGAATTTAAACCTATTGGATAGATAGTATCCATGCGGTGAATCTAATATGTTTCTTTTAACAGACGTTCCATTTCCGAATTAAGAATATCAATTACCTTAAATGAAAAATCTTGCAAATTATGGAAGCCGTCATTAAAGTTTGTGGAGACATGAGATTAAAAACATGGGCCAATACTGTTATTTATGTCAAATCTATGTTTGTTCATGTGTTTAGATACATGCTGACGGGTTTGTCCAACATATTTCTTTTTACAAGTTATCAAATAAATAACATTAGATGATTGCACAGTTAGTATTATAACGCATCTTAAATGTTTTGTTTTTTTTGTATTAATGCTCAGTGGCGGCGTAACAGGGGGGGGGGGGGTATCTGGGAGGTGGCAATTGCCGCCTGGCGCGGAGCGAGGGAAGGCGCCCTCGGGAGTTTGTTTTTTTTTAGCTGCAACCGGGGCGTAGATGGAGGGTGGGGTGGAGGTTGGCAACTGACATAAAAACTGTTCTCTGTGGCAAAGTAGGGGCGCTACTAAAGACCATTGCTCCCAGGCGACTCGTTAGGGCGACACTAAAGATCATTGCCCCCGGGCGCCTCGAACCCTCGCGCAGCCACTGTTACTGCTACTGAAATAAGTATTTTGATACATGAAAGAACAGTGCAAACATCTAGGTCTAGTATGTTTTGTTGGTGAACCGTGACTTTTAAACATGTTGCAATCTTAACTCATTTAGTATTGAAATATGTTAATATTGTGAAATCTCATGTCAGAACCAACATGTCCTACTCTCCAGTTATAGTTTTCGTACTTGATAGACATACTTATATTTCATCTTCTCCTCTTATTATTATTTATGCTTATGGACATATGTTAAGTTCTTCAATTCATCTTTATTTCAACACTGTGTAACCTCATTTACAACTTTGTTGCATGCCATTACTCTTGCGTCCTCTAATGGTACTTTTCTAAAGTACCAACGTTTTTCTTGTATCTTATTCTTCTTCTTCCATTTTTAGTTTGATGAGACCTCAAATGAATTCCAATTCTAGCATTCTACGTCATCATTTGCTGGAGTTATGCCCTCTAATTGTTAGAGTCAATAATTTTTCTGCTAAACATACACACACACACACACATATATATATATATATATATATATATATATATATATATATATATATATATATATATATATATATATAGATATACATTTAATTGCAATAATGTTGGTATGCAGGAACATACTAATAAGACATCGTTTGAGTTTCGTTATCAGCGTGTAGTAGAGTTATGGCTTACGATTGTTAACCGCATACACTTTCGTTTCCGCGCAATGACTGTATTATTATTATTATTATTATTATTATTCGATCTGATATGACATGCAGCTTAATAATGGTGAGACATAATATGAGATTTATTATAATGGGTGAGCATCATTTTTTGATGGGTTACTAAGACCTCGTGCGAGTTTCATTAGGCAGAGTTATGGCCCCTGATAGTAGACATATGCGCAATCGTTTCCGAACAATGGCTGTATATATTATTATTAGATTTCAGCCTGATTTAGCATGCAACTACTTATGCCAATAGTACCGTGGACACGATAAATTTGATTGTCAGCATCCTACACCATCATATGATTGAGTTATGGCACCCGTTTTTTCCAAAGACACATTTTTGGTTTTTAACCCATTACCCTTTGTATTTCAATTAGGGTTCATCCAAATATTTTGTACTGCTTTATTTTGATGTGTTTCGCAATGAGATCGATTTTGATCATTTGTTATAATTATTTGATGCATCATTCGACTTAGTTTTGCTTCTGCACAGTACCTCTGTTTATTCTTATTGGATTTCAACTAACTTGTTAAGCCGCTGGTATTTGATGCGTTGTGCTGTGTATTTCATCGTCAGCATTCTGTTTTATCAGAATTAAGTAATGGCCTATGAATAACGTCCCGACCATCCTTGCATAACAAGATATGTTTATTCCTAATGAGTTTCAAACAATTTCTCGCGCAACTTAATTGTGACAAGATTTAGGTGGCTTCAATTTTCAGACTTGTGCGTCATAATTTGTAAATTTGTGACATCTGCTTTGACTCAGGTAGAATGCAGGTTTTGATGTACAAATAATCTTTTAGTAAAAGATGTTACTGCATACTCATTGAATCTACATGATTGATCTATTATTCCGTACCGCACACAGACTGGAATGGTTTACACGTCTTTTGACTATAAATTTTCTAAAGTGAACCGAAGTGAACTTTTATTAATCCCAGCTTGTATTGAATTCTTAAGAAGTCCGTTTAGAACATTGCTAAAAAAAAAATTAATAATAAAAAAAAGTTGTTTGAATTAAATTATAATTCGTTCAAGCCAGTTTTTAAGTAGTTAAAATGACTTAAATCTCGTTTAAACAACTTTTTTAAACCTCGCTTAAACGAGTTTAAAAGTCATTTAAACGAATTTATGATTCTTTTTGGACCGTGTTTTTGAGGTCATTTGAGCCACTTTTTAAGCTAGTCTGTAAAAGTTAAAAGTCATTTGAACACGTTGTTAAGTTTTTGAACAACATTTAATGCTTTGTAGGCAATGATTTTCCTGCGTAATATACGCCTGTGTAATACAAATTAAAGATATTATATTCCTACATATTAATTTAGAGTTCCCTTCATGTATTCCAGGTTAGTAATATGATGCACAAGATACTAAATAACCGTATAATAGAAAAGACAATGCGATTATTGGTATAAAAGGAAATATTGGACAACATATTATATTCTCTAAAGGAAAAGTTACGGTGAAACTTCATTTTCGAAAATGATTCTTGTCTGATTTGTAACTCGTATATCTCGTGTACCGAAGAGTAACTGGACAGCGAGAACATACTTTGGGGAGTATGTTTAAATCGCTCTTTCATACTGTCGCGCCAGTAGTCAAACCTTTTGTCTCCCATGGATATGCATGCTTTAAAAACTGCTTCCCGATAAAAAGGAAAACACTCATCCAAAATGCCAACAAGCGTTACTGAGTGCTGGAAAAATATGTTGATACTGACAGGAAAAGGGTTCTTTACATCCTCAATTAAATTACAGCTCTTCTCGAGATAAAAGTGACAAGACCTGTTATATCTGTCAAGAAAAGGAGATTAGGTCCCAGAATGTCCACAACTTCAGAGAAGAAGGAACCCCTATATCCCAAGAAAGGAGAACAGATATCCACAGTAATTACTACATGACGAAACAATTATCCAAAATATCCAAGGATACAAAGTGGAAAACATTTTTGAGAAACAAAAGATAGAATGGGTAAATATCTTTAAAACATTTACACAGTAAGAAATTACGCAACACTAAGAAAGTTCACACAGGATGCTCCAAGACAATATTTTGTTTGATAGGAAAAATAGAAAGAAAATTTATTTATACTGGAAGATAATACATGGATACATTATCCCTAGGTATGTGGTATAAGCTCAACAGTTTTGAAATGAAATTATTTATGACATATAAAATAAGCCGAATATCAAGATTAACCTAATCTAAATCTACAACTGTTTTAGAAAATGTTGGCTTACCCAGTTTGTCTTTTTTAAATTTTGTTATTTTAATGGGGAAATACTACCTAGATCGTTGTCAAAATGGACAAACAACAACAAAATCAACAATACCCCACTAATATCACACTCCAAACGTTTATATCAATGTTAAAAGCAAGACAAGAAGATCGAAAAGAATATATGCTTTCAAGAAAAGAAATTTAACACACGCGATGAAAAAGGATTGTTACCAAAACAACTGTTATGACTAACCGATGGAAGAGATAGTTTTACACACTGGAGAAACTGTCAATCGGCCTGCTCCTCGGTAAATATACATAAGTGTGTGCACTGATAAAACAGTCAATTAGTTTACTCACCCCGAATATATATATATATATATATATATATATATATATATATATATATATATATATTGATAATTTTACTTTTTTAGAGCTTAAATACTCTGTTCAATCCCTCATCTCTGCCTCTTTTGCATTGTTTTCCAAAATAAGTTGTGTGGATATATATGTATGTATATGAAAAAAGTATAATTATATAATTATATTCATCTATTTAATTTATATATGTATAAAGTATTTATTTATAACTTTTCGTTTATATATTAATAATTTGCAAGATATATCTGACATAAACTCATAGTTATAAGATGAAGTACTGAGAGTGAGTGGTCATGCTAACATCTGATACGCCCAAATATTCCAAGTTCAAAGAACAGAATGTGTTTTCGTGCAATGAATGTTATACCAGCTTGGAGAGAATAACGTTTTCCTTCTGTAAATCCAGTTAATAATTCAGTATTATGGATTATTAATGTGCTTTTGAGGAAAGAATCCATTTTTCTTGTGTGCAGTTTAGGGTCCCTGCTTGGATGTAATAACAGTGCCAACACTCACGCTATATCCTGGACCGTAGTTGCAGCGGAGTCTAATAATCAGTCTCCTACCCATCATTCCTAAACGAATCAGGGAATTTTGGATATTGAAAATATGCTAATCTGGAACTTTACTAAATCTACCTTGTCAGTTGGATACTTTACTTCTGTTTAAATATGATCATTTTATGAGAAAAGTTTCTCTCTTTATGTCGTAATATAGAAAATTATTTTAATCTTTTGTACTTAATATATGACATTAATGATTATTATAGAAAATTTTATCAATCTTTTGTACCTAATTTATGACATGAATGATTAATATAGAAAATTATATCAATTTTTGTACCTAATTATATCAATCTTTTGTACCTAATTTATGGCATTCACTTCAAGGCAGCAGTTGCTCAGGGTTTTCAGAAAGTGATCCAGACACCACCTCTGCTACTCTCATAAAACAAGCCACAAATGCTGATGGCGATTATTTTACTTTGAAATACAACGCTAACTCTATAACTGCTTGTAATGTAAAATGTATATCTGAATCGAAGGACAAACTAAGCTTTAGATATGGACGAAGCACTGATCATAAGCATAATGGAATCATATTTAAAATTACATACTCATCAAACAATCTACTTTCCTACAAAGTTAATGTTGTCCTTTACAATCTGTTACGACTCTAGGGGTAATGTAACAGAATAAAAGACACAAACAAGCTTTCAAGATTAAAATGCAAATCTTTAATTTCCTAAAATATTAAAAGAATTAAAATAGTTCAACAAATAATCAAAGTGAAAGAATTAAAATAACTTACAGTATAGAATATCCTAAAAAGTCCTAAAATGTTTTAAAGTTCACTTCCTGATGTTAATCCGAGTAATCCGGATGTGGTATTCCGAATGAAAATAACCTGTACTGTGCTGATGTTGACAAGTTCTGATTAAATCCAAAATAATCCTTGCAAGTCTGGAATCTCACAAGTTTTAGAATAATGTCCGATAATTCCACGGAGCTGTATAGTAATTCAGATGAATTACTAATTAAATAAATATATTCCACACTGAACTGAAATAAATCTCAATACGACCTCTCTTCATTCAAGCAACTGTAAAGAATGATAATTCCCAAGATTATTCCCTATATATCTTTACTAAGTGCGCAGAATTAAAAGGGAATACCCTTTCTCCGTCTTTAATAATATGGTATTTCAAAATAACACAACCCTCTAAGAACCAATCAGGAACTAGGTTACGCGTCATTTACCCAAAGGTCTAGCGTACTAAAAAATCTTAAAGAGTAAACATAATGTTATTGTAGTATGGAATGTGACCTTTCAATGTTGATTTCAAAAGTACAAAGCTAGGTCGACTTCATTTTCCCGCGCAATTGATCATGTGACCACTTATTGATCGAGCAGTAGTCGTATGTATACATATATGCTAACCGCTATTCAGAATAAAAACAGAGATCATAAATTAGTAAATTAAATCATTATAAAAAGGTAAAAAGGTATGATTCCGTAACAAATCCACAAACACTATATTTATTCAGGGGCCTAATTATAAACAATGGAGTGGTACTGAATTGCAACTCATTGCTCAAGAAATCTATTCCAAACCTGTAATTGTAACCATTAGAGGTCTGTAGCACCCCAAACCAGTCTTCCATAACATCAATTGATATAAATTTTCAATTAACTGGAGATCAAATACAACTTTCCCCCGTTGGAAATTCAGAAATGGAAATTAGTGGTGCTACACCAAATATATCTGGGGAAACTGTTCGGAAAATTAAGCCAGGCAGTCCATCAAGTCCAGACCCCCTTCACCAGCCAGAATCTGAGCTGGTCAGTGACCAGGAGATGACAGCACTAACAAGGGATAATGATAACAAATTGCTCCAGGAGGAAAAGACTCAGCTGGAAGCTCCATCAGATAAAGTTTTTCTATGCTGACAGGGATAGCTGAGGTAGTGATAAGAACATAATAATCCTAATGCGGGGAAATATATTACAGCATCAGGAAATTGCAAAATTGAAAGACCAATAAACTAAGTTATCAAAAGAACATGCATCTTAAAAACAAAATACCAGTCAGCGAAAGATAGACATGACAAGTTTGCTAAAAAGCTTTTAAATATTAAATCGAAATCTGAATTCGTAAAAAAAAAAAAAAAACAAACAAAACCATAAAATGTGACCTAAGCCAGTTATCGAGTCGCTGACTAATCACTGAAGAGGAAAACAATCAGCTGACGGATCAAGTGAAGCATTTGAATCAGGACAAAGATAATCGATCAGAAGTAACTGAAATCAAATATGGTTCTGCTGCTATTGATCCTGAAATTCTCTTGTAAGTAATGGAAGACATTAGGAAGTTGAAAACTGAAACCATAAGCGTGGTGAAAGGAGAATCCGATAAGTGCCGAAACAATATCACTAAGGTAATGCGTAAGAACAAAATATTCATACCCGTTGATGACATACTTAAGTCAATCATAGCAGAGACTCAAAAGATCAACAGTGAAATAGACAAGTTTGTCAAAAATGAAACAACACTAAAAGCTGTTAATTCTACGACATCAACTGAAAACTCATCATTGCAAAAGTATTATGTGAAAGGAGATCATACAACTGATATTGCTGATATAAGCTCCAGTCACACAAATGTTGTGAATAATGAGCATCATTATTCTAATATTAGCAGCGGAACTCCTGGCTCTTCCAATACCATGGATTCTTCTGATAAACGAAAACGTAGCCACCAAAAACATCAGAATATTTTCATAAAACAAACACTACTGATTGGTGACTCAGTCATTAATCTGTTAGTTAAAGAGGTTTTAAACCTTGGGTGAAAATCAAGTCATTGCATATGATGGGAACTGGGCATATGCTTGTTATAATCAAAGAAACAAACCTTTCTCAATTTGACAATATATTCATCAGTGTTGGAGGCAATGATGTTAACAGCAGCGTTGATATTGAACATATTGGAGCCATTTTTATTTTATTTTTTTTGCCACATTCTGAACAACATGGTCTTGGACAACTCCGTTTGAAAGGTGTTCATTTGCGCTGTTTCTCCAAGAATTAACACTGATGTTCGAGACTTGAATGCCTTAGTAGAGTCACTATGCAATGGATGGGACCAGAAAATGATTGACATTAAAATTGCATTGCTACAATGTTTGGCTTGGTGCTGGAACACTTCACGACTAAGGTTAGAACCCATTTAAACAAAAAGTGACTTTCACACTCTCTTCATACAACACATGAACATGTTCCAATACTCAAAAACAAATACATTAACCAAATATATGATAGGAACCAAGATAACAACTTTTGCAAGCAAGACAAGCAATGGAGGTGTTATAATTGCTTTGAACCTGGGCATGGTTTAAATTCATGCAGACATACAGGGAACATTCAGTACTATGACTGTTTTGAATAGGGACACAAGGCAAAACACTGAACTGTTTCACTCTAGCAACAGGTGCTAGGCTAATGGCTATGAAGATATTCCGCTTTTTATGAGACGTAATTTTCTCCGCTGTTGCAAGACAAGCCTTGGGAATCTATTGGGTGATGATGCCCATGTTGTTTCCTTTGGGACTGCAGTTAAACATTATATCTCTCAAACTGACAACTATGATGAACGTTTTGAATGCGGATGTTTTTGTGAATGTTTTAACAGTGACTACATGCATGCGTAAAGAAATCGTAAAAATTAACAGCAGAGATAGCCTCTTTGTGTGACCCTATTAGTTATGTTTATTTTAACAACATATTAGATCTAGAAATTACAGGAAACGGTCGACACATTGAACATTTAAATATATAAGGTGTGCATAGTACGTTAGACAAACTGAATTTATTATTATCATATAAGGTCAATAATCTATACACTCTGGGTTGAACAGAAATAAAGTTAAATGACAATTATCCACATATGTGGATATATATATATATATATATATATATATATATATATATATATATATATATATATATATATAAATTTGTGTGTGTGTGTGTTATTTCTGGACAGCAATAAAAAAGAAGCATGTATTTCGCTTTAGACCACTTGGCCATGATCATATACATATTAAATAAATACAATAAGTATTAGTGAATGAAGGTACCCATGCACAAGTCATGATCTAATACACTCAATTCAAATTGATAGTAACCAGTTACGTGCATAATAGGCATCTTTACAACTGTAAGAAGACACAACAAGTAAAGCGGAACATCAACATGTTAGAAAAGTACTGGTATTTAATTTTTTACCAATAATAATGTAGTGGTAATGAAGTCAAATGATGTAGGTAAAGTTAAAGAACATGGTACTTACAATTTCAGTGAAGAAAGGTGGGTGAAACTATTTCTTAATATGAACGCTTCATAAGGATAACTACTCACGTTTATTTGGGTTAGGTTTCAAGTGTTTAGGATTGTATCTGATGCAAGAATCACAGTATAAAGTGTATTCCAAAAACAAAGTGTAAATCATCTTCCAAAATGTTGCACAGAGCAAATAACTTGCATGTGGTTCAGCTCATCTGCTATGAAGTCGGTGGAAAAAGTCTTCAAAGAGAGACTTAGTGGTTTTACTTTCTTTAAGCAGTATTAAGATATGATTATAATTACTTACCTAGACAAAATATGATTGTATTAACTAACCTGGGCAATTAAATTGTTTACAGTATTGATTACAGCACATATATATGTCATTGGTAAAATAGTATTTTTATATGAATTAATATATTTACTTGACACAGATACTTAATATATTATCGATTGGCCTGACCTAATGTTTACATGCTTTTATGATGATAGTATGTGCCGCTGATACAAAAATAGTGATTTTGCATCAATTATTAACTAGTAGTCTAATGCAAATTATTTGAGAAACTTTTTCGAGATCTCTCTGTGGTAAAGAGGTCTGAACTGCGGATTCTGAGCACACAGCAGATATTATTGAGTGTTCGAGTCTCCTCAAGGCATATCTTTCTTTATAATTGGGTGCAACTGCTCACTCTTGTCGACCCGTAATGCAAGTATGACATGATTTGTTGCCAAGGGTATTAACTGTTATTGATTCAGATACAAGTGATGAACGAACTTCCAGTGGACCTAATACTTAAGGGAAGTTCGCAGATCGCTACAGCAGGACTAACCTCCTAAGTTTTGACCCTTAAACTCAGATTCTCCAATATAGGTTATAGTCGACCGTACAAATGAATCAACTGAAGCAACATCCTTGCCAATATAATGTAAGAAAGTGAAGCGGGTCCTGTACCGAGGACGGCCAAGTGACCCTAACACTTAAGCTGGATGTCCTCGCAACTGACAGGCTGGGGTGGTCAGATGGGCTTTTTACAAAACTGCTAAATAAAGACTATAAATAAGGACATAAACTTATATAATTACATAATATCAATTCTTAATTTAAATGACTACAACGTATATTTACACACACTAAAAAAACTGTATTTAAGTCATCAATACTACGATCCTGAAAGTCATGTTGCTTTCAGAAATATTAATCAATTGTGGAGACAAATTAAACTAAATAAGAAGAGAAAAGTGAAGGTGTTAAAATATTCTGAACTTAATGTTTGGTTGAAACAGTCTACTTACACGTTACACAATCAAGCCTAAAAAGATTTTCCTTTAGAAAGGTTTATGTTAGTCATGTAGATGACCAGGTTCAAAGCAGATATCGTTCAAATGTAAGCATATCAAACGTATACTAATAGTTATAAATATAGTTTGACAGTGATAAATGTCGTCTTAAAATACGTCAGGGCAAATCAAAAGGAAAAGCCAAAAAGGAAAAAGACATAAACTACGCTTTTATAGGAAATATTTAATGAGAGAAAACGGAAAGATACAGTTCAGTGAAGGATATTAATTTTATAACCTAAAGTTCAAGGAATTATTAAAGAAAGAAAATATTTAATATTTTTTCACTTGCTCAGACAAAAGAGCGTCTGTCGTTGAAAGGTTCACTCTAACTCTTAACAATATAATTTGGAAGTATTTCACTGCAAATTAAACCAGGAAGTGGGTACATGTATTACCAAACCTTATCGATGGATATAGTACGTCATAACATAGCTCAATTGAAGCCTGAAGTCATGTATTCCTAGCAAGAGGTTAAAAGCATGAATTACCGTATTTGGTTATCTTCGAACAGATGCCTATGGAACAGTCAAATATAAATAGGTGAGAAAGTTAGGATCTCAAAATATAAGTCTACTTTTGCTACATGCTATCTTCCTAATTTCACTGAAGATATGTTTACAGTCATACAAGTATTTTTATGAGACGCTAGAGGATATAAATTAGATGACTTAAAGGGTGAGCATATTAAGGAAAATTATGAATCCTATTTTATTTTAGTTTATTTATTTATTTATTTATTTATTTTTAATTTTGAACATCTATCAGCTCAAATCGTTACATTAAAACAACTGTACTTAAGTTGGCCATCGACATAATGTTTTTAACCAGTCAGCATTTGGCTCTAATTGGCCACTATTGTATTCAGTCAGTGTCAGATTCTGTATTCCTAACATGCTATATCTGTCAATGTTTATGAACCAGTGGACAAACTTATAAGACCAGCTATATTAGTAACATATGATGAAAACCAAAACAATTATCATTATTGTGGAACAAAGGATTTATCAAAATTGATTTCATCTCAAATAAACAAAAGATAAACAAAACAAACCCAACACATTTTGCAAAAAGTGCTTGAATTTTGTTGTTTTTAATTCTGAATTAAACGTACTAGAACACAAAGATTGTGCAACCAAACTGCTAACGCGATAGATATAATGTCAGAAAAGAGCGCTGTCCTTAACTTAAAAAACTAACAAGAGCAACAAAAGGTTCATTTTGTCCTATATTGTGATTTTGAGAGTAGTATTGAGCCAATAAGTAATTGTAAGCCGAACTCAAATACATAATGGACATCACTAAAAACAACTAAACACTTGCCCTTAGGATTTTGCCTTTACCGTAAATCAACTCACAAGGAAATAGATTATGAGTCCATAGCTTACAAAGAAGAAGAATGCGTAATAAAATTATATGAATATTTGAAATCGATTGCATAAACTGTTGATAAAAAAACTAAGACCAAGAAACCCTGCTGAAATGATATTTAGTAATAAAGATACGAATTATTATAATTGCACTAATATGTCATATCTCTGATAAGAAGACTAATAACGAAAACGGCAAAGCCTGCTTACATGACGGTACAACCTACTTACGTATAGACAAAGTTGATGAAGCTGATGAAGAGACCAATAAAAACTACAAAATAAGCGTTCGTGATCAGTTAACTAGAATATACATAGGTCGTACACATCTATTGTGTAATTTACACAATAAATATTTAAAAAATCTTTCACTATTTATTTATAATTTGTATTGATTCACTTCTCGTGTTATCATCAAGACCTTGAAAAAAATCTAGCTAGCTCAAGAAGTATCGAAAATACCAAATAATGATGAAAATATATTTCGTTCAGTAAAGATTGTATACTCGATACATTTGTAGGAAAGAGCAAAGAAGTGTTAGTAAAAATAACACAAAGATTTCCAGATAGTTATCGGTTTATAAACCAAATACAAGAGCAACTTGGTAAAAATCTAAAAGATGATAAATTTGCAGAAACCAATAAAACATTTAGGAAATGGAGCCCAGAGTTTTAGGAAAAGATATTTATCAGCACGAATACTTGGATTTAATGAAACTGAAATACCACCAATCGAGAAAGCTTATTAAATTCTAACCGGATCAGGAATGAACAACGACAATTGCCGCTACGTAAAAGATGTTATAAAACATTTTAAATAAAATTCTAAAAATGATCTTCACGGCTAGTACGTAAAGAAAAATAATTTAATGTTTTGCGATATTTTTGAGGAATTTCTATCTGTGAATATGAATAATTATAAACTAGACCCAGCACATTATTTTAGCTCTCCCAGACTAGTTCACGATGGCCAGCACATTATTTTAGCTCTCGCAGACTAGTTCACGATACTAATTTAAAAATAAGAAAGGTAGAAATAGAATTGCTAACAGATTATGATATGTTCATAATGATTGAATCTGGAATTAGAGGAGAAACAAGTATGATAACCAATGGCCAGACAAAAACTAATAAAACAAATGGAAAAAATGTCCTGTCTTGGAGTGATAATAAGCTAATTGACGGAATGTTAGGGCTAGATTTAGAAGTACTGACGCATTTGTACGACTATTTTAAAGAGTATCCTTTAGCACCAGACAAACTAATTCCTAGTGAGAATGATGTATCTTCACTACAGAGGATATTGGGAGTAGACAAAAAAGGTTTTTAAAAAAATGCTTCAGAAGCTAAATTATTATGTTACGTTAATAAAAATAAAGGATATGTTGTTCACTATCGTAATTTGGAACTGTATGTTTAGTTAGGAATAAAACCAAAAAGAGATACACAGAGTAGGCACATTTGATCAAAAGCCGTGGCTAAAATCATACATAGAAATTAATACTTTCTGAAACAAAATGAAACCAATGACTTTGAAAAAGATTTTTTTAAAGCTAATGAATAACTCTGTCTTCGCAAAACAAACGAAACATCTAAAAAAAAGAGAACGGATATGAAAATACATACTGACGAAAAGAAATGTTTTAAACTTCGAATGAATATTTCATCTGCAAGGAGAACAATAATGGAAAAAATATGGTATTAGTTTAAAGAACAAGAAAATAAAGTTAGCCAAACGAATTTATGACCCCTTTACGGTGCTAGAAGTGAATAAGTTGTTAATGTATGACTTTTATTACAACAAGCTAAAACATCAATATAGTGACACAATGAAACTTTTAATGACTGATACAGATATATAATTTTAGAACACAAGCGATTGCAAAAAGGATGACATATATGGAATACCGTTAGCTAGCAATAAAGGTATTGGAGTATTCGTCAAGATGAGATGAATGGTATGCCAATTAAGAATTATGTGTCTTAAGTTGGTAACCATAAATCTCTGAACGTCATGAACATGTCATAATCAGTCAGCTTAAAATGATCATTACCCTTAGAAATGCCTATTTCTTTAATTAACATTTATCCAAGATTGTTTACAACTGAATTATTAGCAAAATTCACACCTACTAGACTATCACTGACTTAAGTTTAATATGTCTAGCTTTAACGGTGTAGGAGAAGTTCAGAGACATTACACACATACGTAACAAAGTAAGTGCGGACCTACGAACTGTGACACAATAAGGAAGCGTGGGGATAAAATATGTTACCAAGGACAACCTTAACTTAAACAATATCCAAGAAACAAAGCCATGTTATTATGTCTGCATCATTTTATAGTTAAAACCATGGTAACTCAGCTGGTAGAGAGTCGGACTCGTAATCCAAGGGTCACGGGTTTTGATACCCGCCCAGGCTAGCCGGCGTGTCCTTGCGAAGAGTACTTAGCTCGTCTTTCCTCGGCATGATATATCACATTATAGTCAATAATGTGTTCAACGTGCCGTTCTAAACCAACCAACGAACCAACAAGCGTCACTCATTAATCACGATGTAAACATAATATCTTACAAAAACAGTACCTTACAATGCACTGAAGAAAGAAAAACGCTTCCAGAGAGGACGTTGGTGGTAACATGCTTGAAGACAAAATAAGTTGTTTCTCCTGTTTACGAAACTAAATGATAAAAATCATCGTAGCTCCAACGAAAAACTGTGCCCCGATTATGTCAGAGGACGGTACCATCAGACATACCTGCAGCCAAACCACCATATCCGTGTCCGGCGTCAATATCAATAGCATTTTCGAATTTTGTTTACAAGAGCTATATTTACAACAACAAAAACTAAAACATAGTTGAGGTCAACTACGCAAATACTTTTTTGCCTTTGATCAGGATAAGTATTAGACCACAATGTTCTACGTCTACAAGAAATAAAACAAGCATGCAGAGACAATACTGTCAGAAAAGTCTTTATTTTTATTTTTATTTTTTTTTATTTTTTTTTTTATTTTTTAGTCTTTGTGCCATGAGATTTGAGATTTTGGAACTATTTGTCAGTTGGAAACATTTATTACTATCATGCTATCGTGGGGGAAAAACACGCATTTTGTCTACAAAATACATGATAATGTACTAGAACAAAAATTATATTAGTCTATGAGAAAATTGGCAGACATCAAGTAGTGTTTAATGGTTCGAGGGATTAAGAGATGAATATTAAACCCACAAAGGAGTGTTATATTCCCAAACTAAATGTTATCTATTACATATGAAGACCAGCTGATCGATGAATTTGAAACACAAGCAAAGGATTGACATAGCTATGCTTTTGTTTGAAAGCCCAACCTACTTTCAATAAAGTAATATATTAGTGTGTACACACTCTCATAACTGAAACCTTTTATTTGCATAACAGAACTATATTTTAAAAAGTATTATCAGTTAATAAAAAGGTCTCAAATGTAGGACAAATAAATGCCTTTATCTGGTGTATAATACAATTCCAACAAGTATTTTTTCTTTATTTATTTGTGAAATTAACAAGAAATATATATTAGTAGCAATATCACCATAAAAGAAAAAATATACATGTTAGTTTTCGTAAATCTGTGTATCTTGTGTTTGCGTGTGCCTGAGTGATTTAAGAGTTACTTTCCTCTATTTTGCTTTAAAAAATGTATAAATGTTCTCAATCCTTTATTGGATGATTTGTAAACCCTACTGTCCCTTTGATGGAAAGCATATGCGAATAGTTATTTCTTTGTTTCCGACCTTAAAGTGGTCAAAAATATGAGTATCCGCTATTTTCCGCCGGTAGGTTTGACGGAGCTAGCAATTGCATAGATAGTGTGGAACTTATATATTGGTGCTGTAGCAACCGCTTAACTCCTGTCTACAACTGAGTCGATACTAGTCTAAGAGCTGACGTCCTTCGTTTCGGAAAAATCTTTACACAGAGATACTAGCCTTAAAAGCAGTAATGCAATAAAGAAATTTTTGGAATTGATGAACGTAAAAAAACTAAAGACATTTTAATGATAAATAATACATTCCTTCGTCCATCGCTTCCGAATAATCTCTACATAGAGACACTAGCCTTGAAAGCAGTAATGCAATCAAGAAACTTTTGGAATCGATGAACATAGAAAACTAAAGACATTTTAATGCAAAATCATACATTTAACTAGCATTTACTGTTTAGAAGCAAAATAATTATATGCGGTTTAATGGGCAACCAAAAAATATTGTAATTGAAACTGCAGTGAAGACAACTTGCTAGATTTAAAGAAACCAACGAAGTAATGTTGGTAACCAAGATGTAAATATTGTCCCCATGTACGATGTTATCCTATGACAGTTTCTAAATTGGAATGCAAAATTGAATATGTATAAAATGCCAAGAGTGCAGAGGAATGACATGTAGGCACATGTTAAACTAAAAACAAATGAATCAAGATCATTCAGACCCTTTTTAAACAATACACTTTCTTTTATTAGCTTATTATAATTGGGTACATTTGTATGTTTTTACATTTTGCGAATTAAAAGCATTAAAATCAGTAGTATTGCGCACAACTGAATTAATCTATTTCAAGCCCTACAATTGTATATATGTGAGCACAACTGGAATTTAACATTAGGCCGCCATTTTGAAAATATGACACTCTGGGCACAAGAGGAATTTAATGTTACAAATGTCCATTGCATTAACATGTGGGGGGGGGGGGTGGAGGCGATACTCTCAACACAAGGGGAGTTTAATGTTACCAAAGTATATGGACTTAACATTTTGAAACGCTCTAAGTGAAAGGGGAATTTAACATGAGGGCCGGTCTAGGTACAGTTTGAATTTGACATGGACTGCCAGTTTAAGAAATAAATTGAATATGTATGGTACTAAGGGTAATGTAATAAGGGGCGCCATTTTCGGAGTACATGGGACGGTATGGGGGTCTATGGGAATTTAGTATTGTGAGCTGATTATATAGGGATAAAATATATTATATTGACTTAACATAGAAAGTACCACGTGATTAGGTGAAATCAAAATGGAGACTGTAATGAGGTTATATAGGTGAAGGAGAAGTGTTTTTAACATGGCATCTTCAATGCCCCTAAAATAAGCGGCTATGACGTAAGAAAGATGGCTACGCCATAATTCAAGATGTTTACCTGATGCATATGTCCTAGATTAAAAGTCGTACAAAAGTCCAAAACTGAATCGGAATTAATCATAGATTAAAGATTATTAACATGGCTGAGACTAAAAGTAATAATAAAATAAATTTGGAAAAAATTCAAATTTGTAAAATAATAAAACTTCAAAGCTTGTAAAGATTAAAAATTTAAGATTTACAAAACTATTAAAATTTTTAAATTGTAAAAACAAATTACAAATTGTAAAAATAAATAATTTAAGAATTTAATAAATATTTTATAATTGTAAAATAATACCAAAAATTGTAAAGAAAATGAAACAAATTTTAAAAAGTACATTATACAAGTATATAAAAGAATTTTAAAAATATTTTTAAAAATGATAATAACAATTAAACAATTTTTTTTATATTTAAAAGGTTTACAAATGAAAACAAAAATTGCAACAACAAATTATATAAAATTTTATAAAATACAAAATTTCTACTCAGTTTGGAAAGAATGTCAAAACATGAAAATATATAAATTATAAAAAGACGTCAAATATTTTAACATTAATTTAACATAGCAAAATAAAACAACAACAACAAAAAAACAAGGAACAAATTTGTCAAATTTAATGAAGATTACAAAAAAAGATTACAATAAATTTAAAAACAAATGTGAAAATAAATAATGTAAACAGAAGCTCGGGACGAGTCACTCGTATGTGAAGGAAACATCCTCTTGTTATAGTGAATGAGAGTGTATAATCAAATCAAACTTGAATAGTCTACAGTCACGAAACGATCACAAAACTCAATAAAGAAGCAAGAAACAAAGCGTCGACGACGACATTCTTTGTCACCCAATACCGTCAGAGAAGTTTGGGCAGAAATTCACCCTAGCGATTTTTCATCGATTTTGATCGATCCGTATGCATTTACCATCACAATCGTCAAGACCGAGAGAATCAATATCGTCCAAGAGAGAAAGTCGTTGGGTAGCCCCTACGATTATTTTCATAATCAATGTACCAAGAAGGTGACTTCCATAAAACTTCGCACGACCGCCTACACTACAATTGTTTTTTGGGGGGAAACTCTTACAACGCCCTATGATGTCCAAGACAGAACACTTGATGGGTCCAAGTCAATAATTTCAGTGGATCGAAGATTCAAGAAAACTCATCAAGCACATCAAAATCGTGCGATAAAATTTGATCATGGTCAGTTACGATGAGGTCATTGAACTTGTTCACCCCAACGAGTTTGCCAGCGTGATAATAACTGTTGAATTAACGGCGATTGCCTATTTGAAATTATACTCGGTTTTACAACCTGTAGGGACCGTATACTTCACTTTGTCACCGATGGCTGTCTGTACATCGATCAACCTGGAAGTTATCACCCTCACATCGAAGTCAAATGTTTAGAACAGTGGACCGGCGCACATCCCGTACCAAGATAAGAAAGGACAAGTTCATACCAATGCAGTGTGAAAGGACTGACACTGAACTATCATTCCAGTCAAGTAATAAATTTGGACTTGTTTAAAGAAGCCACAAGATCCAATATGAGGATAAAGAACTTCGTGTCAAAACTCACGAACAACACAAGATTGTACATTTGGCTAATCACTAAGTGGTGACTCTACCGTTGGAGAAAGTGTATTAGATTGAAGTACGAGAAACGATTGCGACTTCCCAAACACAACAATGTACCGTACGGGTAACGCCCTCCAGAATAAACAAATGGGGAGAGTTCCAAGGAAGAAAATTAATTTTGACCAAAGACATTCACCCAGAAAGATGCTTTCCACACAGAAAAAGAATGATTCTATAATTTTATTTATTTTGTCACTGAAACAATATATTTATAGATCTAGATTTTTTAATGAACTGTCCAAAGTTATTCCTTTTAAGAAGGAATTCAAGTTTTATTTTCAGAAAATAAGTCTTGTTATGTTGATAGCATATGGGAAAACTTTGATAAAAAAAATGGATTTTGTACAAAAGACTTGTTGATTTAGCATAATCAATTGCTGTCTTGTCTGAAAATATTTATGAAATGATGAGAGAGAGAGAGAGAGAGAGAGAGAGAGAGAGAGAGAGAGAGAGAGAGAGAGAGAGCTCATGAAACTATGTATATATGTATGTATGTATGCTAGATAAATCAATCGGAAAAAGGTAAATACACCTAATTTGATACAGAGAGTGCATTTATTTGCATACATTATTAGATAACTGCTAAATACGGAATCATTGTTTATGCTTAAAAGAGTATTTTAAAAAATAAGTATATAGTTCAAACTTTTTCTTTTTCTTCCTTTTCCTTCTTATACTTGTTGTATATTTCAAGTCTCAGACAATAGTTGAAGCAAATTTGATGAGTTTCAATTTTTTTTGGCCTTTTTTTTGTTTTTTGTCTTTAATGTAGTAGTGATTCTCAATATGCATTTTATTAAACGGTGAGTTCAGGGCTCCCCAACTAAGGCATCATCATATATCTGTGGTAATAAAAAATATATATTGATTTCTGTACTTGGAATCTAGATGGACTGTGTACTTAGATGAGAATTAATTACTGGGTCGACATGCGGGTATGTGTCCTACGCACGAATGTCTATACAACCGACTTTGTAGTATCATTTTTTGGTGATGTGTGCATGGTCGAGATGGAATAGGTGTTGGTGCTGTGTTGGTGCTTTCAGGCAAGGCGATGGGTGCCGTAACCCGCGGATCCGGGTTCGAATCTCCGTAGAGGACGAATTAAAAATCTCCAACGGGTATGATAATATTATTTATTCGTATTTAATGTTATCAAGCATTCTCCTATAGAATCCAGGGATAGCACTTTCCGCTCCGTTTGGTGTATATTTGTGATTCTCTCTCTCTCTCTCTCTCTCTCTCTCTCTCTCTCTCTCTCTCTCTCTATATATATATATATATATATATATATATATATATATATATATATATATATATATATATATTCTCAGGTAAGACACTATAAGGTACCATAGCTCGTCGTACCGCTCCTACAGTTGAGGTAAAAAATTACGAAAAGTATTGGCAAAATCTACATCCAGCCATATTCATATCATTAACCAAAGCTTTAAACTTTTAACTTTCACTCTGTGTGAAGAATTCATTGGCACCACAAAAGTACTTACGTAGCAATGGACTGCATAACTTATGGGAGCGACCTGGGTAAACAAAATGAATGTTATCTTCTTGCCACGAGATAGTATCGTTAACTATCTCTGCCTCGTGACCACAACATAATTAAATATGCCTCGTGGCCATACTATCTCGTTTCCACGATTTAATATCTTGAGTTTTTTTTTGTTTTTTTTTTTTTTATTTTTTTTTTTACCGATGTCCCTAACTTGAAAGCGCAGAGATAAAAGTGTATTCTCTGACAGAAGAGTATATAGTTACTGAGTACTAACTTCATACTAGCAAACTAATAATATGGAAAATCTGGACTTACACAGACAGTATCTGCCACAAAATTTGCAAACAACAGTTGGAGAAGTAAGTGGTAAACATCGCGCAAATTCGCAGGTTGTGTACAATAATTGATTAAACTTCATCGGGATGAATGATTGTAGGTTGGTTGATTGGCTTTATAACGGCACTTTCAACACATTATTAGCTACATCATGCATATTAAATGGGAACTAAGTGCCTGACATGCAATATAAGTTGATATAAGAACGGAGCTATTATAAAGCGGGAAATATTGTATTTATATGAAGTATCTCAGCTGTTTCCAATTTAGGAAAACATACCATTTTTTGCAATTTTTGAACGGTAAGAGCGTAATACGTTTATGAAATGTATGACATACAGCGTGCATCGCACTAACATAAAATTCACATTACAGTAAAATTAAATGTAAATTTAAAACACACTTTTTTCATCTAATTGATTTTTCGTATTTTTTTTTTATATGTACTGGAAAGGTGGATAGCGTGTATCATATGGGTTTGAAATAGATAACGCGTTTTCATTTTATGAATGGACGAAGATACGTACAGTGTCGTGTATAGCTATAACATTTTTGGCACCACATGTTTGTTTCATTTTCTTTTGCCATTAAAAGTCCAGTATGATTAAGAGTAGTGTTCAGAAAAGCCCATACGCATGGGACCCTAAGGGAGAAAAATCGAATGGACAGCACGGAAATTAACGATGCTATGTGTCTCGAACTTGCAATCCATATTATCAATTGTTCTAAATGAAAACTGAGATACTTGAATCAAAGGATCGTACCCGGGTCATGCATAGTTATTAGTAGCAATATAATTAGCTTTTACGTGTAGTTTGCACATCTTGCCATTAATTACTCCATGCGTATTTCTTTCAAGGTTTTAACTATTTTGCTATATTTGCGTGCTCGTCGTAATACATTGACATTAAAATACGGTTGCATCAGTTAAATTTAAAATTTATTTGATGACAGCATAACAATTAAAAAGCTGTTACTATGGGAATTTTCAAATATAATATTTTGATGAGACGCTTCTTACCTTTGGAAATATACTGTGCAAATGTGACTTTCCTTGGGTAAAATACGTGTTATATGTACGTACGGATGGAACTATTCATCATAATAAATCATGTAAGAATACACTAATTACTGCAATACTAATTACTAATTACTGCAATATCGACTACTGAAATTATTAGCTTTTACCGAATATATCCTCACAAGAAGGAACACTGTGGCATGGTGACTTACAATTAATACATTCGTTCCTTCCTCTTTCATACAGAAAAGCCTCTCGCCCTATATACATTTTGAAAGTAGAAAAGAATAACTCAAACGGAAAGAAACCAAAAAAAAAAACAAAAAAAAAAAATAAATAAAAAAAACAATAGACGTAATCCATCGTAAATAGGTCATATGAAATACTGAAGGGAAAAGACATACACTAGAGATATCGTGACAAAAAGTAGCTATTGAAAGATATAAACTATTATATCGTATACCAATTTGCTGGAAAATCTGACATATTGCAAATATTCCCGGAAATTTACATTAATTAGGCGTTCATCGGCAGCCTAGAGCAAAATATATCTAATGGACTAATGCACTAATAGGAAATATACTATTTGCTTCTTGATGTTGCTAGTCTGTCACAAATTTGAATGGGGCTAATGGACAAATAAAAATAAAAATGTCAACATATAAGTGGTTCGAATTTAACAATTAGGAGTCGAATGTTATTTTGACTGATATTATCGTGGTAGAAACTATGACACATACGTTATTTACTATATGAATTGGTACCTAACAGTTAATGCTAATATACCGTCTATACTCGCGTATAATTGCTATCCAAATGCAAACAACATAGATCCTGATCTGCCATCGCATAATGCGCCGACAGATCAGGGTCTACTTTGTTTGTTCTACTGATTAGTCCCTACAAACTGCATAGACTCAGATCTGCCGGCACATTATGCGACGGCAGATCTGGGTCTATGCAGTTTGCAGTTTGCAGCTGGTATCGACTTATACGCGAGTATATACGGTACTCACCAGAAAAATAATAGCAAACTCTTATAATTGTAATCCAAAACAGTTGTACTTTTGTCTCTGTCAGACTTGTTTTGTTGGATTTTTTCCTCTTCCTGTTCTCCATTTCTGACAATCAAAATCTCGTTTGTCGCGTTAGAAAATTCTCAGTTTTGAAATCCTCCGCTTACATTCAGCATTGAGGGAATAATACAAGTCCCTATTTTTATTTTTTTATTATTATTATTTTTTATATATATATATTTATAAATGAAAACCGTAATTACGTAACAGTCTTCGATTTGGCAAGCTGTATCAAGCAAATTAAAGGAAGTCTCACTGTATTATTATGAATGCAATGTTTGTAGACACATGATCAAGCAACAGAGGCAAGGCAGAGCAAGAAGTTTTTGAATTTGAAAACGAAATCAAGTCTAGCAATAAAAATATACATGTTAAAATTATCCCTGACTTCTATCATTATCATTTCGGGCATTATATTAGGATACGTTAGCTGTAATATATATTGCAAAACGAAAGTACATTCTCGTAATTGAATTTGTAATAGAGGTCACAAACAGGAAATTTAATCAGACAGACTTTTTAGAAACCGCCGATTTACAAATTAATGCAGAAAAAGCCTGATAAATGTTCAACCAGTCTTATATCAATTAATTATCAGCGATAACTGAGTTATAGGTTTTACTTTCAGTTTTTTGATTTATAAGAACTCATCCCGATCCATTAACTTCCCTGACTTCCAATAACACGTATGAACCAAAATTATCCCTTTAATGCAATTATTTTTTATATATAAAAAAATGGATTTTGTTTCAGATAGCTGGATCATAATGGACAAAGAGTACGAAAAAAGCTCAGTGAAAATGTATGCAATCAAATCTTGTTTATGATCAAAGAAATGAGGTATCGAGCTCCTTTGGCTTATAGATTTTGTTTATAAATGACGTTGCTATGCGAGATCTAGTATTATAGAAAACAAGATAAAGTCATTAGGCAGGTCCTAACGGACTCGTGTAATAAAATCCTCATTATGTTAATTACAGAACACAAAAAAAGAAAGAAAATGACAGTAAGCGGATTTTGCGTTAATTCCTGCAATTCCTGTCTCAGTTCTCCATCGTTTTCAGACATAATTATGATTGTGATGACAGTTAAAATCGCTACTTACAGAATTTTATTACTATATGTAAACAAGAGTTTTTCTTAAAAATGTGTACCGTTTGTAGTTTAGTGTAACAGGTATACGATACAGTATGGGTAACACAGAATATCGAATAGCAACAGGTCATGTAAGTTCAGACACTGACAATTTGCATGATCCATGTGGAAGACTAATTATAAACAAAATTATGAAACAAGTTCTTTTCTTAGTTTGCTTTAGTCTTTGTTTTTCGGAGAAAGTGTCTGTGCCAAAATATTTCAAACTGGAAGATTGGCACGAAAATTGTTGTAATACATATTTCTCGAAGGATATTTTTAAAATAACTTCCTTCCTATTGACATAAAACTAAAACTAAAACAAATTTTGGATCGAATCAAACTAATGGAGACTTTTTAGCATACTTCGAGACGGTAGGCGATGTAAGAGAAGAAAGAAAAATGTAACTCTCACGAGGGTATCTTTGAAAAGGGATGAATCTGATTTTAAAGAAAAGCTGATCTGATCTGACAAAGGTGAGAGAGACACCAATATCAGATTGGTTAGAATCCGTCAACAATGACTATGAAAACTTTGAAAAAGTTATGATTAATATTATAGACATACAAGTTCCAAAGATATATATATATATATATATATATATATATATATATATATATATATATATATATATATATATATATATATATATATATATATATATGTAAAACTGGTAGGAACTGATATTGACTAGCAACTGCAATTCGATACGCATGTAAAAAAAATCTTTGTTCAAAGTCAGAATATAACTAATTGTCATTAAACGCATTTGTCAGAATTAAGCAATATTCAACAAACTGACAATTTTACACCTTTATATTTTTCAATTTCAACTTCTGTTCCTTAGCTTGGCGCTTCTGCAGTGATACGAACTTTTAAAAAAATACAAGCGCGTACTCTGAGATTTGCATATGAAGATCATACCAGCAGTTAACATAAACTTTTGCTTTAGGCAAAAATGTCAACCCTGAAAGTGTGCAGACATAGCTCTAGAGACTTTTAGAATTTTGAGTAAGATTCCTTTCCAATGTTTGCAGTATTTCCTATGTTTTAAACACAATAAATACAATTTTAGATATTCATATAGTTTAGATGTCCCAATAATATATCAGGACTTCCATATACGGTACAAAATCTGTTAGATATGCAGCTGCCATTCTGTAATATGGGCTATCATATCATCGTAGAGAAGAATTAAATCTCAATTCATTTAGATCCTTAATTTGATCTGGAATGGTAAAGATCTGCAAATAATCCCCCACCCATCTCCCCTACAATGATAATGATAACTGATGTCTTTGTCGTCATTTTGAGTTTTCTCCTATGTACAGAAAAATGCTGTACTATTAACTCCCTTTCTTTTTTTCTTTCCTTTTTTCTTGTTTGTTCTTTCTTCATTTGTTAAGGTTTAATTTGGATCTCGGCATGTTTCTAATTCTTACCTGCGGTTCCTTTTAAGTTAAGATACTTAGACATTTAATTGTTTAGGTCTCCTTTTTGAAGGCATAATTTACATGCTAGCACGCTTCAGGTCATAACCTATGCTTTGTTGTGGATATAATAACACCAAATTCACTTTTAGACGCTGCTTCTTTAATAGTGCTTTGCTTGCCTACATTTTAAGTTATGTGCCATGTGATTTGTTTCTTTTTTGTAAGTATTTATTATGCAGTGTTTGTGAGTAGATATATACAGCAGCTCCTAGGTCACCAACATAGGAACCCTACCATTTTCAATCAAATTTAAAATGTGGATCGTAGACTCTTTGTGAATTAATTGCACAAAAGACTTGTATATGGGTACGTGTACCACCATCTGGATTTTTTAAAAATAATAACGTACGCCACCATTTTCAAATTTTTTCACAAAAACCTGAAGCACGTTTTAAAGATTTTTGTAAAAAAACTCTATGTCACTATTTTCATTTTTTTTTTTTTTTTCTCAAAAAAACCCAAAGACCACTATCTTTAAATATCAAAATTAAAGAACCTTTACAAAATTGAGGAGGTTAGTTATTGCTATGTTATATTGGAAATGACGAGCCCTAGAGTCACACAAAAGTCACGTATGAATCCATTAATTCAACCAAAGTGAAAGTCACTTAAATATCTAACCTAATATCCGATGTAATTATAGATATAAAGGTTAGGGAGCAAAACGAACCAGTTCTTTGAAAATATTAAAGAAATTAAAAATTACAAAGTTACATTGAAAATGACGAGCCCTAGTAGTCACACAAAAGTCACGTATTAATTTAGTAATTCAAATAATTAATTAAATTCACTTAAATATAGAAACAAAATAATTCTAACCATAGTTTAACGATTTTTCCACAATTTTAAGAAATTAAATGTTAATAGCTTATAGTGGAGTTTCGGGCCTTTAGGCACAATCACAAAATCATCTATTAATTCCGTAATTCAAATAATCAATCAATAATCACGTAGCACAAATTCACTTAAAAACAAAACAAACTTGTAGAAATGATGTAAACAAAATGAATAAGTTTACAGTTACTTCCCTTGATTACATATATTTATAGCATCCGCGAAAAAATATATGCATACTTTGCCTACACCATAAACGTAAAGGAATGGTGTTTATATATATATATATATATATATATATATATATATATATATATATATATATATATATATATATATATATATATATATATATATATATATATCGTTGACGCATGACAAATAATAGTGGGAATGTCTCGAGTCTGTGAAGTAGGCCACTCTGTTTGACGGCTGGGCTAAGATTCAGCAGAATCTGCAAGCAGGTAGTTGGTATGGCCTAACTTTCGATGTGGGCATAGTCTCAAAGGTCACAAGTAGTTGAAAAGATCACGGGTAAAGCCGCCTCCGAAGCTGTCCACACTATCAGCTGGATGCAAAACCGGTGGTCGCGATTTCGTTATATTCCTCAGCTGCCCAGGAACTAAAAGGCGTAGCAGAGTTAGCACCCAGCCCGAGACTAAGTTTCTGCACATAACATGTATACACGGCTATAAAATAGATTTAATCAAATGGAACAAAAATCTCTTAAACTATTAGCAACTTTAGTGAATTTACTTAAATACTTTTATCAAATTAGCAAATAGAAGATGGCAACAAGAGCAGTTTTGATTGGTTGGGAAATTGTTAACACAATAGCATTCACAGGAATTAATTTTATATTTCATTTATTTGATCCAACTGGTCAAAAAAAACAAAAGAGTAAAGCATAATAAATCAGTTGAGGAACTGCACAAGAAAACGAATGAGTTATTTGCAAACAGAGCAAAATCACTCAAATACCTTCATGAAAGATTAAGAAAACAAGGTTTGGTACTCTGAACTTAAATAATTTGGGTGGGGCTTTTTCTCATATACTCATCCTGATGCTGATTTAGATATTCTTAGACAATCTAAGCTTAATGATTTTTACCAGCTTTCTGAAAAACATATGACTCATGAATATTTATTTCTTGCAGTTGTAATGGGAGCTAGTGTTTATATTAGGTATGAGTGTCTCTGATTGAAGAGAGAACAAGTTTTTGATCACTGATTGAATATCTCGCTAAATAATGGCAGCATACATAAAATATATAACTCCTCACAAACAAGAACAAACACCACTAGGTGTAAAACATCTTAATCCAACTCATCATTGTATTACATACAATGTAATTAGTATTAAACCTGAACAACATTTGAAGGTGGTAACACATAGATTAGGACCTAATATTATGATCATACCTGGTAGTTGTATTGTTTTGTTTCATATGAGGGTCAAAGGAGATGCAAAGAATTCAGTTCTAAACAATTTTGCAGGATTGTTTGTTACAGATATAACTATATCCTATGATATCGATGGCATTTTGAAGCCAGATGATTACAAATGTTGTATGATATTGAATTATTTGTTATTAACAATATATGTGAGAACAAACAGAATAGAGCAGGTTATTATGAATGAAAATCTAGGAACGTTCATAAAATAAGCGGCTAATGCACAGAACACTGGTATTGAAGTTGCTCAATTGATCATGTATGGTAAGAAATGAAGAATACAATTTGATTTCCAGATTCTAAGAGATCATTTTCCATTGTAGCCTTCTGTTCATCCTATGAACTTAAGATTTACAATTACATTAGAGAAGTCATCTGAAGTGATAGATGGCGCTAACCAGGATTTTGAATTGGATTAAATTTGTCTTCAGTATTACTTTGGATATAATGGCTAACAGTGTTAATGAAAAGTATAGAAATGAACTTCCTTTCTTTTATGACTACATCAGAGAAGAGAGAAGTACTGATGTTTTGCTAATGCAACCTTAACAAATGTCATACTTGATTCGGCTAGAATGAGTTTAAAAGAGTATTGATACTATGCAGACAGAATGCAGAGACAGATCATGAAAAATATTTAAACTTAGTAATCGATCAAATAATGATGACTCTAGAATGATTACCAAACATGTTTTATTCAAAGGGTTATAAAATAAAGTTACAGCTTAATGACGCAGAGAAATATTTCTTTGATGAACAAGAAAGGCACGGTCAGATTAGTAATATCACTGTTAATAATTGTTATACAAATCACCATTATTTTTTGTTGGATCTAAGTAACACATGATAATAGATTACATTAAATAGGGCACAAATTATCAAATGTTCAACTAGGAATACACATGCAGAAAAATAGGAAATAAGGCATAGAAGCACACATGATATACATTTATTTTGTTTCTGATACACATGTAAATATTGAGAACAACTAGCTAAAGACTAGAATGTTCTATTTTTGTTCTAAGTTTAATAAATGGGTAAAATATCTATTAGCGAACGGGTTTTAGGTGCGATATTCAAAATGTGCGTCATATGCAATCAAAATGGATTAACTGATGATGAATGTATAATATGTGGAAATGAAAAAGAACAAAGAAGAACAAAGAAAAAGACTGAAGTATAACCGCTAAATTAATATAATTAAAATCAAAAGTGTTAAATGGAAAATACATTGATCAAAGTTCGTATAATATAGTTGTGGATTTATTGAAACTATTAGCTAATTTCACACAGATAACAAATAGTAAAACAGACAAACCTATATCAATAAACTATTCATTCTTTTTAAACTAAATATTCTCACTATAAGACTTAGAGTGCGTTAAAAATATAAACAAAACAATCAAAATTTAAATCACTACCAATTTATCTGGAAGAATTCTTTATTTGTTGAAAAATGAGAGCACTGTCACTAATCTTAATTTAAATAAGGCACTTAAAAGATATTGACAATGTGTAACACGTGGTGTAACTAATTGTGCAAAAAGAAAATATGCACTAGATTCAATAGAAATTGAATATAAACGAGTTCTCGATTTCGTCATTATTATTTTTATTAATTTTTTTTTATTGTTATTATTAGTAGTAGTATTTGTCCTTTGTCTAATATTTATTTGCAACAAGACTGTTAATAGAAAACGATTAGATACGGACCTGGATGTAATATTAATTGATACTTGTGAAAAATTAGATAAATGGTTAGAATTATTAATTGGAGTTTATCAAAGAAAACATACCTTGTTTCTTATTGATGACTGTGCAAATTTAGATGATGTAAAAAGCAGGCAATATACTTAACCAAACTAATATTTAGTGATAGACACTGTCTGCGTGGTTATTAGTTAAAAGATACAATTCAGTAACAAAATACTTTTAGAGAAAATGTTAGCTTTAGTGGCATTTTATTCCAGAGAAAAAAAAGTCAATTTTTTTTTTATTGGAAAATATTGGTGTACCTATTGCACTACGGGACGAAATAGCTGAAACAATTAAGAAGAAAAATATAAAATAAAATGTAATTGAGGTTAAAATGTCCTTATTACTACTCACTAGATATATCTAGATAAATGGTAAAGTGGGGTTTTCTTATTCACCAGGCAACGTTTTCATTTTACGGTGATATTCATGGTTATAAGATAATTGCTCATGATGATAAGATCTTGTCAACTTTATCTCACGTCTATTTTTCTTTCCATTAAAAAGGCAATCCTTATCCGTTTCAAACTTTACATTCTTTTCACTCACATATTTTTAAAATACCTTAGCATACTTTCTTTCGTTTTGCTTATGCTTGTAAGGAATATAGTGTACCTCTTAATCCATCAATTAATTTATCTTCAAAAAGCCCTGGAATTTTTGTATTTACTTGTGGGATACCACTATTTTTACTCTTTTTGTAGTCACTTCTCTAAAACAAAACTAAATATTTGTCGTCATAGCATTATACAAATAAGCTGTTTCTAAATGAATACATAGAGAATCAGTATTAGTCATTACAAGTTTCATTTGATCACCATAAATATTTTTTTAGCTTATTGTAATAGAAGTCATACAGCAACCATTTGATTACCTCTAATGCTGAAAAGCTAACATAAATTGGATGTGTTAGTTTTATTCTTTTTTTTTCATACTTACTAATTCCATATATTCATCTATTATAGTTCTTCTCTCTAATATAGTTTTGTACTTTAAATTATGTTTCTTCATCTGTAGATATTCTTACTTTATTTCTCTTTTCAAGATTTTCATTTGTATTCCATATACTGAATTATACATCTTTTAAAGAAAAGTATTAAAGTATTCACAATTATATTTTGCTTTTTGTCTTTAACGAGTATTTAATTCAATCTATCAATTTCAGCATGTTTTTGTAATCAAATACTATAGTTGTATATATGTGTTCAGTTTTATAATTGTGTGTGTGTATATATAAATAATGCCACAATTATAACATTTTATCATCTCAACTAATCCCATGAGTTCAAATAGAACGATAGTAGGACTACGCTAGTATGCAATATTGTTTTGATTATTTTAGTGTTTTCGTATCCATACGAGTTGACCGCATTGAAAATATTGTACTTCCCCTTGTATTTAGGCCCACTACTGAAGATATATATCCATGAAAATAGTCCTATACTACATCATTTTTGTAATGGACATATATTGCCGTAATGAGTTTCTTACATGTTTTTTATGTATTTTTTTTATTTTTATTTTTTATTTTTTTATTAGAGTATTGCTGTTTATCGTGCTTTGACACCTTCACTGCATTAGCCTCCGACATCAGAACTACATATGTTTGCTCCCTATTCGTTCCAGGGAGGGGGGGGACGAGGGGTAGGGGGCGGGGAGATTCATCTGAGCAGAGCTTTGTTTGGGCATTTATTGCCCCAAAACTCACTCAGTTAATGCCGGCGATTGCGACTCACCTCATTACAAATTCTGCAATATAAGTCCGTGCTGAGTCCGTCTAACAGTCATGCAATACGAGTCCGTGCCGAGTCAGTCTATCAGTTATGCATGCTGGCTATTCCGCCTTATAATATAGACATGGCGATTCGGTTTATTTATAAGAGGGCATGTGACTCATACTCATTATCATAAATATCATCAGGTGACTAACATCACCTATCTATCCAACTAATCTCATGCAGCAGAGGGTGAGGACCCAGGAACACCAAATAATGTAATGTTATACTCAAACATGTTTAAAAGTTTGTATCTCATTAAACATGTATTAAACAGTAGTTTATTTATATTTTCCTCTAAATATAGCATACTATGCATCTGTCCATGGTACCATCGTCTGTTTGTAACGATATTGAGTACATTAAATCTAAAAGATGTTTACACATAAACAATTATCAAAATTTGTTGTGTGCATTAACTTGCTGACTAACTTGTGCAGGGGCATATATGGTAAAACATTACAATCACTGCAACTAGCCAATCAGATGCAGGATTAGCTGCAGAGTCGTAGTCGGGGGAATATAGTTCATGTGTCAGAACAGTTGGACATGTGTGCAAGATGTGTCTTACGTCATCCTCTACCACCGAACCATCCCAATAGTTCTATCTGTGCATGGCTCGGACACTGCTTCATCTCTTCCCGATTAAGAGTCTCCGACTACCTATAAACAGATTCTGGACGTGGCATTCAGACCCCTCATACTAACAGTTTGCACTTGCTTTTCTCCTAAGCAAATTGCCTTGCACATTTTGTTATGGGGACACTCACCGCCCCCCAAGTCGCTTAATTTATACTGGCGATTCCTCCTCATTTCTATACATTGCAGCCAAGACTAGTCCGTCTATCAGCCATGCACGTTGGCTATTCCGCCTTATAGCTTAGATATGGCGATTCTGCCTACTTAAAAGTGAGCATGTGACTCAAAACTATTATCATAAATAGCATCAGGTCAATAACATCATCTATCGACCCTACTAATCTCGTCCAGAAGAAGGATGAGACCCAAAGAACGCAAAATATTGTAATGTTAAATTCAAATGTTGTAATGCTTTTATCTCAATAAAGATGCATTAAGCAGTAGTTTGTTAGTAGCTCTCTCTCAATACTGCATAATATGTGTCACTCACTGGCGTTGTCCGTCTGTGCAACCATATTTTGTAAACATGTATCTCTAGGGGCGTCTCACTGAGCTTGTTAACTGATTGACCAACAATTTTCACCGTGCCTTATCTTCAGTACCCTGAGAATGGATGAAAGCCTAGAAACGGTAATTACTCATTTAGTTTTTAAAATTACTAACCATAATTGAATTATCCCACTTTATACAGCTGATTTGCAAATATTGTTTCGGTACTTTGCACATTTAATCTCATGGAATTAATATTTTCGAAATGCAATCAGGCCAGAAAAATACAGCTTAAATCACACAAACTTCAATGGAAGTTCATATCCGAACATTTTGTTTATCTACACTTATGACGATGTTTTTTTAAAATGTTTTTTTAGCGTATACACTAAGCTGAAGCTTGCAAAGATAGCTTCCAAAGATGTCTCACCTTGTTCAATATCTGTGCGCTTTTATCTAACATCGTTTGCCCTTACACACTCTCACAGGCAGTGAAATGACTCCGTTTGATTTTACGATCTAGAAATCATTGACGTGCATGTATATTGTTCCTTTTTTTTATTAGAAAAGGCTCTTTAAAATTAAAAACAAAGGAAACGACCCGACTACTTCAGATCGATTTTCAAAATAGTCCTCGATATACAAGTAAAGATAATAATATTTTAAACGACTTTGTTAACGACTGATTGTTTAAATACGAGATATATCTTAAAAATCATGCAGTAGAACTTAGCTTGTAAATCTGGCTTGACTCGCTTTAATGCCATGACTGTTCAAAGTTAGAGTGACACTTTAATGCAATGACTGTTTAAAGTTGGAGTAACGATCTCGTCGATTCCATGCTTTCTATGTATGTATCGTGTTGGTGGTTGATAACGTAAATACATTACCTTCTGGTCACATTAATACCTTCAACTTAAAAGAAAACTCTAACCTCGTCAAAAGTTTATTTCTTTTGTTTTGTTTCAACATATTTACAATCTCTGGTTTCATTTCATCTATGATTAAGTGATTCTCTTCAAATTCAGTTTATATTGCCTTCTCGTCCTTGATGCAAAATGCAACCGAGAAAAGTGTATTCTCCCGTAAATATTTAATCAAAGAGATGTACCTCTTTATGATCACCCATACATATATTTCAAAATATCTACCACTGAAAGTTAGCTTAGTCAAATGAGTTGCTTCTTTTTTCGTCATCAAGACAGTCATCACTTAGACACAAAGTATTGGCTCGTTCATGCATAATCAACCAGTAACTCTAGCCACTTGAATAATTAATCTTCTAGATCTATCTCGATCATATTTTTGTATTTGAATATACACTTTCTGTAGTATCACGTTTGCACAGCAAAGTTCGATAACGATGTGATTGAAAACGTTTTGTATTCAGTCTCTAGCCAAATTTACTTCAAAACAGTATTTTACCACAATTAGCCACTCCACAAATGAACATATTATGGGGTTATTTCAGATGCATTTATTGATATTTAAAGAGAATGATATGAGCTGATTGTTTTCAATGTTAGCCCGGCCATCTGAAACGAAACATATATATTCATCCTGAGCAATAATATTTTCTTTTCTGTTGATTCGAATATGGATACTTGTAGAACATTGGGTAATTTAAAGCCACTACTATGTAGTCTGTCATCCTGAATGTTTTTCCAATCAGGCCAGATACAATAAATGACAATATAATAATTGTTAACACTTACGTTGCTCATTTCGGCCTGCTTTTTGTTGCTCATCGAAAAATACTAAGTGTATTTCGTCATCCAGATGTATAATTTTGTTAGAATGATATGTTTATGTTCACAAACAAATACCTATAATAAAATCAATATTTGTTTCAGAAAAGAACAGTGGTAATACAAGTACTAAAATCCATTCTCTGATATTCTCCATCTGTTGTAGATTATTCAAACAGATTGTAAAATATATTTCCCCATGCTTCATTTTGATTGCTTTGTTGTCTCAAATTAACGAATATGTACAGTGTTCACCATAAAAAAACCTTATTTGGGGGAAAAATTCACAAATTCTAGCCGATTCTTATGATACGCAATTGCACTAACTGATGAAAGTGTTTGATTCTTAAGAGCCGTCCTGTTAGATTGAACGCAAACAGACACCCAACCATTTAACTCTCTCTCTCTCTCTCTCTCTCTCTCTCTCTCTCTCTCTCTCTCTCTCTCTCTCTCTCTCTTAAAAGATCCTTTTCTTATATTGCATTGCCATACTTATTTGCACTAAAGGTCATGTCATAAATGTGGGAATAAAAATGTAAGATCTTTTATAAAATAATTTCTCGTCATGACAGCTTGGATTATAATTTAAACAAAAGTTCATAACTCATACTGTGTAAGACCAATTATTGAGTGAAACTCAAGCTTCGTTTTGGGGTAGTCATTAAAATATTGTCTTTTTTTCCTAAAGTTTAATCCAAAAATATCGTTTGAATACCAACACATATTTAGAAAGAACTTTTTACTTAAATTGGAATTTTTAACTATATATAAAAAGTAGTCGCATGTAGGAAATTCTGTTAGTATTCAAGATTGATTTGATTTATTTTCTGGACCTTGTGCTATCAAACAAAACGCATAAAAACACATATACTATCTACAGATTTAATGCTGATTATACCTGTTATGATTATTATATATTTGCCAAAAATATTCTCAACGCAAAAATAGTTTTAAGTGCATGTATGTCACAAACTTAGCCTTACATACATTGCGATACAGCTCGTTTTACGTTCAAACGCAGTAGTAAAAATTAACTCAATAATTCCAACATTATTTTTACTGTATTTGAGCAACAAGAAAATTATTTTTGACAATCAAGATTGGTTAAACTTTAAACTAGTATCATATTCATAAATTCATATAATTAAATATAGCGACAGAAAAGCAGAAGCGTACAATATTGAACGAAATAGGAATTATAGTACCATCGTTTCAGGAGTTATTGCCATTGGAGACTATATCAGCAGAACTTATCTGTCTGAAGAAAAAAGAAAAGAAAATAGAAAACAACAAAAAACGCAGCAGACAATCTTTTAAGAAAAACTATTGAAGAGTTATTAACTCTAGGATTTAAATTACGCCTAACTTCCGAGGTACTTACTTGACAAGCCCTTTTCCGATATCAATAATTAATACGTGTTAAGGTCTGATATTATCCTATAACAGAATGGATGATTTTAATCTCAGTAGCACCATGGATGCTGAAATCCATGGTAATCTATAAGAGTTGTGCTCTGTATGATTTTACTTTAAGGGTTTCTGCAATTTGTCTTCTTTTTCTGTAACTGAGCAATGCTCATCTATAATGTGTTTTTCAAAATTTATATATATATATATATATATATATTTATATATATATATATATAAATATATATATATATATATATATATATATATATATATATATATATATATATATATATATATATAACAGCTTCACTGCCAATCAAAGAAGTTAAAAAATCGAACGATTATTTTCCTTTTCTTTTTTCTTTCTTTTTTTTTTTTTTTTGTTTTTTGTTTGTTTGTTTTTTTTTTGTTGGCGAGATTGACTTTTTTACACTTCTCTCATCCTGTATTTTGGATTATGAAAAACTATGCCCTATTTACTTTCGTATCATATGAACTGCGTATGGTTTTGAAAAGGAAGATGAAAATAGGAATCAAAGAAAGAATGGGGCAAAGCTCATTGTTTTTTAACCTATCCTTTGACGTATCTTTAAGTTTGTAGTGCTTTCCATGCAATTTTATGAATAACAGACAGTCAGATTAAATACGTTATCTAACTTTCAATCTGATAGATTCTTTAGCCCGAAATCATAGCACTATCAGAACTTTAAACGCAAGGGTACACTGAAATTACACAATGTAAGGCCTCAAATATTTACCATAATTTTAAATATTTAAAATAGGCTGAATTTTCATCCAATTAATAGATTTTTTAAAAATTCATGCACCACCTCATTAATGTTTGGAAACGTTTGAAGAAAATCTTCAATTACAGATTGTCGAAAGTCATCTCGATAACAAGGAAATACTTATTTAATTTCGGACCATACAATTTTCCTGGAATCAACGTTCATCGAATATTGAGGGGGCCGTTGAAGCCCGAGTCCGAAGGGCGATGGTTTCAACACACCCAAGGGATTCGGCGAACGTTCATATCAGAAGACAAACAAAATGAGAAAACATATATGATCGCTATTCTTGCATAAAAATTAGAACAAATTTTTAATTTTCAGATGGAATTTAAAGTTTCCCTAGCTAAGGTGCAGATCCGGTACATTGGCTTTACTGAACCTTTTTCCGGGTCTGCGAGCTCCCGAACGGCTGATGTAAAACGGATGAGCGTCTCGCAAGACAGCAATCTTCTAAGGTCAAATGAGAAATAATTCGTTCAGTATTATATATATATATAATTTCTGAGGAATAAAGCAATTACCAGATGCTTGGCAATTAAATACATGAATCTGCACAGATTCCCAACCATGTTGTGATTTAAACGCAAATGAGAACTGTGCAGGAAGCGAGTTGGAAAATCCCATTTGCGTCCATCACTATTTCTGTCGCTGTGAATAAATAAGATGCATTAGGGAAAGAGAGCAGGTCTTATTTCTCTACTTGGAAGATTTCTCTATTCTATGCGACTGGAGAACCTAACAATATTGTCTGTTTTCCGTCAATATACACCGTCATTTGTTTTGGGTGCGGCCCGGAATAAGAATAAGCATAACAACACACCAAGGGATCAATGCTGCGTGAAATCTGAGATAGATAGATGGATAAGGCCACATTGATACACCTCGTGCAAAAATGTTGCTCACTCATTTTTATGACAGAAATATGAACCAGTTAACTATTCTCTTTAAAGAAAATACATAAATATTTTTTAAACCGGATTTACAATTTTTGCACCATAACAAAAATTTACCTTTTTCTCGTCTCTTTTGCCTAAAGTTTAGAAATAGGTCATGCAATGTGGTTTCAAAAAGAAACGATAGGTTTTCATTTAATTTAATCTGATATAATGTATCTGATTTCCTCTTCCTCTTCTAGAAGATGAAATTACCGACATGCATCAATGTGGAATCTTATGTATAATGTTTATATACTTAACTTTTTTCTATGATTGTAAGTAGTATGGCTATTTGAAAATCAATACTTAACTTTTGTTTAGTTATTTACATAGTATTTTCATCGGTATTTTTCAATTAAACTTTTGTGTCAGGTAGGCCAGTACTTTCCAGCGAGAATTACCCATATTGTTATGTGACATAAGTCATGTAGGCATGTGTATTAATATACAGATTTTGGTAAACAAATTCAATTCAGTTCTAGAATTTCTGTTCTAAAAGATCAGTCTGTAAGGAATCTATTTTAGTTATGGTGTTGAAATCAAACACAATTTAAAAGGAATTATTTATTTACAATATTCATTAGAGATATAAAAGTGCTCATTGATTTTTGGATTAATACATGATTTTGGGTTTTATGTGAACTTATTCAAATACATTTTGGATTACAATTTTGTGGTACATCAAGACATTCAAGGCTATTGGAATTAATTCAGAAAATTGTATTATTTTGAACTTGTGATTAGGACATTTAAGATTATTTGGAATTGAACTGACAAATTGTAAGTGTCTTTTGCATTTTTACTTTAATTGTCTGGAAATAGAGTGCTTGTTGATTTTAGTTAATTGTTTGTTTCACTTTCTTTCTGTTATATATTTTAAGACCTAGGGTCGTAACAGAAAAAGATATGAGAATTACGCGAAAAAGGCGGTACAATTACAAATATAAATCACATGTACATGCACACAAATAAGACACAAATTTCTGTCTTTGATTTGTTTGATCCTTTGGGAGTTGTACTGTTCTAGCATTACCCGATTACGGGCTATTCGGCGACCGATGCATTCTCCTATCGTTGGAAAATGTAATATACCGGGTAAGATGCTGTGCTAAGTACATCCATATGGATTAAATCACCAAATCAAATTACAAGGCATTAAACGTCAATTTCGGGATCAGAATTTGTAACTCTATGTGCCAAGTGCTGGCACGTATTACTTTCTCCTAGTCATCTAAATATAGATTCATTCATTCATTTTCTCCCGATGTCAGAGATAATACAATACGTCAATGTACACGCAAAATAAAATTCCAAGTTAAAAACCAAATATCAAGATTAGATGAAAAGTATTGAAAAATTATGTAAATGCATAAATAATGCTTTGAGATCATCTTTCATATGATGGAAGTCAGTCACCTGGATAATTCTGAGTTCATTCATTCATGCTTTTATTTCTTTATTTCCCATATCAGAGATTTTATAAAAATTATTACATAAAAAAGGGAAATTATTGAAACTACTAGTCGCGTAACATATGACTGAAAGAAAAACAATTAGTAATGGGAATGTATGGAAAAACAGTAAAATGCATAAAAATGCGTTTAGAATATGATCTCGCTCTAATTTAGGGGCAGGTATTGTACTGAATGCGAGTCTTTTATGAAATAATCGTTCTGACTCAATGTTAGCTGAATAGAGCTGGTAAAGATGCTGCAGAAAATATTGCAGCCCTCATCATACAATTTATGAAGGCTTCGGAGATCATTTAATTGACTTGTGTGGGCGATTTGCCTGCCATGTAAGTTCTAAAATACTTCATTGCATGTAATATGAATATAAATACCAAAAAGAATATGACACTTATCGATAAATAGAGACTGACATAGATCCTTGATTATGTGTGTGTGTGGACTTAAGATTTACATATTTCCAATAAATAACACCAGTGTGCGGAGTTCTAATGTGATGGCAATTATCAAGTATCACTCTGTATGGAGTAACCAGAAACTTGGCAAAACGTTTTACCAATTTAAACTCTTAGGTCGACCTAGGGATTTGCCACAAATTGTGTGTGCATGTGTTTGTGTGTGGTGGATTTCACACATTTTTCAATTTCTGAAAGGCTTGATCGTTAAAATATGTGTCTAAAGAGTAGTTCTCATGTTACAATATAGTGTCCTGTCGTTTCTTCTTAAAAGGAAATACCGTAATTTCTACAGAAAACATAATAGTCTTTCGAATACTATTTCTGGAGGACTGTTTATATACCAGATTTCGGCAAGTAAAGATATGTAACTCAGTAACAAAAATCCTTGTAGACCATGTATTCTCAGGCAGGTGGCATAATTTGCAAAGGAAACTGCGCTTTTTATAGACTTCAGCGACGATTCTTTTTCATTCTAAGCATGTTTTGGTTCATTCTAAAGTGGGAATTCTTGAATGTGTTTAACACTTGATGCCGAATATATCTAGTGTTTTAAATGTCTTTCGATCCATTATATGCCAACCTCTTAATAATCATTTTTTATATACATGTACCACCAGTTGTCAAGGGCTACAACAATCAGTGGCGTACTAAGGGTAAATGGTGCATGAATTTTTATCAGCTATTTTGGCGCCCCAAGACCTCTGGCGCCCGAGGCAACCGCCCCGTCCGCCCCCCCCCCCCCCCAATTAGTGCGCTACTGGCTAAAATTCATTTGTCGTTTTCAACATTCCAGCAAGAGAATATAATGATTTTGCTCCCATTGAACATGCTTCTTCTACTTTTGCGCACAGCTCCATTCGGAATATCCACGTCTCATTCCGATACAAGTCGAATAACGTTGACTCCGTGAAAGCGACTCCAAGATAATTGTAGTAATACTTCCCAGATTGTCACGGTTTTGGCGGATGAACATGCGGGTAGATGGGCGAAGAACAGATTCTCATAAAATGATAGATGATTACAATACAACTCGACAACGTTTCAACAGTCAATGAACCTGCACTTTTGATTTTTAATGTTATTCTTGCAACTTTGTGATGAAAAAATTGAATAAATCATTTGGTTTCAATAACCTAAAACTAGTATTTACGTTATTGTTAGTGATGACTCGTCATCTAGTCATGTGACGTCATGAAGTTATTATCACATAATACAACTATGGGTTTGAGGACACGTTCCTCACAGCTCATACTCTTTCAGAATATATCGCTGCCGGAAATGTTGTTTTGACCCTAGAGTCATCTAAACCTTGAACATCGTATTTGCGCATTAATACACAAGCATGTTGATTGGATTATATCTGATATCTATTATCACAGATTGAAATCCAATTAAAAACGAGATATAAGCAACCATTCTTTGTAAGGCGGTTCAGATGGGCTTCATTGGGACGTTATCGGTATATTGTGACGTCTGCCGCCTACCTCCTTGTAATGTCGTCAACCCTCTGCCCCGTCTCTGGAAGCAAAGAATTCCTGACATTTTTCTCCTACGTTCTTCATGAAGCCATGGTAGAGAAAATATCGCAGAAAATGCAATAGGAATTGAGTGTAATACAGTTATCAAAGCGTACGACTTTCTCCAGGTGGCATGTTAACACCAAATTTACATCTTTGTGGCAGTGGCGTTATCCTTCAAAAGGGAGGTAACCCCTTGTAAAGAGTATGGCTGGAGCGCAGTTCAAAAGGGCCATTATTTACATCCGATGTTTTCTCTAGCATAAGATGGAACAGCCTGATGACGTCCCGATTGGCTCAGCCTATGACTGAGCACATAGAGATACATACGTTCTTTGTAGACCAAGCGATTGATTTATTTTTGCCCAAATTCGACCTGAAATTGCATTATTTTGTCGTCCTGTCAGTGGTAGTATAGGGTGGCAATATGCCGACAAAAATGGCCCTATGCTAACAAGGTAAATTAAATTAACATTACGGCCGCCTTCTTGAAATTATGGCCCTATGTTGACAAGGGGATTTTAACAATAGTCAGCTACCTGACTAATTTATCGACAGAGCAAAACATCTGACATGATTGGCCAATAACCATCCCAACTGACTAACACATTGTCTTACTGACCAAAACTCACTGTTTTGTTTTTAACTGAAACTCGCTTTTGTAGCTCGACTCTAGTTTTTCTTTACTCGACTCTCGCTTTTCTCAACCCGATTCTTACTAGTAGAATGTAAGTAAACCTCGCAAAGCACCCGAGTGCCCTACTGAATATTCAGCAAAACATTGTTTCAAATACGGTAACAGACTTGAACTCTTACAATATGAGATTTTTGGCAAAATACAACAAATATACATATATTGACATTTCAAATTAAATGGAAAATAAATAGTATTATTAAAATTAATTCAATCTTAGGATCATAATGAGTTCCTTTGTATCTCTCATTTGTGATTTTTAATTGAGAAAGCATAGACGAATTAAAAACAGATACAAGCATGTATCTCTGATTAGAACGCATAGGCCTTGAATTTATCTTTTCTAGAAATTAATATTCTAAATATTTTTCCAACCTTTTGATTATAAGTTTGTACGTTCGCGATATTACTAGCGAGAAAATAAGGAAAACTTGCAAAAAAGAACTTAAGAATATCACCGTATTGTAGATATAAACTTGTGTAAATGAAAACAATCTTCGATAAACTCGTCCAAAAAGTTTCTGTTTTATTTTCAAATGTTGTAAATTAAGGTAAAAAGTCAAAAATATTGCAAATATGCTAAGTATCATTTTATTTTATTTTCATGTGACTAGATTCACTTCGCATTTTCACGGACCAAAAGAAAAGTATTCTTTTGTTAGCAAGCACAAACACTCAATGTACGATGCCGTAATATACATGAGTTTTGCTGTTTAAATTTTTTTTAAAATCCCTACTTCAATACCTTTCGTCGACCACTTATGAGCTTTCTAACATCGTGTTCTATCAACTGGGTGCTGTAACATTTCACTGGTCAAAATCAGAACAGGGGTGTCAAACGCATTTGCTATGGCGGGCAAGATTTGATATAAATAATAATAATAAAAAAAGAGTCTGGCGGGCCGTATCCGGTCCGAGGGCCGTATGTTTGACACCCCTGATCTAGAACAAACCTGAAAAACGTAATTTAAAATGTATCATATATTTTGTTTTCTTCGCCAGATTTTGTTTTCGATCAACTTCCTTTCACGTTAAGCCTAACTCTAGTATTATTGATTCATTCACTGCTAGCTTGAATACACCAATAATTAGTATAATTGAAATATACTATTTTGCGAGTGAATTGCTGACTCGAGACTACTCTCGAGATAAAGTGAAGATACCTGTTACGTATGCCAAGAGAAAGGAAATTGGGCTACATAACGTACACATCGTCGAAGAAAAGGTGCCTCAAGACAGAAGTAAGCAGGTTCAGAGGCAAAAGCAAATATAACTGTTATCATTTTTAAGAGAAAGGAAGTTTTTCCTCGGTGTCTGTAACGTCCAAAGAAAGCAAAATAAAGGTAAAAGGAGGAGTATTCAGAAGCAAAAGAAGCAGTAAAACCCACTCCCTCTAAGAGCTTAAAAAGAAAAGTAAAGGGAGAGTAAAAGGAGGAGTATTCAGAAGCAAAAGAAGCAGAAAAACCCACTCCCTCTAAGAGCTTAAAAAGAAAAGTAAAGGGAGAGTAAAAGGAGGACATTTCAGAAGCTGATGACGCTGAAGAACCCACTGTACTCAAACATACACCTTCTAAGAAGACAAAATTTGAATTTTGTGAAATAACGTGTTTGAATTGTGTGTGATTCTTATTTATGAGAATATACCAAACTTATGTGTCGTTGGTGCTTTGTCTTTTAATATTGTTCAATCGTTTCTAAATGAAATGGTTGTCCCCAAATGCAAATCGAAATACTCAAAAGAGCTGTTTACATATGCCAGAGTCACTAACTTGTACGTTTAATGAAATTTTTTCTACTCAGTAGAACATCGGCTTTTCTATATCTGTCCATGTTTCATAGCTTTCGAATGTAGAATCACCTGGTAGGTTCTAACAGTTTGCTGCAAACAGGTTCCGGATTTACGCACATAAGAAATTATTTTAGTAACGAGTAAATAAATAAATAATGTTTAATACTTTTGCAAAGCACTTGCGAAAATTCTGCTTTTCAAAATAAGTCTTACCGAGCACTGTAGGTGTGCCCATTTGTGACCTTGTGTAAGAAGGCATAGACGAAAAACAAAATGTACATGGAAGCGTGCACGTTCGCATGCTTCTCTGACTAAAACTCATAGCCCTTGAGTTCATCATTTTAAGAAAGTAATACTTTAAGCACTTTTACAACCTTTTATTGTAAGATTGTAAGTTTGCAACATTATTGGCAAGACTGTAAGGACAACTTGCAAAACAGAACTTAAGAATATCGACGTACTGTAGACACCAACTGTGTTCGCAAATTATATTCTTCACAAGTGCAAACACTCCAGTACATATGTAACAAAGTGAAGAACTAAAATGTTTTGCTCTATCGATAAATCAGCCAAGTAGCAGAACAAAGTATGTTGTTTGCTATTTAAAAAAATAGAACAGAATATGTAACTCTCGTAACGTACACGAAAAGCTTACCTTTTCTGACCTTGTTTGACATTGTAGCAATGTCTCGCTATATTTGTTACCAACAGCGCATTGCAGAATCGCCTATGAAACATGATCTGACATTCAATTTACCCTTGCACTGTAAGAGTAAGCAAATGCCTGTCATTAAGTATGTGTTTATTATTCTCTCCATCCTGCTTAATTTTAATAGAAGGTTATACTGCCCCTCAATGTTTAATTCCCATAGGGGACCATACATCTTTAATAATAAATTCCCACAGAGGGCTACTCCAACTGATCATGTTAAATTCCTATATGCCTACCATAGTGACATCCATAATGTTAAAATTTAATAGACCCCCAATAATCCCGAATGTTAAAATTTAATAGACCCCCAATAACCCCTAATGTTAAAATTTAATAGACCCCCAATAACCCCTAATGTTAAAATTTAATAGACCCCCAATAACCACTAATGTTAAAATTTAATAGACCCCCAATAACCCCTAATGTTAAAATTTAATAGACCCCCAATAACCCCTAATGTTAAAATTTAATAGACCCCCAATAACCCCTAATGTTAAAATTCCATCGTGCATTAGTTTACTCATCTGTATTTCTTTCCTCTCAAAGTTTTAAAGACATCTGTAAAAATACAAATTTGTTTTTCAAAATAACTTCAAAGCAAACAGGAAAAAAAAAACAGATTGGCGATGTGAACCGTTCCTTCTCTTATTTTCACTCTAAGGATACAATCATTTAATTCTTGACAAGTACAAATACTCCAGTACATTTGTAACCAAGTGAAAAACTAAAATAATTTTGCTCTGTTGATAAATTATTCAGGCAGCAGAACTATGTATGTTGTTTGCTGTTCTAGAAAACATACAGAAAATGTATCTCTCTTAGAGTACACGAAATCTGTATCTTACGCCATATTCTGGCCCTGTTGGATAGCCATTTGCTCTCTCGATAAATCTTTCAAGTTGCAGAACACTATATGTTGTTTGCTGCTTATAAAAAAACAAATGGAAAATTTACAATCCTAAAGTACACGGATACTTTATCTTACTCCGAATTCTCACCTTGTTTGACAGTGTGGCAATGTCTCGCTGTCTTTTTCACCAACAGCGCATTGCAGAATTGTAATAGAGTCGCCTTTGAAACTTGATCTCACATTAAATTTATTCTTGGATTGTTAAAGTAACCAAAGGTTTGTGCTTTAGTGTGTGTTTGTTCTTCTCTCCATTCTGCTTATTGTTTATGGAAGGTTATGATGCTCTCCATTTTAGTTTTCATAAAGGTCTTGGAGAGTAGATGTGGATGCTGGTCAGTAAGACGGTATGTTGGTCAGACGATGTGAATGTTGGTCAGTAAGACGGTGTGTTAGTCAGTAGACGATAGTGCTGATTAGTAAGACTGCGTCTTGGTCCGTAGGTGTGGGGGATCTTCAGTAGATGTAAAAGCTGGTCAGTAGAGGTTGTTGCTGGTCAGTAAGACCGTATGCTGGTCAGTATGAGTAAGTGCTGGTTAGTTAGATGTCGTGTTGATCAGTAGGTATGAATGCTGGTCAATAAGACCGTGTGTTAATCAATACGTGCGGGTGTTCGTCAGTAAGACGGTATGTTGGTCACGAGGTGTGTGCTGGTCGGTAGGTGCATGTGCTGGTCAGTATTTTTGAATGCTGGTCAGTTACATTGTGCATTGGTTTGTAAGCGTGGGTGCTGGTCAGTAAGTCTGTGTGCTGGACAGTAACCCTGTGTAATGGTCAGTAGGCGTGAGTGTTGCTGAACAGTTATAGGTGCTGGTCAGTAAGAACGTGTGTTGGTCAATAGGTGTGGGTGCTAGTCAGTAACACCGTGTATGTATCAGTAGGTGTGTTGGTCAGTAGGTGTAGGCACTGTCAGTTTGACGGTGTGCTGGTCAGTAGGTGTGGGGTCTGGTCAGTAAGACGGTGTTAGTTAGTAGGTGTAAGTGCTGGTAATTAGGTGCGGGTGCTGGTCAGTAACAATGTGTATTGGTCAGTAGGCGTGAGTGTTGGTGAGCATGTTTGAGTGCTAGTCAGGAAGAATGTGTGTTGGTCAGTATGTGTGGGTCTTAGTCAGTAACACCGTGTATTTGTCAGCAGTGGTGGGTGCTGATCAGTAAAACGGTGTGTTGGTCAGTAGGTGTGGGAGCTGGTCAGTTAGATGGTGTGTTAGCCAGTAGGTGTTGGTGCTGGTCATTAGCACTGTTTATTAGTCAGCAGGTGTGAGTGCTGGTGAGTAGGTGTGGGAACTGGTCAGTAAGATTATATATTGGTCAGTTGGAATGGGTAATGGTCAATCATGCCAAATGTTTTGCTCTGTCGATAAAAATCAGTCAAGTAGCAGAACAATGTATGACGATGTATGTTGTTTGCTCTTTTGGAACACATATAGAAACTGAAACTCTCTTAACGTACACGAAAACCTTATCTTACACCAAATTCTAACCTTGTTTGACAGTGTAGCAATGTCTCGCTATCTTCTTCACCAACAGCGCATTACAACGGGTAGCAGTTCACTGAGAGTATCAAATTTAGGGCAACAAAAAACAAAAACAGTAATCTTGTAACAAAGTCAGAAACCAAACTGTCTCCATACAGCATTGCCACTGGATATTTTGTAACACACTTGAAAATGAAAATTGCCTTCACTCCAAGGTTGGATAATATAAAATCGTGTGTTTGTTTGCAAGGATGACTTACCATCACATACCCAACAACCCTTTCAAATGAATATTTATTAAATTTCCCCTTGTAGGCATAGGGTTATACTAATGTAAATCCTATGGACTAATGTTAAATTCCCCTTGTTAGTATAGGGCCATACTTTCAAGATGGCGGCCGTAACGTAAACTCTCCTTGGCGGCATAAGGCCAGTTTATCAGCATATGGCGGCCCTGTACTACTGCTAGTTGCTTTTCTAACAATGATACACTTCTTATTTTCACTGATGTTGAAATTCCAAGTTATCTAATACAGGTGAGCGATATCAAGCAGAACTCTAAACCGAGCTAATATATTGAATGATCTTGTGCTTTGAGTGGACAAGTAGATTTTCAGAACATAAATGCCTCTGCTTGAATTATTATTGACTTTGATCTGTCGCTTAATATCAGTTGTTTGCATAAGAGCTCTGCATTGGATACTAGACGGAATTTTTCCATCTAGTATGGATTATTACCACCATATGGAAAATCTGAGATCTCTTCTTCAAGTGGTAGTTCTACCAATTATTTTGTTTGCATAGTCGTCTTAGGGCAGAGTACGAGTTGATTTATACAGTTAATTGACTTATTCCTCTGCTCAGAAATCATCTTAAGTAACTTCATGTTTCAACTTGTAAAAATAGCAATTTCAACCAATCTGCAAACGTAACGCACTTATATACAGTAGGAAATTCTGACACCATTGAAGCAACATAACGTTTGGTAACGTTTGGTCACAACAGTTGTGCAAACCGCTACACAAAATAATATTGTACCAACTGGATTTGTCTTTATTTCGCTGACCTCATGGCAAAAATTAAACTAGAGAACGGTTATGATGAAGTCTAAAATATCTTAGGGACAATTGAATATAAAATTGACGCATAGCACGTCAAGAACAATGTGTAGGAGAAAGCAACACAAGATCTTTTCGAGATCTTAATCAAAGAAGAAAGTGGTGTAGGATAGGCCTTAACGTGAGTAAGAAAATAAGTCAACATTACAAGAAAAGCCCTGGAATGGACCTCACAAACAACACTACAAAATGGGAGACAGGTACAAAAATTGAGACGAGGAATTATGTTAGTACTTGAAACACTACGGGGAAGGGGTGGGTGTGTGGGTGGGGGGAGGGTGCAAAGTACAGGCAACACATAAGGTAACTTAAACATGGTTATGTAAGCTCTGTGTTTCGACAAGCTTATATAAGATTGCGTCAAGCAGATTATCTACTAAGGGTGCTTCCGGTTGAATATACCGCATTTACTGTGTAATAAGATTTTTTACATCACGATTGATATTGTTTATTCTATTATTTGTATTCTTTGCAACACGAGAAATATATGTCAGAGACATTACGGTGTTGATGTCAGAACCAAGGCTACCTTTTCTGTGGCACCAATGCATACAGTATAATTGTGAATAGTAAGTAGCATTGGCTATTTATTTCATGTCATCCCAAAAATGTGAAAGCCAATGACACTGAACTATTACGTTCTCTCCCATGCTTTTCCTAAAAGTATATCCTTTGTGTTATGCAATAATTATGCTGGTATACATCGTAAGGAATTTATCATAATTCCAATGTGAACTGATTGGTACTCGCGTGAAACCTATACCAACTGCAAACTGCATAGACCCAGATCTGCCGTAGTATAATGCGCCGGCAGATCTGGATCTATGCAGTATGTAAGGATTAATCAGTAGAAAAAGCAACATAGGCCCTGATCTCCCGGCGCATTATGAGACGGCAGATCAAGATCTATGTTGTTTGCATTTGGACCCGGTTTATACACGAGTATCGACGGTAGTTCGCTTCAACACCTTTTGAGCCAGAAGAGTTAAAGGATTTTCACACCTCAAACATACAATTTTGGTACGTCTCTATACTGGGAGCACCAACTCTTAATGGAATAGAATATGATTCACCTTATCTGAATGTGAGACACATGGCATCGCATAGTTGGATCTACAAACTAATAAATGTCCCGCGCATAAAAGTATAGTTACTAGGGTAGACTGCCACGTCTCCCTAGTTACCACCTTGTAATGAAATATTTAATTAAATTGTTAAAATGTTTGACTCAGATCAATCTCTCTTTCTTTGTTTCGTAAGGCTAATAATGTGGTTATATCTTGCTGTTGTGCGCAATGTAGTGACTAGTATTGCTGGATTTTTTCTATCAGACTTTTTTTCGGACCTTGATAGCTTCTATTACTCTCATCAAAATTCAAACTAATGACTAATTAGACAATCTTCTCAACTCGGAACAAAACAAAACTCAAATGGACGAGAAGCCATTAAGTGAAACGGATAAATATAGTGTGGATTTGGGTATCAAATTTTGTAATTACGTTTGCTTTTTCTGACATTGAGTGATTCTCAAGTTAAAACTAATTATCGTGCTGGTTCTTGTATCGTAAAAATGTCAATCAAAGTCTAAAGAGCATTCATTGATGACTCAATGCAAGACAACATGACACTTCAATAACATCCTGCTGACAAGCGTGCAGCTCAAAATACCATTAAGTCTGGCATGCATAACTTATAAATTAAGGCAGTTTCTGTAGAAAACCACTCTGTACATGCCATCAAGGTGTCTGCATCAAAACGTCAGATTGATCAATCATGTTTTAGTATTGATATGATACAAGAGCGAGCCAATATGCAATGAAAATGATATTAAGTTCATCACTTTCTCTGAAATAAATACAGAAATGTATTCAAATTAGGCAAGTTAATTAGGAAATAAGAGTTTAAACATGGCTCATTTATCATAATCTTAAAATTATGTCAAGTACTCTATTTAGTCAATCTTAGACTCACTGTAATGTATAAACCAGACTCAAGTGATAAATTAAACTAATTCTCCAAGTAATAATCAAACCACTATATAAATAGTATTAGTAAATTCGCCAGTTGTAGCGAACTGTTACATGCAGATAGGAAATATTTTTTCCGGGCGAAAGACAATGTAATTAACATAAAATATATTGTAATGAAACACGGGTGTTGGGTGGGAGGAGGGAGAATCAAACAAATTGGGGAAATTCGAGAGACTTTCTATGTAACAGACTGCAGAACGAACTTAAAGCTTCTTTCGACCGCAGGACTCTAAAAGTTTGATATGGTTCCGACACAAAATGCTGTTGTTGGTGCCATTCTTGTAAAGTCTCATTCTTCTTACATGGTCAATAGCAATGATAAGACAGAGTATGGCAAGATATTCCATACTTACATGGTCAATAGCAATGATAAGACAGAGTATGGCAACATAGTCCATACTTGCATGGTCAATAGCAATGATAAGATAGAGTATGGCAACATAGTCCATACCTGCATGGTCAATAGCAATGATAAGACAGAGTATTTCAACATAGTCCATACTTGCATGGTCAATAGCAATGATAAAACAGAGTATGGCAACATATTCCATACTTGCATGGTCAATAGCAATGATAAAATAGAGTATGGCAACATATTCCATACTTGCATGGTCAATAGCAATGATAAAACAGAGTATGGCAACAAAGTCCATACTTGCATGGTCAATAGCAATGATAAGACACAGTATGGCAACATATTCCATACTTGCATGGTCAATGGCAATGATAAAACAGAGTATGGCAACATAGTCCATACTTAAAGAAATTCTACTTAGGAAGAAAAAAAAGGAAAAGACAAATAGTAAACTGATTGTATGCCTTTCTTTTTTTCCTCCAGTTCTGAAGATTGCAACCTGAGTAATTTAAAAAATAAAAACATCAGTAATTATTACAATTACTGTAAATTATTAATGGGACAAATCTTGTTCGATATTGTCCCTTTCGAAAAAATGTTTTTAAGTATGTTAGTGTAGCAAGATCCATATTGTTAAGGTCTTTGGACAAGATTATGTTTAAACTTATTCTTTGCTAATACATCTACCCAGCTTTTGCTCGTGTTTCTTCGATATATTACCTCAATTTCACGCGAGAACAGTACTTGATACAACTTCAAGTTTGCTGCTTTGCCTGTTTGTTTTTTTTTAATTTTTTTTTTAATTATTTTGTTTTTTTTTTAAATTTTTGTAAACGTTGATGAAACATTGAAATTCGATTCAGTTTTATTTCTTGTTATTAAAAATCAGCAAATAAATTATGAGAAGTTCGTAACTTGTCTTGATTGTCAATTAGTGATGAGATCAATCATTTTTAATGATATTTAATATATAGAGATTGTGAAGTTGTTGGTATGATAAATGAGCAGTACAAAATTCTAAGAAAAGCCACTAAGTTGCTCAAACTGCCACAAAATTTCACGATCCGATGTCTAATTCTCATGAACAATTAAGCACAAGAAAAGGAAACAAAGTATAGAAAAGAGTCAACCTGCATATAAGTTTTGCCAAGAGACACTTCAACATGTGTCATTGGTTTACTGATCGGTGGACAAATAGAAATGGGTGAAGATCTGTTTCAAAACACCAAACTATTTTATTCCGTTTATTTTGTATTTATGTGTTTGTGCGGAGGTGGGATTGGTTTTGAGTTTTCTGAAAATGCAATACCAATTTGTTGCCTGACGTCTACACTCCAATTCTGTTTCATTTGCATTTGTAGATATACCCCAAAGCAGGAAAGGTACCATCAAAGATTTGTAAATTAATATCCACGTGATAGGCATTATTCTGTTCCTATCGCCAGCTATGAATGTACTTTCCATCATTAGCCAATAAAGCAATGGGTTATATATACATGGAAAGTGACAAACTCATGCATTCAAATTTAATATTATTACATTCTGATCAAGCTAGATTCTAATTTCATGTATTGATATTGTTACTCGTACAACTGTATAGATGCGAATTACGTACGTTTGCCAGCATTATGGTCCTCGTTTTATTATCGCGGAGATTAGGAACGCAGACTTGAAAGTTTGTAACGGTCATGACAAATCGCATCCATTTGGAATAATTTGTGCATTTTAATGAGAAAATATTTCTCTTAAATTCCCTATGAAAATGTCTCCGTGGTTTTCGGTCAGAAATGAATTGTCTTCATTTGTCTATAATGTATTTATTCTGTGGATGGCAAAATATTTACAACCTCTGGTATTTTATGCCCAGTGCTTAAAATGCTGAACAGTGATTTTCTCTAAAAATAACCTTATTTATACTAAGATTTCTGTAAAGGAGTAACTGTATAAACCAAAAGTGCAAATACTTTATCTTTCCTCCGCACTTTTCGATGGATTAGGCACGCTAATATTTTATGGTATCTCGTTTGCGGAATATTGACTTGTATAATATTTACCGATCACGACATCAGTAAAAATAAAGCAACTTTCGTGACTAAATAGAATTCCTCTCAAAGTTTTTAAAATTACACTTTTCACTTAAATAAAAAATCATTAGTTCAAAGTTAAATAAATAATCATTAGTTCAAAGTTTACACAGACATTCCATCAGTAAAGAGTAGTTTTAAATTGAAAAAGTTAGACGTAACACGTGTTTGTCTTTTGTGGGTTTAATGTCATTTTTCCGCACATGATAGGCTAAACATGGAGCCAGTATATTTGCCTGGCCCGACAAAAGCGCGCACTACAAAAGAGCGCCCTTTAAAATAGCGAGAAAACAAAAGAACGCAGACAAAAGAGATTTAAAAATAGTATATTACAGAAAACATTTAAAAAAGTTACAGATGTTATTTTTGTTTATAATATTTAACAAATTATGTTTATAATATAATTTCCAAAATATGAACAATGTCACAAATATTAGATTAGAAAAATAATTCTGATGTTCTTTTCGTTTATAATCTAATTTACAAAATGTGAACAATATCAAAATTATTAGATTACAAAAATAATTATTATGATGTTATTTTCGTTTATAATCTAATTTACAAGATATAAACATGAAAATAACATGTCTCAGTGTTCGAGTATAAAGTTATACCAATGCCACTTAGATAATCCATCAATGGAATCATTCCATCAGTAGGCACGATGGCATGCAATCTTTTGTTCAGTAGAACATATTTCTTCTTGAAGCTTCTGACTGACGGATTCCGGACTGTTGGCGTTAAATTTCTATTTCAACGTGGTCTTGCTCTGAACGGAAATGCTCTGTCAACTTAAAAAGAGAAGGATGATTGCAATCAACAGTTTGTTGAAATGCCCTATACCAAGCTTTCGCCGAGTTGTTTGTACGCGGTAGACCATCACTGACGTGACCATGTACGTTCCAGACGTCAATGGCGAAGCGAGGACTAGCTCTGCGATTTCTTCTTTGCCTTTCGATATAAGCATCGTCCCAATAGTCCATGAATGCTGTCATTTCTTCTGGACAAGCCTCGATCAAATCTTCAAATGCAGTAAGAAAGTCGAATGTAGGCACGAAACTAAATCCCAGTAGCATCTTTACTTTAATCCGAAATTCCTCGTTGTCGCGATGCAGTTGCGAAAGACCTAATTCCTGAACTTTTCTCCAGAGACATTGACCAAGGTGAAAGAGCAAGCTAACAAGAAGACTATCCGGATAAACATGCTGTATGGAGTTCTGTGTAGCTTTTTCAAAATCAGACATAACACTTGCTGGCTTCAATGATGGTTTAAAATTCTTGGAGTTTTTCGAAAAGTATCTGTATGTTGTTTCTGCTTTGTTGAGTATGAGAGAGTAAATCAAAAGCATGAACTTGTTATCAATCAAAGCATGAATTGTAAAAACCTGATAAAAAACAATTGGCGCCAGTTTTGAATGTCCCATCGACAAACCAGTGCGTTTGACGATTCAATAGATCTAAATTAACGTATATATTTCACGATCCGCTGATTTTTGATAAGTAATTAACAGGTTTCATATGTAAGATGCAACATCTTTCGTTCTCATCTCAATCGACGTGTTTATACTAGCTAAGTAGCCTAATTAATGTTCAGGTTTCATATGCGCTGCGCTATTTTGACGGCGCCCTTTTGTCGGGGTGAAATTGATTACGCTCTTTTGACGGCGCCCTTTTGTCGGGGTGAAATTGATTACGCTCTTTTGTCGGCACTCTTTTGTCGCGGCTCTTTTGTCGTGCGCTCTTTTGTCGGTGCGCCATTTTGGTGGAGAAAGATCTTGGGAAAACTCAGGGAAGAACCATTGACCCACGGGAAGTTACTGACAAACTTTCTCATATACCCACTCTGGCCGAGCCGAGACTTAAACCCTCGCGGACAGAGGTGAGATGTCAGTGATCAGTAAAGGCCAGCGCCTTAGACCACTCGGCCATCCTAGAGACCCTTAGATGTAATACAAAATTCGGAGCAGATCTTAAACTTTACGGTTGATAAACGTGCCTTCATCCATCCATCCACTGATCCATCATGCACGTTGCCTCCATCCATCCATCCTATCAACATGCACGTTCACTCTATCCATCCAACGTGCACGTTGTCTCCATACGTCCGTCCATCTATTTATCCATATATCATTCACGTTGCTCCATACACATATCTATTTATCACGCACGTCGCCTCCATAGATCTATTCATCCATCAATCATGCAAGTTACCTCCATCCGTCCATCTATCAGACACTTGATCTTCATCCATCCATCCATCATGCAAGTTACCTCCATCGAGCCATCAATCATGCACGTTGCCTCCATCCATTCATCTATTATGCACGTTACATCCATCCATCATGCAGGTTACATCCATCCATTCATCCATTCATAAAACCTGTTACAAACAGTGATACATCACGCACGCTGACTGTACTACTCTATCCGTCCATCCATCCTTCCATCCATCATGCATGTTGCATCCATCCATCCATCATGCAAATGACATCCATCCATTCATAATGCCTGTTATATACAGCCATCTATCTCGCACGACTTTGCCTGTACCACTCCATCCATCCATCATACACGTTACATCCATCCATCTCTCGACCAATCATCATGCACGTTACCTCCATCTATCCATCTCTCCATGCAACCATCCATCCCTAATGCAAGTTACATCAGTCCATTCGTACATCTATCCTATCATCCATTCATGATGCACATTACACCCATCGATCCATAAGTCCATCCATTCGTCCATCCATCATGCGCCTTGCACGTTACATCCATCCATCTCTCTACCCATCATCATGCAGATTACATCTATCTATCCATCTCTCCATTCAACCATCCATCCATCATTCACGTTACATCCACCCATGATTTTATCAATCGATCATACATCGTTACACGCATCCATCGATAAGTCCATCCAGTCATCCATCCATTGTGCACGTTACACGTTACATCCATTCTTCCATCGATCTATCATACACGCTACAGCCATCTAAACAGCCATCCGTCATGCATGCTACATCCATCCACCCCCATGCACGTTACATCCATCCATCCATCATACATGTTACATCCATGCACCATGCATGTCACATCCATCCAGACATCAACTCAAAGAGATATCTATCCAGAGAGAAATCCATCTAGACATCAACCCAAAGAAGAAATCCATCCAGACAATCATACATCCATGTATATCGGAATAAATTTCATGCAGATATAAAAAAAATGCAGTACGTCTCACCAAATACTTTCAGGCTAGGTTGTCATGCACTCACTCCTTCATAGTACAACTCATGTGCCCATATCCAGCATGCCAACATGGTTAGAATTATAAAGGGCTGGTATGACAGGGCCTTTTAAGAAAGCCTCTACATTGTTTTGCCACTTCAGGTTACATTAAAACGGTTGAATACACAAAAATATACTAATTTCTGTCACATACCAGATGTTATTTTAAATTTTCAAACATGTTTCTTTAGTATCAATATCAATACGCAAAAGTGACGTTAAATCTCTATACTCCTCTATCCACACCATTTAACAACTTTAATTATAATTCATTTTCGTACCAATGATGAATCATGCAATAACTATTTTTTTCAGGCACACCAGTCGTTAGTATTTTCTACCAATCAGGTAAATGTAAATGTCTGAGCTAAAGTATTATCGGTACTTTGATTTTTCAATTTGACCGCAAACGTTCACCTTTCAAGCTTGAAGAGTATTTAATGTTAAATGTTGGAGTGTGAAATAATGCTTCATCTATGAGACTGTATCATTGATTACTCACTTTTATTCATCCCTAATAATGCCTACCATCTGTGAACTGCTTTTCTCCATTCCACGTATGCCCCCACCCCACCCACCATTGTTTAAATCGCCATCTTTATTTTTCTGTGGATGTGTATTCCGTGTTTTATACTAAGTATGAGTATAAAAACTTGTTCTAGCCATTATATTTCCATACTGTTGTGATGAGATCGAGGAATTCATTCGATGGCATCAATTCTAAAAGGCCCGGCAGGTCAACAGCAGGAAGAAAGAAGTTCGCATGTTGAACGTTACTCTACCCTATTCGTTCCAAGTTGGACCACGTGTGTATCAAGCAGGAATTTCTCATGAATAGTTTAAGAAATGAATTATCTTACCTGATTGAAATATGGTATACCAAAGCCAGGAATATGATAACAGTCCATACATTTGTGAATTCAACCCTCCGGTGGAGTGCTGTTACAGACGCAGTGTGATACGGGATTGTGATGGAATCAATGCGCCCAGCCGAAGAATCACATTTGTGTCGGACTTTTGTTCAACAATAAGTTAGAACTGATGTTATTGTTCTCTATTGTAAGTTCTTTACTATGCAGAACTTGTTAGTTTATTTTAAGGTTCAAAATAGTATAAGATTGATAGGAACTATTTTGAACCGCATTACGACTCATTACATCATCAGTAAGTTGTACTATTGCTCGATTCACATCGAAATTCACTTGTCCGCTTTGTTAATTTTTACAGAATCACAGGTATGAATGTATAAACAAGATGAAGAGTAAATACGCACAACACGGACATTTAGAGGACAACTTAATTCTGCCTTGATTTTGTGTTCAAAGGCATTTTTCTGTGCAGTTCAAACAGTTGACTTGGTTACCGCCATAGCTAGCTCTGAGACGGACAAGCATCGATTGGCTAGCAGAGGTCATGTGACGTGAACAGGAGTCTATAAATACGGGTGCACACAGTGCAGTGGCAGATAGCTGTCAGAACGGCAAAGTATGAACATCTAAGTAGAAAAGCATTTCGGCCTTGTATTCAAAAATCCAATCAGAAACCATACATTATTATTACATAACTAATATCAAATATGTTTAATGATAGAAAATTCCAAAAGTAAATCAAATTATTAGTCTCAAGTAATTTTAAGTAGATTTATTATATGATTGCCATTGAATTTGACTGCCTTATAATTATTATGCAATAATTCTTTATAATGCCGCTACTATCTCCCACCACACTGCTCAAGTACACTAAGCACTAAAATATATTTTACATTGAAAGATCACGATACTATGTAATAAAATGTTTATAGTCAATCCAATTAATTAAGCTGGTATTGTGCATAGGAAAACCGTAAATAATTTCAATATAAAATTGTGTATTATAACATTGACTTTTGGCTTCTAGATAAACAATTGTGAGCTCCATAGTATCAAATGTTTATAGTGTTGTGACAATCACTGTGCTGATGTAACTTAATATGCTATATTGAAAGGCATGTTCTATCTCACCTTAATTATTTTATTAAATATTTTACATCGTGAACTCTGGTCTTTTGCAATATAACCCTCGGGGGTCTTACAATATTAAGAATTTGGAGCTATTCAATTCATCATTTCCCATAGTTTTTGAGTATCTATTATATATCCACGCCGCCACCACCGCCAGGGTTACAAATATACAAGACATAAGAACATATCAGACAGCCAAGCAAAGACAACGTCCATGCAGGGATGGCAATTCGTCGAACGCTACCCTTAACACAAGCACTTATAAACATACGCGTACAAAAATGTTCCAGTCATAAAAAACGCAACGATGTGTGTGTGTGTGTGTGTGTGTGTGTGTGTGTGTGTGTGTGTGTGTGTGTGTGTGTGAAGTCAAGATCCAACACATCATCACGAACCTACTTCTGTATACATTCACACAAATCAACTATTGGTAGCTACTTCCTATGATAAAACCATTTGTTTCTAATTCATGAACTAAAACGACTGCAATGATATTTGGCATAGACCCCTCACGCTGAGGCTACAAATGTACAAGACAAAGCAACAACATATGGGATGGCCACGCCAAGATAACGTCTTTGCTAAAGAAACAAAGAACTGGCGTACAATACAAGGACAGAACATTCAAAAAAAAATTATCAAATAAGATTGATACATTTTAGCGCAAATTTGGTGTTATATACACATAACCATTCAGCATAAAAACTCTCATGTATAATTTATTAGCAAATCAGTGCGATTGTCTGCTCTTTACCGATGACAGATTTACAAGTTTACGTGAAGGGTACGATCAGATCTATCTTCTGTACTCAGACATTTGAAATAAATTCTTAGAGGGTTTAATTCATGGAGGCATTTATCGAATGGTTTCAAAACAAAATTAATCTACACACTTAAAACTGGATATTATATTCTTGAAGACTAATTCAGAATTAAAATTTATAATGAAACATTTTGTTACGGTAGCAAATCGGCCTTTTTTAACTGTATGTCAAGTGGTTCTGTAGCTGTCGCTTATACAAAATCTCTTATAAACAATACCATGACAGCGTTACTTCATTTTTTGAAGTAATCCTAACGTCGTTTGTAGAGCGCACCTTCTATATCCCTTATTTGGGAATATATACTAAATTTCTTTCATGCCTATAGAATATATTATCGTTCTTTACTTTTTCAATTCCAACTATTTGATGAAATGTGTTTTTAATTCAAATATATAGGCACCTGTTCATTGTTTAATCGAGGATTTTACAGATATCTGATAAATCTAAATGCTGTCTTTAAGGTTTCCTCCTGTATTCCCTACATACAGTAAACACATCTATCACCAAAAAATCCATAAACTACATCGTGTGAATGACAATTAATTGTTATCTCTGTCCTAAAGTGATTTCCATTATTGTCACAGAATTTTGGTGTACAAATCGCTCACATATTTAACAATTTCAACCACATCCACTCAAATTCCCCTTCCTTACTTAATTTGTTAGTGACCTAATTAAAGCCATATTCAATTTGATGTGTATGAGCGTGTCCTGCAGAGTTTGGTTTCTTGTAAAATAGTATCTATCTCGTTACTTAAATTTGTAGACAACAAATTCCTTCTTTTTTCAGTTAAGGTACCATTAAATATTCTGCACCCCATTTTATCTTTCATAAGCTTTATTTTATATATATATATATATATATATATATATATATATATATATATATATATATATATATATATATATATATATTACAAACTGTGCGCTTTTTTATAATTTTATATATTCTTGTTTACAACTCAACATATTTAACCTCTCTCTCTAGAAATTCTGACTTTTAGTGCTTTTAGTGTTATATTTAATAATTAATGTTAAAATGTAAATTGTATTTGGATTACAGCATTTTTCCAACTATTATAACAAAAAATGTGCAGATATTTTCATATTAATATTGTAATAAATACGTGAAAATATAATATCTTCTCAAGTTTCAATCTTAAGTTTTTTAATATATTCTGACCAGCTTCTAATACATCTATCCGGCATCTGATACTTGTATGATCGGCAACTATTCTACTAAACAAACTTTCATTTATGAAAATATTATGATAACCAATCTTTGATATTTTTTACCATTTGTGATTAAACTTTAAAATTTCCCTAAGTCATGACTTCAATACTTTAATAAATTCTTATTTTTATCATTTTTACTCCCATTTTTTCATAATTTTGAGTTATTACGTCCCTTTTTATTTCATGAAATCATGAATTCCAGATGAATTTGAAAAACATATTTTTCCAAAGCTAACGTTAGACCAGAAGGTGGATTGGGCAAGGATATAAATAAATGCATAAATTTAAAAATTGCCAATGATTTAAGAATACTTACTTTACCGTAAAGAGAATTTTTCTTTTATTCCATATCCCCGACATTTTATGGAATTTATCCAACGTTTCAAATGTATTGTGAAGAGATACTTCGCCGCCGTCACGAAATATTTGCGTGTCATCTGCATATTGACTTAACTTGTATTCATTGTCATTGGCAATAATGCCTTTTATAGAGTGGTTAGTTCGATAATCATCTGTCTCAAAATTTCTACACTGAGAATAAAAATGTATTTGTTATCATTGACAGTGATGCTTTTTACAGAGTGGTTAGTTCCGTAATCATTTGTCCCAAACTTTCTGCACTAAGAATAAAAATGTATGTCAAGATTGGATCTCCTAGCATGCAATCTCTTACTAAATGCAAGAAATCCGACATTAAGCTATTTCGTATAAAACAATTGTATCCATAACTATTGATTCACTAGAATGAAATCAACGAATTGCTTTGATAATAAAGACCCAAAGAAAGTGTGTCGAAAACCTTGTCGAAATCAGCAGATAATATCAGTCCGGGTATATTTATCCATTTAGTTCGAAAAAAAGGTCATAAATAATTCTTATATGTTCACCTATAAATCTATCTGACAAACAAAACTTTTTATCTACTTATTACTTCAGAAATCCGTAAAGTTATAGCCACACTATTTTAAGGATATGATAGCAAATAATATCATTACAGTGTCATTAACTCCTATTTCGTTTCAGAACATATGCCGGTCTCTGACATGGAGGTCTATTTAAGGATTCGCAAATTTTACATACAGTATGTTTTCGTTTAGATCATACGAGACATAAACCAAGAACATTAACTACTTGTGTATTGTGAATTTAACTTTTAAACAATCACATTAACAAGAATGAGTTGCCTCTCTTAATATTTTTATAAACATAGTGCGTCCAAATCCTGGCTGATGCATCCTTCTTTGTTTTTCTTTCTTTTTTCTGCATACATTATGGGTTTACAAAATAATATCAGTCTGTAGTTACACTTGTTATAATTCTTGTATCATTAAGTTCAAATTTAATTATTCGTTTCTCAGATCAGACAAATCTAAAGTGTTTCAAAATTTTCTTTTGTCTCCCATTTTTCAGATCCACTATTACTTTACAATAATATACACAAGCACTCTCTCTCCCTCCCTCCCTCCCTCTCTCTCTCTCTCTCTCTCTCTCTCTCTCTCTCTCTCTCTCTCTCTCTCTCTCTCTCTCTCTCTCTCTCTCTCTCTCTCCACACAATCCAGTTTGCTTGATTTTTACATGAGTTCTAGCGTAGCTTTTAAAACATCTTCCCTCATTAATATACAGGATCCTTTAAGCAGTTTCCTATTTTGCACAACGTCCATTTTTGCAATGCGCCTAGTGAATTGACAACTTAGTGGCCTAGTTTTGTTTTCTTCATATCTTCCCAAACGGTAGGCAATGCTTACATCCCGAGCTTCTGTGCTATGTTGCTTTGGAGTTTACCTTTGCAACACTGTATTACTTTCTTCACGATCTCTTGGGAGGTCTCATGCTTTTTTAAATCCTCAGTGCGTGTAACTTTTTATCGTCCATGCGATTTTATTGCTCTACATCATTAAGTCGCCGTTGCATGCATGATGTGTGTGGTGTTAGATGGGGGGGGGGGGGGCGGGGAGGTGGAAGGCGGGGGGGGGGGGAAGGAGGTAGCCGCGGGGTGATTTCAGCATGATAGCAATGGGAAGATGGCACACGGATAAGTTTTGAAATGCAGGAAGCAAAAACATACAGTGTCAAAGTACCCGTCATCATCTTAGAAAGAAGCCCAGTGTTAAAAAGGACCCTTGAAACAATGAAAGAACAAGGTGATAGTCAATGTCGGGACACAATGTTCAAACGTGCAATCTATAATAGTTACAATCCACATAAAAGGCTACCTAAGGATAAATAAAATTTCAGGCGAACAAACTGGAACTAGAATTGGAATACGACAAGGCTTATAAATTTGGACTAAAACAATAAAATTAAAATACTGTTTGTAGATAAAAATTAGAAAGCGATCCGATAATAAGCTGCTAGTTGCACGACGCGTGCGAAGTTTTGCAGAATATTGTATTTTGGGGTACTAAGCAAGGATGAAAGTGTGGCAGGAGCAGGTCAGAGTTGTTTGCTCCACAACTCTCACAATGTAGAGAAAGTTAACATAGACTTGCATGTATTTCATCTACTGGGATTGACATTTATTTTTTATCACTAATCGGAACACCATGTACTGTCTGAAGCAGAGTGTTTATGAAATCACTACTTCTGTGTGAGGGGAAATGTACCTGATATAGCCAAAGGTACACTAACTTTGTCTGTCCGTGAAATACAGAAATAAATTTTCACAGTGTAGGCATTACTATTTTCTGACAGTGCACTGATGACATTTTAAAATAATAACAAAATAAAAAGTTATCTTCTCGTTTCTTTATTAGTTACTTCTCAAGGTCAGAAGTGAAAATACCCTGCATTCTTCTATGAGATGCACATCAGAAGAAAATTATATATTGGGTGTAAAATTACGCAATCTGATTTTCCTGGGTCTAATTTGGTTATCCTTACAACTTATGTATAGTACAAAGCTCTTTTCCGAACGTTGGAACTGCTATAGAAAGGAGTCGCCATGGCGAAATGTTCCCATGAAATATAATCAGTTTGTGCACAGACATTTTATACTGTCTGATTTTATTAGCACGCGTATTTTTGCAAAGCCTCGAATAGATTACAGGCTAAAGAAAACACATCCACTCACTTTACGGTTTGTCCTACTAAAAAAAAATATTCGCTATTTTTTTTAACCTCCTACCCACCTAAACTCTCGTAAGGAATTACTGGACGATATTTAAAACATACAAAATAATCGTGAACTTTAATAAATACCAGGTAAATAACAAAATGTACCCATTATAGACTAAAATCAGTTAAAATAAAGTTAGACTCAGGCATCTGATATTATGGTGTCGTCCATATATGACGTCACACACCGATGGGGGGGGGAGGTGATCCGACTTGTGTGACGATGGGGAGGGGGGTAGGAGGTTTTGAAAAATGTGACGTCACAAAAATAACACCAGCGTCATCTACCAGAATTCAGAACGCAGTGTTGTATTGTTGTGTGCTTTTCTAATACAAAGTGATTTAAAACCAATTTTATTTTTGAAAAATTGTATTTACGGGGGGGGGGGGCAAAGCTTTATGACGTCATATATGAGGGGGGTTTGAGTTTTTGTGACAAAATATGACGAGGGGGAGGGGGGGGGTAAAAAAAATCCGCCAAAATTGCGTGACGTCAAATATTGATGACCCCATTGCGTAAATAGATCACCGTACTCCTTGTTGCGATTGCAAATGTTGTCTTCGTCATAGTTTTGTCACCATCGTTGATGTTGCTGCTTTAGACGTCGTTTTCTTCATTGTTTATCGTTATTATTATTATTAGTAGTAGTAGTAGTAGTAGTAGTATTGTTGTTGCTGATGTTGTTTCCTTTATGGACTGGCTAAAGGGATCTTTGAAAAGTAGTGCTGTCTAAACACTCTTCACACCCCATGGCATTGGTTATATAGTTATATCTGTCACAGTGATCAAATCGCTCCAATATCACGTTTAATTAATAACAGTCATTCCTTTGCCAGAGTATAAAGTACAACTACATTCTATCCCGTTTATTTACTTATGCAATTTACATTTTTTTGTTGTTGTGGAAACCAATCAATATAATCAAAATATAACCGATAATTTCGACTGAAAATAAAATTTTACATTCGCTCGGATGTTGCATTCTATTAGTAAAGAATAACAAAGAAGTGAAGCAGCTTTAAGTACGAAACATGTGATCATGTCTTTGAAACTTTAAGATCTGAGCTCTTTTGAGTTCTGTTCTTGAAATTACTAGGCACCTAACATGTGGTAAACACTACAAAGGAAAAAGCTGATATTAAACAGTCATGAGTAAGAGTAATTTCAAAACCCTGTAGCTTTTGGCATTTATGTGTGGCTGACTACTAGATCACTTTTAATCTTTTCGATAAGTATTTGTAAAACCTCATAAGAAGTGCAAATAAGAAGCTAACCTGAATACCTATTATTTACGTGTTCAGCTTAAAAACCCTTGTGATTTGATGGCATTTAAGATTTGAATGTAAATACAGAGGCGTTAACAGAGTCTTGAAATGTTAACTTTTGTTTGCGAGTTACTAACATACAAGTAGTTTCTTGTTTGTTGATAGCTACCGGTATGTTGTTATTAGAACACCACTTCACTACAGTGATTAAGTTTTCTTCTATAGGTGATTTGAGAAAGAGTATTCCCTTCCCCCTTCCAATGGATATTTGTGTCGTCATCATGCATATCAACATTGGAGTTATTTACATTATATGGGCAATCGTTAATAACTAATGTAAACGAGTTAATAGAGCCATTGTAACGCATCATGGTGTTGTTGATAGTCTACCAGATTTGAATGTATCATGGTGTTGTTGACAGTCTACCAGATTTAAATGTATCATGGTGTTGTTGACAGTCTACCAAATTTGAATGTATCATGGTGTTGTTGACAGTCTACCAGATTTGAATGTATCATGGTGTTGTTGACAGTCTACCAAATTTGAATATATCATGGTGTTGTTGATAGTCTACCAGATTTGAATATATCATGGTGTTGTTGATAGTCTACCAGATTTGAATGTACCATGATGTTGTTGATAGTCTACCAGATTTGAATGTATCATGGTGTTGTTGACAGTCTACCAGATTTGAATGTATCATGGTGTTGTTGATGGTCTACCAGATTTGAATGTACCATGGTGTTGTTGACAATCTACCAGATTTGAATGTATCATGGTGTTGTTGACAGTCTACCAGATTTGAATGTATCATGGTGTTGTTGACAGTCTACAAGATTTGAATGTATCATGGTGTTGTTGACAGTCTACCAGATTTGAATATATCATGGTGTTGTTGATAGTCTACCAGATTTGAATGTACCATGATGTTGTTGACAGTCTACCAGATTTGAATGTACCATGGTGTTGTTGACAGTCTACCAGATTTGAATGTATCATGGTATTGTTGACAGTCTACCAGATTTTAATATCAGCTGACAAAGCTCAATAAAATAATGGAACTAGTTTAAAATCATGGATTACATATCATAGATTACATGCTCTGTGTGTGTGTGGGGGGGGATCAGTACTGGATAATCAACAAGATAGAATAGTTTACTAGGATAAAAAAGAAACCCTGTACCTGACATATCAATATCGTCCATGAGTCCAATGCGGTGATCAGATAAGTTAATAAGGACTATTTGACATGAGAGTTTTCTCTAAAACCTAATATTCTTCATCATGCATATTTACAGAGCAGCTGACAGACCTTAAAAAGCTTATAGTTACGGTAATACACATCCTCACTTTAGAATATTACCAAATCTATACCATTGTAAGGATAATTGTTTAAATAATCGGAAAATTATGGTTGTGGAAATTGTATTTATGTTATTTACATTAATCGACCTAGTTACCATGGCAACCAACATTTAAAAATTGTCTAAGCACTTAGGCTCTAAGCTGTCACAGTAACGGGAAGTTTTCAATTAAAATGCTGAGTAATATATCTGAAAGTACAAATTCATGAACGAGGAATCTAGATAATAATATGGCAAAAACATCTGAGACTCCTTTTGTTGCAAAATAATAGTAACATACATGCAAATATTATGTGTTTTTCTTATTTAAAAAATCATTTATAATGCTTAGAGTTACATAATAGCAGAGAAGATAGATCTCCTCCAAAACACCAACAGACAGAACGAACTTGTTCCCGAATGATATGTTTTCAATTCATTTGAATCGGCAGTTGACAGCACTCTTGCAGTGGCGAGGTATTAACCATTGAGCGTGCCTCACCAACCAGTCCGCACCAATTTACATTACCTCACTGCGGCTAATTGCAATTGCTATCAAACTTGGTCAGTCACAGATTTAAGTCACAGCTAACAATGGTATCTACTGCAAAGTTTGGGTAATTCTGCTGATGCAATTAGAGGAAATGGCTGTCAAGGACTGGCATGCATGCGCCTGATGATAGATTTGTCGGCATTATTTGAGAACATAATCATTGACTGGGCCTTTTGTCAATCTAAGTTGAATCTGATGTGTATGGAAAGGCTGTTGTTCGCCTTGACCTTCAAGGTAAACACACTGCTATAGATATACCAAGCATCGAATTGATTACAAATGCCTCAATGTCAGACTGCAGAAGGAGATAACCAAATTGCTAACCGATGATTTTACATTGTTGCTCACAGACTGGCAGTATGCCATCAGTCCAAAGACAGATTTAGCTCAAAACTTAAGCCAGCAACTGTCTAACGAGATGTCTGGCGCTACTAAAATCACACAGGAATTCATAGCTGTGATTTGTCCACAGGCAGCATCATTTGTCAACTGTGCAAGTTTTCTTGAGGCAACTCTTGTTCTCCTACAATTGCAGAGAGCAGAACGTGATGCTGATTTTGACCGCCTTTTTACAGCTGTATTTTATGTTGATGCAATGCCAGATTTACTCCTACATATGTTGGATTCCAGGAAAGTAATTTAGAGGCCTACAACAATCTAAAAATGTAGATTTTGTCAGTGACCCTGACCCTTGACCTTTTGACCTTAGAACTCCCCCATAGATCATACAGGTTAACATAGTCCTATTGATTTCACCCTCCGAAAAACAACGCGCCAACAATGTGCTTAATTGACTTGTCATATTTCTGAATGTTAGTATGTCGAGGCATTCAAATCGCCAGATGCGAAAATCAGCCAGATGCGAAAATCAGCGTGAAGAAACCAGTCAGTCCAGAACATTCATAAATAAAGCAGACGTCACAGAGATCATTAATTGCATAAAATACAAGCAGCCGAGTCCAATAGACCTGAAAGTTTCACTAACCACCCGATCAACAGTGTTGCTAGACTAGTTACACCCAAGGAAGTAGAGCAGGCGCTTGTCAACCTTCAGGGAAATGAACTACAGCGGGTAGCTGACTTTATCAAGACCATGATTGTGGCAAGCAGTCTTTTACATTAGTTTATTTAATCCAGTGCGATTTAATAAACCAGCCAAACTGCTCCGAAAGATTTTTTTTAATACTGCATTTGCTAGAAGTTGCAAACCGTCGCCTTGTGACACAATACATCGTTCAAGAGCACGAGCTGGCAACTACTGTATATCTCTGTTACTTTCTCATGATGACTGATGCATGAGGAAGACCAACACATCTGAAGGAGGCAAGATATTGGAATCTAACTTTAATGAACTTAGAGTTCTTCCACAAATGAATGTTCCCGACAGAACAAGCGTATTTATCATTTGCGAAATGCTTTCCTCCAATCATTTAATGAAGCACTCTTCAAAACTCTAAATGAATGTGCAGAGCTTGTACTGAAGCGATAAATATCAATATTATGGAGCACAATATCCTTAGCTGTGGTCATAGTTGTGTTCCATAGATGAGGCAGCACAAATTCCGTAAGGTTCAGTGAACGACAATACGTCAAGTAATATTTGACTTAAACGATTTCAGGAACATGAACTGTGCCAAATTATAGACTTTCCTGACAAGTTCTGCAAACAAAGCCTATCTAGAAGCATGCATGCAGTCTGCTTCCAAATGGAACATATATTGTACTGGCAGGTGGTTTCGAGAATAGCAAGCTCGTCAGAAAGTAAGCAATATATGTTGAAGACTTGCCTAACTTGCATTCAACGCAATAAGAATCCGATACCGGAATGCTTTTGCATACTGTTGATTGACCCACCTCGCGCAACAGGCTGGTTAATTGGTGCTATGACAATGAAATAAATTTCCTTCTTCTGTATTACTTCAGCAAAGGGTATCTCATAAAAGAAAAAAGAAAAAAAAGAAAAAAAAAAAGAAAACTTCATGGATGCTGGGCTTCAAGAAAGAACACTACCAATTGACAGATATTCATCTCGAATATTCCAATATCCGGAAAGTTAAAAAGCATAGTTTTCCAGAATCTTCCAGCCGTACACGCATTAACAGACTGCGACACTACCCGAGCACTTCACACAATTTATAAACGCACAGCGTGGAATAAACTCATGTAACATGCAGATCTAGTCGACAACCTGTCTATGCTATATACAGCTCAGACAGTTGAAGTTTCTCCCGTCATGTGAATGTTCACTTTTCATAGACCACGCAGATAAATTTGACAATTATACACTAGATGAATTACAATTTCTTACTGCCACTACACAAGCAAAATTGAAGGAATATTTCCCTGGAGGAAGATTCATCCACATTTATGCATGACGCTTCCAGTACACCATTTGGTACGTTAATTACATGGCGCGACCAACTCTGCAAAACACTATATGCAGTGGATGGGTCCAATGAAACGACAATGACCTTCAAGCAAATATGTTCAGGTCTGACACAAATGCATTACTCGGACCGTCGACTGTAGAGACGAAAAGTGCCATTTTATGTCAGCCGGCTTATAATGTTCTGAGCGATGTGAATGTCTTGATGACTATTGTCCAGAAGACTATAGCCACCGTTGGCATCAGAAGACGGCAATGACAATGATGTTGATATCAGTCCTGATTAAGGGTATAACTAATTCATCTAAAGTATTTCAATTTGCATCGTCGCTGTGAAAATTGCAGTGCTCAAAAAAAGTTTGTTGATCAAAACACAAGCTAAGGGTTTGTGGCTTTGAAGAGTTACTTGCCCCATATAAAACTGTAGTTGACATAAAGAAAGTCATACAGTTTAATTACTTCAAGGTTTCAACACTGCTTGCACCTCAGGCAAATATATTTAAGAAGAATAGGAGATAATGAAAGATTTCAACAGTCCCAAGGTATAAAATCATCCAGCTTTTTTTTTTTTTTTTTTTCTTACTAGTTGAATTCAAATCAAGTCAATGCTGATACGACGAGAAATGTCATGTCTTCTTGTTTTGCTGGTCTTATGACAGTGTCGATGTTGTATTTTTGACCGTAAGTTGATAATGCAGATGCAATTCTTATTATGGAACAGTAACACTGCAATTATTAATGTATTGCCATAGGAATAACATTGACACTGATCTATATATACATAAGTCAAACATAATATTACGAATCATTGATTTAGTCACCTGGAACCTGTGTGTGTAAGGAAACTTCGAAATAATATTGTCTCTAACACAATGCACCACAAACAAGGCACATATATCTTTGATGCAGTGATATTTATTTCTTAGTGCAAAAGTTAATACACAGAAACAGACCGTGTGCTTTTTCTAAGCCATATCAATCCTCGGACGGTCATAATGTTTGTTCTCGTAATTATATTACGATCGGTTGATATGGAAACGGCGTAGAACGACAGCAGATTTCTACATTGGGAAAACTCAAATTTTGAAATGTTAATATTGATGTTACATTGTACGTTAAATATGGATGAGTCAATTTCAGGAAATAAATGGGCTGATTCCAAATTTCTGCTGATGTCATAATATGTAAATTGTGGTATAAAATGCATTTTTGCACATTTTAAAAACCGTTTACATCATAGTAAATTCTCAAAAGCTCTTAATATGCAGAAATGTTGATTGCATGCCAAGTAATTTGTACTGTTAGAAACATTACCTTGTAAATTTATGGAAACGATGTGGTTACTGTCCTCGTTAAGAGCCCAAATATGTAACACTTTTACAACTTTTGCTATATGGTAACCAGGCCAATTAATAAGTCTATAACACGAACACACTTTCCACAACCATCATTTTCTGTACAATTAGACAATGATTTTCGATACTACATATGCTGTGCCTTATTCTAAAGTAGAGAAGGTTTCTCCATCAGAACAGGTCCTAGCTGCTGGTCTAGTATTGGTGCTATGTGGAAGGATTTTCCTTTAAATACAGATTTGTTTTATTTTTTATTTTTTTTTCTTTCTAAATACCCACAAAAAAAGCGGAGATCTTCAGTAATAAAATGCCTGGCGTGCACTCTGTAATTAATCCATTCATTATTTTTGTGCTAATATTCAAAAAGCTTTCATGCGTTATAGACAATATCATTCTACAAAACTTGTTATTGGGTAGTTTTCGCTGTTGTCTTGACATGTGCACGGCAGTCTAACAAATTTATTAATATTGAGTGCCACAGAGATACTCCGTTTGGTCGCTTAGAGATAAAAGATGTTTTTTTATTCTAATTTGTGGTGTCTTGGAGAGATGTTCAAACGTAGATAAGTTATTGATTTATGGGCACTTTTGAGCTAACTAATTAAGTTTCAAGCTTAAGGGTATGTTATGTATGATGTTTATATAATATTATAAATATTTTAGGAAATTATAAATGTTTCTTCACTTTAATATTTGCTTAAATCTTAATGTTATCAGGAAAAACATGTTTAACTAGTGTCCTTGAATTAGGTTGTTTTGATCAATATGTTTTCTCAATTTGAAGGTCAAGGTTGATTGTTGTTTACAAGTAAAAATTCCATTAAGATGACTCATGTTCTAGAACATTCTGTCATGTGACCAATCTTTATATATGCCATGTTTGGTGGACATTTTTTCAGTTTTGACATTACCATCAGTCTTGTAAAGAGCTATTACAGTTGTGAAAATTCATTCCAAATTCTAAGAGAGGAATTATTTTAAATATTCATTGGATTATAACAGTGCTCATAAACTTTTGGATTTTGGATTTTTAAATAATGATTTTGGAATTTAACTGAACTTATTCAGAGATTTTGGAATACTTCATTTTGACATCAGCACATCAAGATTTCTAGTACATCAGGACTTTGGAGACCATTAGCACATCATTACATTCAAGGACACAGCCGTGAATTCGGAACATTCTATATTTAGGACTTGTGATTAGAACAATCATTCTTATTGGATTATTAGGATTTCAAAACACATTACTGTAAGTGATTTTTTTGATTTTTCATTTTAATTATCTAATAATAAATTGCTTGTTGATTTTTACTTGATTTGTTGGTTTCACTTTCTTTCTGTTACATTTTTCTTAGACCATAGAGTCGTAACAGAAATTGGGGGCTCGTCGTCATCCGGGATTGAATTTCTTTAAAGCATATTAGAGATATTAAATTTATCTTTGAAATTCATATTGATTTTGTCTCTGAATTTTTTTTGTCTTTGGCAAAGATTTTTAATAGAAAAATTTTTTTGTGTGAAACCAACAAGCATTTACAATGGCATCTAATGTTCAGAATTTCATTTCAAAACCTATCCAGGAGGGGATAGAGTGCATGAGAAAGTTAATTGAAGAGTTCAAGAGGTGCATCCATAGTGATGTTAAAACCTATCTTGACGAGCAGAATGTGGAAACTTTGGAAAATGCTGCTCGTATGGCTGATGATTATTCCTTGACTCACAAAATTTCATTTGGTAATAAATCGTCCTCTCAGCAGTTTTCTGGTAAAAAACCATTTCAATCTCATTCGAGTACTTCCAAATTTCACAACAGCACAACTGTTAGGAATCAAACATCTGATAAGACTGATCAGAAATCCATATCTCTTCCTACGTGCACTTATTGTAAAACGAAAGGGCACGTTATTTCTGATTGCTTCAAGTTGAAAAATAAGCAACAGAGTAAAGACAGAGCTTTTCCAAATGCTCTTATTTCTACGAGGTCAAGGTCACGGTCTTGTATTGAAAGCAATACATTTGTTGGGTCAAACAAACCCCAGTCTGATTCTATTTTGGAGGCTTATGAACCATTCATGTCAGAAGGTTCTATATCACTTATTGGTGATTCTGCCAAACCTATCCCAATTAAAATATTAAGGGACACTGGAGCTTCTCAGAGTATTTTATTATCAGGTACTTTGCCTTTGTCTGAGGAGTCTTCTTCAAGTGAAAGTGTTCTTGTTCAGGGAGTAGAGTGCGGCTTTGTAAATGTTCCTCTTCATTGTGTAAATTTGGCATCAGACTTAGTTTCTGGACCTGTGACTGTTGGGGCAGTGACTTCTTTACCCATAGAGGGTGTTCATTTATTACTAGGCAATGACCTAGCTGGAGATAAGGTTGTGGTTAATCCACTTGTAACTGACAAGCCTTGTTTGGATCAGAAAGTTGATCCTGTCGAAACTGAAATCCCTGATATGTACCCTGCTTGTGCAGTTACTTGAGCTATGGCAAAAAGAGCTCTTGAGATTGATGTTGATCAGGATATTATTCCTTTAGCTGACACATGTATTGGTCAGTCTTTTGATGAGGTCACTTTTTCCTCAGGTATTGATCAATCAAACGGTATTGATCACAGTGATCCTCTTTTGACAACTCATTCTCTTTGTCCTACTCAGGGTGACAAACGACAATCCCTTGTCGTTGAACAGGAGCAAGATCCCGAGATATCTTGTTTGTTTCAGAGGGCTATTAGTGAAACTGAAGCCACACAAGTTCCAGTGTGTTACTTTGTGAAAAATGGGGTCCTTATGAGGAAATGGAGACCACCTGATGTACCCGCTGGTGACGAGTGGTCAGTGAGCTATCAAATTGTTGTTCCTAAGTCATATCGACAGGAAATTCTTAATTTAGCCCATGAAACTCCTTTAGCTGGTCATTTAGGAGTCCGTAAGACTTATCACAAGATCTTGAATCATTTTTATTGGCCGAAACTCAAAAGTGATGTTTCTAAATACTGCAGATCTTGTCACACTTGTCAAATGGTAGGAAAACCCAATCAGAAGATACCTAAGGCTCATCTGCAACCAATTCCTGCATTTGATGAACCATTTAGTAGAATAATGGTAGACTGTGTTGGTCCTTTACCTAAAACCAAGTTAGGCAACCAATACTTGTTGACCATCATGTGTACATCTACAAGATTTCCAGAGGCAATTCCTCTGAGAAATATAAAAACTAAAACTATTGTGAAAGCTTTGGTGAAGTTTTTTACACTTGTTGGCCTTCCCAAATCTGTCCAGTCAGATCAAGGGTCAAATTTTATGTCTGGAATTTTCCAACAAGTTATGCATGAATTAGGCATCTAACAGTTTAAATCTACTGCCTATCACCCTGAAAGTCAAGGTGCTTTGGAAAGATTTCATCAAACTTTGAAGAATATGATTCGATCATATTGCTTTGATACAGAAAAGGATTGGGATGAGGGTGTTCATTTGTTGTTGTTTGCTGTTAGGGAATCAGTTCAAGAGTCGTTGGGTTTTAGTCCCTTTGAACTAGTTTTTGGTCATACTGTCCGTGGACCATTGAAATTATTGAAAGAGAAACTTCTTTCAAATGAAGATTCAAAGATTAATCTTCTTGATTATGTTTCTGATTTCAAATACAAGTTGTCAAAGGCCTGTGAAGTAGCAAGAACTAATCTTCACACTACCCAGTCAAAAATGAAATTAAGGTATGACAGAAATTCACAGGAAAGGAGTTTTAAACCTGGTGACAAAGTTCTGGCTCTCTTTCCCATACCTCAGAGTCCTCTTCAGGCTAAATTTTATGGTCCTTATACCGTTGAAAAGAAAGTAAATGACTTAAATTATATCATTAACACTCCTGGGAGACGGAAACAGAAACAACTTTGTCATATAAATATGTTAAAGGAATATTTTGACAGAGATAGCCCAGCTTATTATTCAGTTAATTTAGTTGTACCTGTCCCACACAGTGAAGATATCAACGATGGAATACAATCAGACTATAGTGACTCTGGTATAACCAATCTTCGGAATTCAGAAATATTGAACAACCTAGACCAGAAACTTTCACATCTACAACAACAGGAAAGAAATGAACTAAAACAGCTATTACATGACTATGAGCACTTGTTTCCTGATGATCCAACACGAACAAGTAAAATTTATCATGACGTTGACATTGTAGATTCTGCGCCTGTGAAACAGCATCCTTATAGGATGAATCCTCTCAAACAGAACTATCTGAAGAAAGAAATTCAGTATTTACTGGAGAATGATTTCATAGAACCAAGTAAAAGTAACTGGAGTTCACCATGTATTCTTGTTCCCAAGCCAGATAATACATTCCGTATGTGTACTGACTATAGAAAAGTCAACAGTGTCACCAAAACTGATTCATTTCCAATCCCAAGAATGGACGATTGCATTGATAAAATTGGAAGTGCGGAATATGTCACTAAGTTTGACCTTTTAAAAGGATTCTGGCAAATTCCACTGACGGAAAGGGCAAAAGAAATTTCAGCATTTGTAACTCCAGATGGACTTTATCAATATAAAGTCATGCCGTTTGGAATGAAAAATTCGCCTGCAACGTTTCAACGTCTGATGAACATGATAACATTTGGTCTTGATAATTGTGACGCTTATATCGATGACGTCATTATCTACAACAACACCTAGGAAGATCATTTGGAAACCATTCGAAAATTCTTTGATCGACTCAGCGATGTGAATCTGACAATTAATTTGAGCAAAAGTGAGTTTTGCCATGCTTGTGTCACATTTTTAGGACATATTGTGGGACAAGGTCAAGTTAAACCTATAGAAGCTAAGGTCAAAGCTATCTCTGAATTTCAAGTTCCAATTTGTAAAAAGCAACGTATGCGATTTCTAGGTATGGCTGGATATTATCGGAAATTTTGCTCCAATTTTTCCAAAATTGCTGAACCTTTGACAAGTTTATTGAGTAAGAAAACCAAATTTCATTGGTCTGACAAGTGTCAGGAATCTTTTGACAAGTTAAAGGCCATGCTTAAGAATGCACCAGTTCTTTCTGCACCAAATTTTAGCCAATCATTTAAATTATCTGTTGATGCAAGTGATGTAGGGGTTGGTGGAGTATTGATTCAGCAAGACAAAAGTGGTGTGGATCACCCTGTGTGTTATTTTTCTAAAAAACTAAACAAGCACCAGAAAAATTATTCCACAATTGAGAAGGAGTGTTTGGCTTTGATATTGGCTTTACAGCATTTTGAAGTGTATGTCACCTCAGCTCTTTCTCCAATTATTGTGTACAGTGATCACAATCCCCTTACTTTCATCAACAAAATGAAAGATTAAAATCGGAGATTGTTGAGATGGAGTTTGATATTGCAAGAATATAACATTGACATCAAACACATTAGGGGAAAAGACAATGTGATTGCAGATGCACTCTCACGTGCCTAGAAATGTAATATTGCTTGATGTAATTAAGTCCAGTATCATAAAACATGTTCTTATGTAATTTTGGTTATTATAGTATTAGATGTATATTCAAAAGAAATCTTTATTACATAAATCTTTCTTTTTCTTTATGAGGGGAGGTGTTATGTATGATGTTTGTATAATATTATAAATATTTTAGGAAATTATAAATGTTTCTTCACTTTAATATTTGCTTAAATCTTAATGTTATCAGGAAAAACATGTTTAACTAGTGTCCTTGAATTAGGTTGTTTTGATCAATATGTTTTCTCAATTTGAAGGTCAAGGTTGATTGTTGTTTACAAGTAAAAATTCCATTAAGATGACTCATGTTCTAGAACATTCTGTCATGTGACCAATCTTTATATATGCCATGTTTGGTGGACATTTTTTCAGTTTTGACATTACCATCAGTCTTGTAAAGAGCTATTACAGTTGTGAAAATTCATTCCAAATTCTAAGAGAGGAATTATTTTAAATATTCATTGGATTATAACAGTGCTCATAAACTTTTGGATTTTGGATTTTTAAATAATGATTTTGGAATTTAACTGAACTTATTCAGAGATTTTGGAATACTTCATTTTGACATCAACACATCAAGATTTCTAGTACATCAGGACTTTGGAGACCATTAGCACATCATTACATTCAAGGACACAGCCGTGAATTCGGAACATTCTATATTTAGGACTTGTGATTAGAACAATCATTCTTATTGGATTATTAGGATTTCAAAACACATTACTGTAAGTGATTTTTTTGATTTTTCATTTTAATTATCTAGTAATAAATTGCTTGTTGATTTTTACTTGATTTGTTGGTTTCACTTTCTTTCTGTTACATATTTCTTAGACCATAGAGTCGTAACAGGTAAAGCATACGGGATAATGATGACTAGGGCGATATATGGTATAAGTTATTCAGCTTTTTATATTCTTTTTGGCAACATAATACACGATTGATGATGATTATGGTGGATGAGGTATTGCACAGCATACATGGCTTGTGTACCAATTGAGTAAATCCACAAGATACGACTAGACTATATAGTTATGCCACTTTGAGTGATAACACCCAATAGATATATCAGTAAAGTAGGCTATTACTTTAATACTATCACTAACAGCCCTGTATATTATTATTTTCAAATGTCGGTGAATAGTAGGTCTCATATTTGGTTTATATTAGTGCATAGTACGTGTTATAGTTCGTTTATATTTGTGCATAGTAGGTCTAACTTATAGTTGCTTTACACTGGCGCATAGCACGTATTATGGTTGGTTTATATTGGCACAAAGTATGTCTTATAGCTGGTTTATACTGGTGCATAGCAGGTCTTATAGCTGGTTTATATTAGCACATATTGGCAAATAGTATGTCTTATATTTAGTTTATATTAGCACAAAATTTGTCTTATAATTAGTGTATACTGGTGCATGATAGGTCTTATACTTAGTTTATATTGGTGCATAGTAGATTTTATAGTTGGCACATATTGGCACATATTATGTCTTATACTTAGTTTATATTGGCACAGAGTATGTCTTATACTTAGTTTATATTGGCACATAGTATGTCTTATACTTAGTTTGTATTGGTACATAGTAGATCTTATACTTGGTTATATTGGCACATAGTATGTCTTATACTTAGTTTATATTGGTACATAGTAGATCTTATACTTGGTTATATTGGCACATAGTATGTCTTATACTTAGTTTATATTGGTACATAGTACGTCTTATACTTAGTTTATATTGGCACATAGTATGTCTTATACTTAGTTTATATTGTTACATAGTAGATCTTATACTTGGTTATATTGGCACATAGTATGTCTTATACTTAGTTTATATTGGCACATAGTAGGTCTTATAGTTGATTTATATCGGTGTATGATAGGTCTTATACTTAGTTTATAATGATGCATAGTAGGTCTTATACTTGATTTATATTGGTGCATAGTAGGTCCTATGGTTGGTTTAAATTGGTACATAGTATGGCCTATATGTAGTTTATATTGGTGCAG